>CM061914.1:13951679-14020066 GCA_031002005.1 Vandiemenella viatica | reverse complement strand
AAAAAATCTGTCTTTATACACCCCAACCACTTTTAGAACATTGGAAAATAAAAGGGGTGGGGGTAGAAGGGAATAGGGATTCGGCTTCGGCAACCAGATTTAAACACAATTGTTATTTATATTTTAAAGTATGAACAAATTTTCCTCAGAATCGGATAGAAACTATAGCTGATTTAATTCGAGATGGCGATACCGCTGCGTCACTACTGTTAACGTGACGTCATCGTGACGTCACGTTCACGTACAGTCGTAAAAACATATGTTGTGACCGAGTGTAGCGAGGTCACAATAATTTAAAGCTGTACAATATCAACATAAACTGATATCCCGAAGGTGGATCAGATGCAGGCGGCCGCTGGTAAGCATGTCCGATAACACAACCAGATGTTCAATGTTTCAGGTGAAGCTCGCATTTCATCATCATAGCAATATTTTCTAATATTTCTTATGTTGATATTGTACAGCTTTAAATTATTGTGACCTCGCTACGCTCGGTCACAATATGTGTTTTTACGACTGTCCTTGAATGTGACGTCACGTTAACAGTAGCGACGCAGCGGTATCGCCATCTCGAATTAAACCCTATAGCTTTGTGTAAATTAAGGAGATGAAAGGGGGAGAGGGGTTTGGCTTCTCTAAACCAGATGTAGACAGTAGTTTTCTGTTGGTTTTGAAGTATGCATGTGCACACTTCCTTCAAAATCAGATAGAAACTGTAGCTTTATATAAAGAACATTGACAGTAATTAATGGGTTAAGAAGGGGGTAGGGGAGTGTGAACAGTATTTTTCTTTTTCTCTTTCTTTCAACGAAATCATATGGGACCACTTTGGAGCTATACCCCATCCACTAAAAAAATTTGATTGAAATCGGTCCAAGATTGGCGAAGATAATGCTGAACGTACATTTAAAAATAATAATAATAATAATAATAATAATAATAATAATAATAATAATAATAATAAAATAAAAAATAAAAAAAATCAAGCGAATTGAGAACCTCCTCCTTCTTTTGAAGTCGGTTAAAAATAAAAGTTAAATTAAAGAAGTTATTAATGGTTTACAGCTGTCTCAAAATACTGTGATGCCCCTTACAGTACGATGAGTGAAAATATAAACTAACAGCTACAAAGAGATATCGTCCGCTGCGTTGCTTTTTCGCTACAACTTCGCGAGTCAACAGATATCACTGATACAACATAATTACTAATTTTTATTCGGATGGTCTTTGAAGATTTCTTGACGAAAGAAGAACTGTTACGAATGGTTAAATTAAATTAAATTGCAATGATTTCCATTTATCATAGTGATATCAATGATATGACTAAAACATTTCAAATGGGCCACATGATATTTCAAAACGAAATTATTACTAATAAATAAAATAAATAAATACTATATAATTGTGTACTGCATATACTATTTCAAGAAGTATGTGATTGGTAGATCGCACAGGGTTTTGTCAGTAAACAGTAGATCTCGGGTCTAATCAAGTTGGCCACCCCTGATCTATATATATAAATTAACGTGTGTTTACCCATATTTCCCTTTTCAGCCACCACTACCTAGCACAGGTCACTGGTGTTTGTGTGTGAAAGTAGCATGGAGTTTCCTGTCGTGCACAACGTTGGCCGAATACCGATGGCTGTGGGGATGTGGGAGATATGATGGTTAAAAGTGGTCGATGCAGGGCATTTTCTATTTCGACCAAAGACTTGTGTATCCTTATACTTCTCTTTCCTGCCACAACTACATAACATAGACTATTGATGTTTGTGTATGGTAATAGCATCGAATCTCCCATCTTGCACTTTGGTGGTTAGATGACGATAGCTATCTAGGTGTGGAAGATATGTTGGTTGAAAGTAGTCGACCTGCGGCACTTTCATATTTCTACCAAAGACGTATCTGTCATGGTGTATCACTTTTCAGCCAAAACTATCTAGCGCAGATCACTGGCGTTTGTGTGTGGTAGTTGCACGGAGTCACCCGTCGATCACAACGTTGGCCGAATTTTGGTAACTACGAGAGTTTGGGAAATATGGTGGTTGAAAGTGGCCGGTCAAGGATATTTTCGTATTTCGAGCAAACACGTGTGTCCGTATATTTTACTTTGCTGCCTGAACTACATAGCTCAGATGACTGGCGTTTGTGTGTGGTAATAGCATCGAATCTCCAATCGTGCACTATCGTGCACTATGGTGGTTAGATGTTGGTAGCTGTCAATTCAAATTCTTTGCAAACACGAGCGAAGTCGTGTGCACCAGCCAGTATATATTTTGTAATTGACGATTCTCCGTCACACTCCAAGTTCGAATTTTATTAATATTAGAGTAAATTTGATAAAGCTCGGGTGTGAATTCTATATATGTTTCATTCAATATGCAAAAGAACTGCGGATTTAAAATGAGTGGATATCGAGCACTGTGGAAACAAGCCAATTATTGAATTGTGTGAACGTTGTTGTTCCGTGCCGCCTTTATGAGAGTGAACGGTTTGTTTTCGCCACTGCGTGGCGCCGGATTATCGCGTGCGGACAATAGGCTTTCCCTTTGCAGGTGTCAGCAAGGCCTCGGGGGCTGCCAGGTAACCGCGGGACTCTAAGGGCCTTATTACACTAGGCGACTTGGAGGCGCAACCAGCCGGGCCACTGGTGGCTCTGCTCGTCGCTGGGCACAGGGTCTTATGGAGCTTATTACACTAGGGCAGCCAGTGGCGCCGCCAGAAACTGGCGGCCGGCTGGCTGCCCTGCCCGGCGACCAGGCGGGACACCACTGGTGGCCGAGATTCGTGGCGGGGCATTGTATCTTACGTAGCTTATTACACTAGGCCACCTGGCGGCGCCGCCAGACTCGCCACCACGCGTTCAGTCTATTGTTCATATGCCCCTTCCTACTTTACAATTTTAAAATTCCAGAGATACTGAGTGTCAGGTTTAGTGAGACAACTGGGGACAGTCATCCTGTGATGGGAGGGAATGAATCAGAGGAGATTATAAATGACGAACCTACAAAATTTGAAAAAAATTTTCAGGAAATTGCGAAGTAACTCAGAAAGCTAAAACTGGTGTAACTGGTGTAGGTAATATTACTACAGATTTATTAAAGATTGTGGGATAGGATATTGTTCCTTACCTTAAAATTTTGTTTAAAATGAGTTTGGAGACTTGCTGCTTACCAAAGGATTGGAAAAGACCGATAGTAGTACCAGTTCTTAAAGGAAGGGTTAAAGTATTGTGAAAATTCCTGGCCAATTAGTTTGTCATCAGTGATGGGCAGAATGATTGAGAGATTGATATGCAACTATATAAGAAAAGTCTGTGAAGAAGGAAACTAGTTTTCAGATCGACAGCATAGCTTTAGGCAAGGATACTCATTTGAATCTCAGATAGTGGGCTATATGCAAGATATTTCAAATGAATTTGAAATGGGAGGCCAAGTTGATAGTGTGGCACTAGATCTTTCTAAGGCATTTGACAGAGTGAGCCATAAAATGGTTTTAAATAAACTGAAATGTATTGAATTGAATGAAAAAGTTACTTGCTGGGCACAGGAATTCTTAAAAGTCAGAAAGCAAAGGGTTAGAGTAGGAAATACATTATCAAGAGAAGTGGAAGTAAATATGGGAGTTTCTGTTCATTATTCTAATGAATGACTGTGTTACGGTCAGAATCTAGGCATTTTTCAAGTGATACAATGGTATTCAATAGGATAAAAACAGGTGAAGACTGAACAGTTGCAGGATGATCTGGATAGAATATCTAAATGGGTAGGTCAGCATGGAATGAAGATAAATGCCAAGAAGAGTCGGCTTATAAGATACAAAGATAAATAGATCTAAAGGTTAATTATGATTACAGAGTGGGGTCAGATTTGCTTGATGAAGTGTAAATTCTTTGCATAACGTTTGATAAACTCAATTGGGCAGGTGGTAGAAAAAGGTTACAAAATCCTTCATTTGCTGAAGAGGGTGATGAGAGGATGTAACAGAGAAGTTAGGGAGTTGGGTTACAAAACTTTGGTCAGATCATTTGTTGAATATGGTGG
The DNA here is from genome assembly GCA_031002005.1 of Vandiemenella viatica. Lineage (NCBI taxonomy): Eukaryota > Metazoa > Arthropoda > Insecta > Orthoptera > Morabidae > Vandiemenella > Vandiemenella viatica. The sequence goes on along the minus strand of CM061914.1, from coordinate 14,016,021 downwards.
TGTAGTTTGGGACCACATTTTGGAGATCAAATACAGGAGTTGGAAGGTGTGCAAAGAAGAGCAGCTAGATTTGTTTGTGGAAATTATCGCAGGACCCAGTCAGTAACTGATATGATACAGGAGCTGGATTGGGACTCATTGGAGGAAAGGAGGAGGGTGAAGAGAGTGCTGTAAATGTGCAAATTGCTACAGGAGTGTTAGCTCCATCGCAATTAAACTGTATTCAGACGACAACAAGTTTTTTAATTACTTAAGGATGTCTAAATCGTATTTCTTTTAATCATTGTACTTAGTAAAGGTTGATATTACCGGGAAAGATACGAAAATGAGAAATTCTTCTTGCTTTACCCCTTTGTCTTCTCTACACTTTCACTTCCACTCATTTCCACAGTGACATTCTGTAGTTCACTGGACATATTCAGCTACACAATTCGCATACAATGCGAGGATAACAGCAAAGTGACTGCTCGGTTGTGAGAGTGGCTGGCTGGCGGCGCCACCAGAATCTTGGTTGCGTCGCGAACAGAGACACCAGTGCCGCGGCTGGTTGCGCCGCCAAGTCGCCTAGTGCAATAGGGCCCTAAGGGTGAAAACATGCCGAGCAGCTCGCGGTGAAGGTCGCGGCCGCGGTGGCGGTACATGTTTCATCCACGTACAAGAGCATTGTTAGTAATGAGTCAGCGCACGCCGAGGCGGTCGCACCTCGCGGCTTTGCTCGCCGCTCGCCGCGATGTCGATGAGAGAACAAACTATTTTGTTTTCACCTCGCGGCCTAGCGCGCCGCTGGAGGTCTGCTTGGCTCTGATTGGCTGAGCTGTGTGAAGGCCACGTGATCCAGCTGCTACAATTGATTATGCAGGTCGGCTTTCGTACTATACAGAGTGGTGTTGTTTAATTTTGTCTTGTTCTAAATATTGATTTATTTGATGGATGTCATTTCGTTTTACACAACTGCAGATATAAATTAACAATGTACTGACATTGACAATGCTATATTCTGTTTTAAATAAATAATGAAATAATAAGTACAGATTTTTATAAATTGAACAACTACGGAAAATTGAATGTTTCAAGCATTTAGACAGACAGCGGCAGATAAATACAACAAATTTTATAATAATAATAATATTTAATTAAATTGCAATGGAGCGCACGCTCTGGTGGCAATTTTCTTACACACCCATCTTTCCCCCTTTCCTGCACCCACCTACATTTGCCCTAATTGAAATAATTATCTATTTTTAGTGACTTGATTGACTATTCAGAAATCATTATACATCATATACCTACGGAAGTGGAACATCAGACAATTCAGCCCAAAAATCATTATAAATTTAAAGAAAGTAAAAAAAAAAAATATCGTGTTAATTGTTAACAGAACCTTCCGATACCAGCCATAGAAAGTAGCCACCACTTTGTGGCTACTGACAGACTATCGTTATCCCTATCGTTATCGCTACCACAAATCATTGCAGGTTAAATAAAGTAAATGATACTCGCGTTAAACACAAAATATTAATGATTTACAACGTGTGGTACCTACGAGGATTTTCAAAACACTGGTGAACGCTAGCAGCTATACCTCGACATCTACCTTCACCTGCACGGCGACCTGCTCGGCATGTCTTCACCCTAACGGTTCCTCCGCCCCCCCCACCTTGCCACCCACGCGACCGTACGCGGGAAAAGTCGAGCAAACCAAAACTCGCGAAGGCCATGTGACTTCAGATTTGAATCCCAAGGACCAATCTCGACGCTTCTTGCTTCTAAACACTGGAAATGTTCCCCGAGATGCTGGAGAGCGTGGGCGGTGTACGCGGCGAGAGCTCTTTCGTGTCTTGGTTGCTGGCTCAGCATTCTGTCTGGACACTGTCCTGGACTGAGCGGTACGATCTGGCGGCAAGAGCGTTCGCTCTCCGAATGCGAGAGGGTATCTCGCGAGACATCTCCGGACCACGCGGCTGTCGCCGGCCTTTCTTCAACGGTGATGTGTTAACCGTCAACAAACTTGTTAAACAACAGTAAGCAACTTATTAATAAATACCTGCACTGAGCTAGCAGGCAAAAGTACAAAATTTGTTTTGAACCACATGTGTTCATTGTAATATTGTGCTTCATCGAACATAGTACGCTTTGTACCATTTTGACGCCCTGCTTTACATCATAAAATAAACTGAATGTGATGTTGTTATCACAAGTTTATTATTATGTATCTTGAACATTATTTGTCCATGAGCGTTTGACAGTGATTATTTAATTTGTTTCATAACTTAGGAATACATTGCTTGTTTGTTTGCTTTGAAAAATGGCTAATTGTAGCTGTGGACTGTGCTTTGCTTTGTTGAAAGTTTTGATGTTAACTCTAACGTTAAATACGCCTAAGCATGTAATTGCCAGCGACAATCAATAAATATTGCATTGTGACAATTCACCTGCAATCGTGCTAAAATCACAATTCTTGCAGAATATTAGTTTTAGAGTACCCATGCAAATAAACCCCTTCCAACTATAAATCCATATGAAGGTGATAATTAAAAAGTTATATGATTAAGAAGGTAAATAATATCACTGTAGCGAAGGTACCCCTACAATATATATATATATATATATATATATATATATATATATATATATATATATATATATATATTAATTTCTATTATAACTGAAATGTTAAATTCCTCCCCCATTTACTTCTCCGAATCACATATTTTAATTTTAAATTCCTTAAACGTTTTTCGTAAATTATTCATCGCTTCACTTGGTAATTTGTTCCAATCCCTGACACACTCATCAACAAAAGAATATGGAATCGAGCGCCAGGTTGTAGTCATGGTCGCCTTTTCCCTTTCATGCACTATTCCTAATTCTTTGACCAATGCCCTCTAAGCCCCATCACCAACATATGCCATGTACATTCCCAGCACTCTCTTCACCCTCCTCCTTTCCTCCAATCACTCCCAATCCAGCTCTTTTATCATATCAGCTACTGACTAGGCCCTGCGATAATTTGCACAAACAAATCTAGCTGCTCTTCTTTGCACACCCTTCAACTCCTGTATTTGATAACCAAAATGTGGGCCCCAAACTGCACTACGAAATTCAAACAATAGTCTGACCAAAGTTTTGTAACCCCACTCCCCAACTTATCTGGTAGATCCTCTCATCATTGGTTATTATTGTTAATTGAAGTAGCTACCGGCTTGCAGTGTTAGAGGGCCAATCACCCACAACACGCCGTTCATTAATTAGCAGTTTACACATCTCGCCAGATGAGGATACTCTCGGCATCGCTACCCGTGCTTCCTGTCATCATCCGATTAGAACACACGACCCCCTCCTCCTCAGTCCAGTAGTGATGCTCTTAGTGGTGCCGCGATGTGCGGCTGTAAACAGAACACAACGTCATCTTGGAAAGAGATTGAGCGTGAGATTGCATACCTATAAATGTGGTTTCAACGGCTCCCACCGCTTGACGTGAGTCCCTTTAGTCTGGTAGCAGCCATCTGCCACTGTGGTTGGCCGCCCGCTCACACCCCGTACCGTCCCGGTCCTACATCGCCTCCTGTTGCGAGGCCTCTAGCAACATGCTCCCACACTCCCGTTCATTTCCACCGAGGAGTTATTATGTCATGTTATGTCGTCCTTTGGTGTTGCATACCAGTGTAGCAGCTGTCACTACACCGCTCTGCTGCTGTCTCTGGTGTAATAGTCAAGCATTGGAGTGAAATACCACAAATTACAGGAAATAACATTTTCAATAATTTACGCTTCTCAGATTTAAATGTCGGGATGTCGAGTTGACTATTTTCTTTAACACTCTGTTATAAATGTCACATTTTAAACTATTTATTTAAGTAATGTACATACAGTATCGAAATTTAAGTCTAATGTCGGTCAATGAGTACTAATTAGGTGTACAAGGGATCTGATGTTAAAAGACAAAAAGTATGATTTCGGTATTTCATTTCATAATAAACCTAGCTACGCAGTCGGAGAGTCTAGCGAGGAAATGTGAAAGTCGCCAATTTTGAAACACACTAGCAATGTCTCTCCTATTTTGGGTGGGGGAGGGTTTCTGGGAGAGGAAATAATTCCTGAATAACATAAAAGAAATGGTACTTGGAAACCCATTTTGGGAATAGGATTCGCGTCGTATCAGATGCCTGCTCTCTCAATCAAACTCAGCGAGCACTTTCGAAAGTGTAAACTAGTAAATCTCCACCTCTTCCATTCCGTTTTTGAGTCATGTTAATTCCGCATTCCCAACGTTTAACGCAAAAATGTAAATAGCAGCAACCTGTTTGGAAACCACATTTGGGACCGGTTTGATGGCGGCCTTCAGCATGTTCGGTACTGCATCTCGTCGCAAGATGCGGTATGCGGGACAATGCTGAGTCCGACCGCGCTAAGCTTGTTTCATTACAATAACACGCGATTGAAACTCTTTACAAGTGACGCCTGTCTAGAGCGTCTTGGTGACAGAGTTCAAGTATTGTAGCAGTCACCCACTGCTTGCCAACGGCCTCCGAAAGGAGGGCGGAAGAGCGGGGAGCGGTTCAGGACACCCTCTTGCCCTTGGGGTTGGAAATGGCCCCTAAAGGCGGATGAATCAGAAATGATCAACGGCATGGGGATGCAGAAGGCAACGGGAAACCACTGCATTAAAGACCCAAAGGGTATCCCGAGGACATGTAATCCTCTCAAATTACATATATCATGATGGCTTCTTCCTGGGTAAAATATTCCGGAGGTAAAATAGTCCCCCAATCGGATCTCCGGGTGGGGACTGCTCAGGGAGGAGTCATCAGAATGGATAGAAACATTCTACGAGTCGGAGCGTGGAATGTTAGAATTCTGAATAGGGCAGGTAGGTTAGAAAACTTAAAAAGGGAAATGGAACAACTTAAGTAAGATTTTGTTCGGATTAGTGAGATTAAATGGAAGGACGCACAGGATTTCTGGTCTGGGGAACACAGGATAATTAGCACACAAGCTGTCAATGGAGTCACTGGTGTAGGATTTGTAATGAACAAGAAAGTAGGGAAACAGGTGAGTTATTATGAACAGTTTAGTGACAGGATTATTTTGATGAGGTTAGAAACTAAGCCCGTCCCAACCACATTAGTACAAGTATATATGCCAACGTCACAGGAAGATGACGAAGAAATAGAAAAAATATACGCTGAAATTGAAGAATTAATCCAATATGTGAAAGGGGAGGAAAATCTAATAATCATGGGTGATTGGAATGCAATAGTGGGAGAAGGAAAAGAGGGGAATACTGTAGGAAGTTTTGGTCTAGGAGAAAGAAATGAGCGAGGAAGCAGGTTGCTAGAATTTTGTGAAAGATATAAGCTAGTAGTGGCGAACACACTGTTTAAGAACCACGCAAGAAGAATATACACCTGGAAACGTCCTAGGGATACAGGCAGATATCAGCTAGATTATATCATGGTCAAACAGAGATTCAGGAATCAAGTTCTAGACTGTAAAGCGTACCCAGGAGCAGACATAGACTCGGACCATAATTTGATAGTAATGAAGTGCAGGCTGAAATTCAAGCGAATAAGGAAGCAGTATAAGCAGAACAGACTGGAAGTGCATAAACTGAAACAATCTAGCACAAGAGAAAAATTTGCAGAAATGGTAGACTTAGGTCTAAGAATTAACTGTGAAAAGAGCTCAACCGAGGACGAATGGAATGCATTAAAGACCGAAATAATGAAAGCTGGTAAAGAAACATTAGGCTTTAGGGAACAAGCTGTCCGAAAACCTTGGATCACAGAAGAAATTTTGGAGCTGATGGATCAGAGAAGAAGGTACAAACATGCTAAGGATGAAGCAGGAAGAGAGCAGTACAGGCAATTTAGAAATCAAATAAATAGGAAATGCAAAATAGCAAAAAAAAATGGCTACAAGAAAAGTGTGAAGAAGTAGAAAAGGAAATGGTCGAAGGAAAAGTAGATGTTTCATATAGAAAGATCAAACAGAATTTTGGAGAAATGAAGAAAAGAGGTATGAACATTAAAACTGCCGATGGCAAACCTCTTTTAAGCTCAAAAGATAGAGCTAACCGATGGAAGGAATACATTGAGAAACTTTAAGATGGGGACGACTTGAACAATAGTGTATTGGAAAAGGAAGGCGATGTCGACATTGATGACTTGGGAGATCCTGTTTTGAGGACAGAATTTAATAAAGCTCTGAATGACTTGAAAGCAAATAAGGCATTTGGAATTGATGAGATCCCTGCAGAACTTCTTAAATCTCTAGGAGAGGAAGGAATAGAAAGATTATTCAAGCTGATATCAAAAAGTTATTAAACAGGAGAAATTCCAACTGATTTTTAAAAAAATATCATCTTCACACTTCCAAAGAAAGCACAAGCCGACAAATGTGAGAATTATCGCACCATTAGTCTAACATCACATGCTTCAAAATTACTGACCAGAATAATATACAGAAGGATGGAAAGGGTAGTAGAAGAGATAGTAGGTGAAGATCAGTTTGGGTTTAGGAAAAATCGCGGTACAAGGGAAGCAATTCTGTCTTTAAGATTAATACTTGAAGGGCGGATCAAGAAAAACAAAGATACTTTTATGGCATTTGTTGATTTAGAAAAACCTTTTGATAATGTTAGGTGGGACAAGATGTTCAAAATTTTAAAGAAGTCAGGTGTAAAGTATCGAGATAGAAGAATACTCTATAAACTATATAAGAATCAAGTGGTGGTAATAAAAGTAGAGAATCACGAGAGACATGCATCAGTTAAAAAGGGTGTGAGACAAGGTTGTAGTCTATCCCCGTTAATATTCAACTTTGTATGTAGAAGAAGCAATAAAGAAAGTCAAAGAAAAATTTCCATGTGGCATAAGTTTTCAGGGAGAAAAAATCAGTATGCTACGATTTGCTGATGACATTGTCTTGTTAGCAGAAAGGGCTGAGGATATTGAGAAGTTATTGAATGGTATGAACAAAATACTGAAGGAAGATTTTGGACTGAACATAAATCAAAGTAAAACAAAAGTGATGAAATGAAGCAGAAATGATACCAATAGTAGATTAAATATAAAAATAGGATCTGATGCAATAGGAGAAGTGAGTGAGTTCTGTTACTTGGGAAGCAAAATTACAACCGATGACCGAAGTAGGAATGATGTTAAAAGCAGAATAGCACTAGCAAAAAGAGCCTTCATGAAAAAGAGAAACCTTTTAGTTTCAAATATTGATCTAGGAATTAGAAAGAACTTTTTTAAAACTCTATGTGTGGAGCACAGCACTTTACGGTAGCGAAACATGGACTTTAGGAATACCGGAAAGAAAGAAACTTGAAGCATTTGAAATGTGGTGCTACAGAAGAATGCTGAAAATTAGGTGGACAGACAAAGTAAGAAATGAACGAGTTTTGGAAATGATCGGTGAGAAAAGAAGTTTATGGAAGAAGCTTACAGGAAGAAGAGACAGGCTGGTAGGTCATATTTTGAGACATGCTGGATTGGTTAATTTGTTAGTGGAGGGAACAGTTGAAGGTAAGAATTGTAGAGGTAGACAGAGATTAGAATATATGAAGCAGATAATTGAGGACGTGGGTTGTAAGGGATATGTAGAAATGAAGAGGTTAGCACAGGATAGGAAGGGATGGAGGATTGCATCAAACCAGTCTAAAGACTGACGACAGCAAAAGAAAAAAAACCAAAAAAAAGCAGTTAAAAAAGTGGTCGAGCTGCTACCGCGAGTGTTGACGCAAATACGTCTTTTATTTTTATCCAAATAGCCAAAGAGGCAACAAATATTGTTTATAAATTACCTGCTAAATATTTTATTAAGCTACACGAGACAAAGTTTTAATCAGTACTTGACTGATACAATACGAGAGGGTACTCAAAAATAACCGTAATAGCGTTGCCGTGGTCAGAGCTTGTTTGGTACGCGTCTCTGCCGCTAGGCGTTTATAGCACAACTCACTGTCAGTTCAGTACCTCATTTGTTCTATTAATCTGCAGTGATTGTATTTGCTAGCGCTATTTTGTTATTGTTCCGTTTTTGATGATAGAAAGTTTAAGTGAACAACGTGCAGCTGTGAAATTTTGTTTTCTATTAAGTAAACATGGTGCTGAACTATTTTAATGTTGAAAACAGCTTACAAAGATGACGCTATGGGAAATACTCACTTGTACAAGTGGTTCGCTCAGGTTGAAAATGGCGACATGTGGATTGATGACAAACCTCGTTCTGGACTTACATCAACTGCCTGAATTGACGAGAATGTTGAAAAATTCGACAGCTTGTGCTCTCAGACCGTCGACAGACAATTGATCAACTGTCAGAGATTAGTGAGTTATCTTGGAACTCGGTTTAGCGAATATTAACCGAAGATTTGGGAATGAAAATGGTTGCTGCCAAGTTTGTTCCCTCGGCTCTGACTGGCAATCAAAACGAACGTCGAGTTGAAACATGTGCTTTGAAATAACAGCTTGAAATCTATCCATATATTCTGTCGAAGGTCATTCATTATTGGTGATGAGTCGTGGTGCTAAGGTTACGACCCAGAAACAAAGCATCAAACAAACCAATGGAAGACTTTATTGTCACCCTGTCAAATAATGTCGTCAATTCAAATCAAAAATAGAAACAATGCTCATTTGCTTTTTTAACGGCAATGGCGTAGTTTATAGAGTGTCAATCAAACCTTTTGTTTGTAAGTTTTAAGAAGATTACGCAACAGTGATCGTCAAAAAAGACCCGATTTGTTGCGGACAGGAGACTGGTTCTTCCACCACGACAATGCACCTGCAGCTGTCTCTGTTAGGCAGTTTAAATGGCATGGTTCCCCATCCCCACGCACCTTACTCGCCTGACCTGGCTCCGTGCGACTTTTTCTTATTTACCCGCATGAAAAGGAGCATGACAGGACATGCATTTGATGACATTGTAGAGGTCAAGAAAAAAACGAGGGAGGAGCTGTCAGCCATTTTTAAAGACGACTGCAGAAAATGTTTCGAACAGTGGAAGCACCGGTAGGACAAATGTATTATTTGTAATTGAGAGTATTTTGAAGCGGATGAGGTTGTTGTTTTGTAAAAAAGTTTAAAAATATATATCTTTTAAAAAAGAATTCCTTTTTTTTTAGCACTTTGTATATATTTGAGGTATTTGAGGATAGCTTTAAAGAAGCTGATGGATTCTGTAGCGCTACCATCCGCTCCCTCGCACTGCTCGGCTTCCTCTCGTTCCCCACCTTCCCCGCAGTTCCATACAGGTTTGATTCACTTCCACCCGCGTTCCGGTGGGCCTGCTTACTACGTATTCCTTACCATATCCTTTGACATCTAGTTTTCAAAACATTACAATTTTTCTAAATATATTTTTCGATTCCATAAGACAAATCAGGCGTGGGTAGACTGGCTGCTCGGCTTGCTTGCACTCGACACTCTCGCGTTACTCTGTTACTTCTGTCACTTTCTTACTTTGTAATTTGACATATTCACATTAACTTCATTGATCTAGAAATTGTGTTAGATCGTCCGCAGTTTATCTGACAGAGGAGCTAGGGTTGCTCTCTAATGCGAGTCTCCGTTTCGTTACCTGAGCCAACATCCCTTTACCACGTCGTGTGTTGGCTATACACATCTTCCTTTCAAGCTTCCTCTGCACAACAGCCGTATATCACACTGCATGGTTTTTGAGTTCTAGTCGCTTTTAAATGGCAGTTTCCATCATCATCATAATCTTTTTAGGACTTCTTTCAGGTTCGCGGTTTGTGTAGTAAGTGCGGTACTCGAACACTGGCTGCAGTTAGTTTCCCTGTCGCTCGTAACTCTGAGATGCCACGCGGATGCAACCAGTCGACACGTATACAAGCCTAAAACTTATCGAAACCCTTTCCACAACTACATCGCGTTTTGATGTCTGGCTATGAGAAAATACATTTCACAACTGAACCACTAACCTTTGATCTCGAACGCTCGGAACCGCACGAAAACATGTTTAGAATAACTAGCGACCATAAACAAAACAGTGGTGTGTGTCATTTCCATGCATAACTCCCCACTTGTCTGCTAGCGCCATTAGTTGTACATCCGTTTCCGAGAGACGCAACGCAATTTCTGTCCAAGTATTTCAAAGAAACTGCGAACAACCTGTCGACGAAACATTCATGTGAAAATGACTAAAGAACACAAGAAACGTTTTCTAACTTCAGTCCTTGACGAACATGTAACAAATGAAAACAGCCAATTCTTGTGAGATTCCTGGTCAGGTCATACAGATCGTACCCTTCTAGAGGCAACTTTTCCAAACAGAGATGATGCTGAAGATATTGCCACCAAAAACAGCAAAATTTAGCCAACCTCTTGATTTTTATTTCTTTTGGCAATATAGGCTCTATATCAGAAGGATTACTGATTTTGTAAGAGTACAATGTCCCAAACCACAAGTGAATAAACATGATCGTTATTTCATCACGAAACTTCGCTCTGTGATATACAATCAATTTTCTGCACCTGTGTATTAGGCTATGTTGCAATAGGATTGGTGAAAGCCGTATTTTGACATTGACATGACGGTGGAGTCGTTCTTCGGCAACCGTTACGTGAAGTGGTGCATCGTGAGTTAATTTAATTTAAAGTGTGTAGGTAGCTTTTTATTCATCTTTGCATATCTGATTACCAGAAGTAGCAGTCAGTCGTTCGCCGGTAACCGTTACGCGAAGTACTACCTCCTGTGTAAATTTAAAGTGTGCACGTAGCTTCAGTTTCAGCTTTGTATATTTATTTACCGCCAAAAAAGTCTGCTACTGAAAACGCTTAGTGAGTCCGTTTTTTCCCGCATACTTTTCAGTTTTTCTTTGTAGAGACTGTGGCTGAGGTGGCTGATCTGCGCACCCAGCTTGCAGATTTGTCAACTAGAGTTACACATCTGGAAGCTGCCGCAAGTGAGTGCAGTGGATGCGGTATTGGTGACCCTGTAGAAGCAAAGCCGCTAGCAGGTTCTCCCATACCAGTCATAGTACCTGCAGTCCAGGCCGAGACGTTGGAATCTGTACGGCAGTCGCCTGGAGGTGACCGGCGCGTGGTTACTGGATGTCGACGCCGCAAGCGGGGGCAGTCGTCAGTCGTGCAAGCCTGATTCCCAGGAAGGTGAGCTTGTACCACTGTCCAACCGGTACTGGAACTGATTCAGTCCTGCAATCGTCATCCTGTGAGTTGACAGCCCCCCCGGCGCGCTGGGTCTGGGCAACTACAAAAGGGGATTCTAGTGGTTGGCAGCTCTAACGTTAGGCAGTTTATCGAGCCCCTTATTGGAAATGGCCAATAGGTCGGGAATGAAAATTGGTATCCATTCATTGTGTATTCCGGGGTGTCTGATCCGAGATGTGGAACAGGCCATCCCGGATGCCATTGAACGGACGAGATGTAGGATTGTGGTTCATGTCGGAACCAATGATGCTTACCGCCTAGGGTCAGAGATTACTCTCTCTTCCTTTGGGCAACAAGCAGATTTCGGCTAAGCTAACTGTCTGCAGCATTGTCGATAGAACTGACTGTGGACCTCTGGTTCACAGCCGTGCTGAGGGGCTGAACCGGCGACTACGGCGTTTCTGTGATAGTCATCGCTGCAGATTCCTCGATCTTCTCCCTGGGGTTGAGTTATGTAGGGATTCCTTTGATAGACCAGGTATGCACTACACACGTGAATCGGCTACACGGGTGGAAGGGACCATGTGGAGTGCATTGGGTGTTTTTTAGGCTGAGGGAGGAAATTCACTTACAGACAGCCCAAATAAATTTAAATCCACGTATCAGGGATAGCTTAAAAGAATCTTAAACATTAAAAGTTCTAGTAGTTAACTGCAGAAATGTTTGTTATAAACAGCCAGAACTCGAAAACGTTATTCGTAGTACCGATGCTGATATCGTAATAGGCACAGAAAGTTGGTTGAAGCCGGATGTAAGTTCCGCGGAAGTCTTTAATAACAGCATGAACGTTTTCTGTAAGGACAGGTTGCATTCCCATGGCGGTGATGTATTTATAGCTGTTATTAAGTACCACCCATTTAACGAAATAGCTGTCGATGCTGTCTGCGAAATCAACGTATCTAGGACAAAACTTGTGATCAGCTCATTCTACCGACAACCAGATGCAAGCATAACTATTGCCGAGGCCTTAAGAAATAATATAAATAATATAGCTCCTTAATTTCTGGATCATACAATAATGTTAGGTGGTGCCATATTTCGACTGGACTAATTACGTTCACGTTACTGGTGGCAGGGATAAAGCAGCTTGCGAAATAATTCTAGACCTTTTCTAAAATCAGAAAATTGAGCAGCTCGTAATTGAACCAACGGTAACGAAAATATTTTAGATATTCTATTTACAAATAGGCCTGAATTATCCACGGACATTTCTACCACCACGGGAATAAGTAATCATGAACTTGTATTTGCTACAGTAAAATAAACAACCACGTGCAAACAGAAAAAAGAAAGAATCATTTAGAAGTTCGAAAAGGCTTCAAAAAAGTGTTTTAGAACTTTTTTGAGGAATAATTACCTTACCTTCACCGTAACAAGAGGCACCGTTGAAAGGATGTGACATCGATTGATACATATAGTCAGGGAAGGTATGGACTTGCATATACCGAAACTGACAGCCAGGGAAGGGAATGATCCCCCATGGCATAAATACAACGTTAAAAGGTTACTCAAAAAGCAAAGGAAGATACATGCACGATCAAGAAGGATGATGCATCGGTCAGATGATATAAGGGGACATTTAAGAATGCGATGCGTGAGGCCTTTAATGACTTTCGTTGCAATTCTCTCTCTAAGAGTCTCACCGAAAACTCTAAGAAATTAAGGTCTCATATAAAAAAAGTTAGTTGTAGGGGCAACAATAAGCTAGTTATACAATACGAGACGGTCGGGAAGTTGATGACAGCCGCGATAAGGCTACCGTATTTAATACCGAATTTAAAAACTCATTCACGCGAGAAAACATGGAAACCATCCCCACTTTGCCACATCGTGTGGAATTCTTTCATTTAGAAATTGATAGCATAGGTATTGTAAAGCAATTAAAGCTTTTGTAGTGGGGTAAAGCGCCAGGTATACCGGTAAGAGTATTTTCAGAATACGCGGAGGAAATTGAACCATTTCTGTCAGATATATTCCGTAAATCTTTAGAAGAGAAAAAGTACCTTCTGACTTGCCCAGATAATTCCTGTTTTCAAGAAAGGAGATCGGAGTGATCCTAGGAATTACCGACCCATATCTGTAACATCTGTCTGCAGTAGAATTCTGGAGCATGTCATATGCTCTAACATTGCTCTAAATTTCTAGATGAGAACGAGTTACTTACACCATGTCAACACGGATTTCGGAAGAAGAGATCGTGTGAAACTCAATTGTCCCTATTTTCCCATGACGTAATGAAAGTTCTCGATGCAGGTTGACAAGTTGAAACAATTTTCTTGGATTTTCAGAATGCTTTTTAATCTGTACCACACAACCGACTTTTAACGAAGATTCGTGCATACGGTATATCGGGTCAGACTTGCGAATGGAAACGTGATTTTCTAACTGGTCGATCACAGTATGTCTTTGTTGATGGGGAAGCCTCTTCTAAGCTAGATGTTATTTCGGGTGCCTCAAGGAAGTGAAATAGGACCACTTCTTTTCTTAATTTTGATAAACGATCTAGTTGACAACGTTAAATACTGGATACGATTGTTTACCGACGATGCAGTTATCTGTAGCGAAGTAAGGTGCGCAGACGATTGCTTAGAAATTCAGCGCAATTTGGAAGCTATTTCCGAATGGTGCCGTAAATGACAGCTTACACTTAATTGCAAAAGTGCAAGGCAATGCGAATAAGTAACAAAAATAATCAGTTTGTTCACGAGTATAAAGTAAACAATTCAGTAGTTGATACGGTTGATTCCCTGAAGTATCTGGGGGTAATAGTACAAAGCAACATGAAATGGGATTTGCACATAACTTCTGTCGTAGGCAAAGCAAATTCCAAATTGCGGTTCATAGGTCGAATTCTGAGGAATTGTAATGCTCATACAAAGGAAATAACGTATAAAACACTGGATTACTGTTGTAGAGTTTGGGAGAGGGTACAGAGGAGAGCCGCTCGATTCGTGACTGGTTGCTACAGCTCTTATGGAAGGGTCACAGAATTGATACATAGATTGGGCTGGGATCGTTTGGAAGACAGACGACGTCATTTGTGTTTGAATTTATTGGAGAATATGCGAAATTCTATGACCTACGAGTGCAGTGAAATATTTCTTCCGCCAACATATTTGGGTCGCAATGACCGGTGGGATAAGATTCGAGAAATAAGATGCCGTACTGACGCTTTTATGTATTCTTTCTTTCGTCGTGCTGTTCGGGAGAGGAAAGCGCAGAATTAAGATTGGTGCTTAGCACCCTCTGCCACCCACAATGTTTGTGAATTGCAGAATATGGATGTAGATGTATATACATACCAACATCATCATTTGAAAATGGTATTAGTGTGGGTTTTGATATTGGACTACGTGAATGCGAAAGTGATTTTAAATGAGATAACGTTGCTCTAGTGAGGTGTGCACATTGGTCTCTTCCACTTTGTTTTAACCACTTCATCGAAATCCCGCATCTGCACGATCAGCTGTGTGGTACTGCTGTATACGCGTGTTTTGCGCTGTATTAAGTACTTTAAGCAGATAGCTTTTGGCACTGTTGATTGAAAATGTAGTGATACACTGACGTCATTGAATTACGTATGGTATTGATACCTTGTATCTCTGTATTAAATTGTTACTTGAGGTAGAATGCAACGTTTTGCATGGAAATGACAAACACCACTGTTTTGTTTATGTTCGCTTGTTTGCGTGCGGCGAGTTGGAGCGACAGATGGCGGGCCCGGCGCCTCCGCCGCACCGTCCTCATTGTGGTTTTCAGAGCAAAGCAATCAGCAAAGCGACAGTGACTGCAAGGATACAACACAAAACCTGATGCTTATCGTAAAGACGACGAAGTCAAGCATAAAAATGAAAAATGGGGACGAAAATTTGATTTTTATTTATTTCCTACTTGAAGCTGACTACATGTTCGACCTTCTTAAAAACCGAGATTGGCTAGTATTCTAACTGTAATGTGAATTATTTCTTTCAAAACTAGCTTATAAGTAACAAGTTGATGTCCAAAGCCGTGCTAAGACGGTTTTCATGGTTAACCACCGTTTTTTTAGTTTTTTTTTTAGTAAAAAAGACTTTTTACTTCGTGCTTTACGAATCCTTGACGATGATGTCATTAGAGTCGGGAGAGGATAGAGACAAGGAACGGGAAGGAATTCGGCCATGGTCTATGGATGAACTATCAAACCGAGATCTGGTAACGCTCCGGCCTCGCATTCCGGATCACGCGGGTTCAAATCCCCCTCCAACCATCTTGATTTGGGTTTTACATAATTTCTCCATAAAAATTCCGGACTGATTACTTCGAATGGTGACGCAAGAATTCCTTCCCGTTTTTTCTCCAACCTCCTCCCACCTCTAAAGATCTTCAAAAGGCATTAAATCATGAGTAAAGAACGGCAAAGCGAAGGATGATTGAATAAGGAACTCGTGAGTGTGTTTCCTTCTGGAGCAACAGATTACGAACCGTTGAGTGATACCTGGTGAAACTTTGTTAAGTCTCCGTAACAATTCTGCCCGTTCCGGGATGCGAACACGCAGTCTGTTCCAAGAAGCAATGAACAAATTCTTACGGAGAACATTTATTATTGGTCTAAATATATAAATATGTTTTATTTTTTGTAAGCAGTTTTACAGATATCAATTTTTTTATGTATCTTCATTATTTCAGACATTTTAATCTAAACGTTTCCTACGCTTCTTTACCTGTTTGTGATTCGAGTCACAGAGGCGAAGGTCCACAGCGCGGCCGGGCGTTGTTTCTCGATGGCTGAGATCTACGAGTTTGGAACGTCGACGCTGAAACAATGATAAATACAGTCAAACCCAATGAGGCCCATCTACACTAGCATCTCTGGAGGAAAGGAAATCTCCTGTTTCTAGACTTAGACGTGTAGTCGTCTCTGTGTTTGAGATTAAAACCGAACCTTGAATAGTTACACACTAATAACTTATTCATAGCTTAGGTAATACTAGAATAGGCAATAAAATCTAAGAGTCTAGTCTGTTTGTTCCGACATCTCGCAAGAACTAATACCTAGATTTTCACGGGGTTTCCACCGTTTGACAGCCTAATCCCCTTCTTCACCATCTTTTCCCGACATTCAGGATTTTACTCATCATTGGCATGGGAAAATTTGTAGCTTTGGTTTTACGGCTACAAGCCCTTGCTTATTTTATACCTACTGCCAGGTCGTATGCGCCTCGCATTCGGGAGGACGCCGGTTCGAATCCCTGTCCGGGCATCCAGATCTGGCTTTTCCATGGTTTCCCCAAATCACTCCAAGTGAATGCCGGGATGCTTTCTTTAATAAAGCAGTGGCCGAATTCCTGCTCGTTCCTTGTCCCCAGTCTCATCCGCCTCTAATGACCACGACATAGACGAGGCGTAAAGCCGTAAGTAAAAAGAAATGCAGGAAGTGAAATGATGCCATCTGTCTGTGAAATATGTAACTATGTTCTGTGTGTGGTAAGTGTACTTTTTGTTTGTGATACGTGTAGTTTATGAGGCGGACCCGGTGTTCGCTCTGATGGGTGCGAGGACTGCGGGACGCGGGGTCCCAGGCTCGTGTCCGGTGCAGGGCGCGGCGCCTCACTATCAGGCGGGGCAATGCCTGTCTGAGGCACATGAAATAGATCAAAATCTGATCTGTTTCAAGATGAATGAAGAACTTCTCTAAACAGCTTACTTAAATGCCACTTACACTTTCTCTTAGTACTATCTCGATTCTGTATTTGGTTTGGAATTTTTAAATAAGATTGAAGCTATTATAGACTTTCTGGTATAAAGATCTTGCGTTTGGATTTTATAAGCTGTGAAACGCTGGTGAAGTAATGATGGTATTTAAAAGGTAGTGAGTAAACGACGGCAATATATTCTCTGTTCCAAGCGAACGAAAAAAAGAAGTATACACTAGGAATATGGCAGAGAAAGGTTTCATCTGTTAGAAGTGTGCTGGAAAATTGAAGGAGTTTGGCTGGTTTGACTATGACGGGATGGTATCGAATCCACACAATGGGTATCAGATACAGGAATTAGAGAAGACAATTACCACAGTTAACATTAGGAAACTTGTATTATAAAGGAGCTGTAGCTACACGAACTACTGAGTAAGTCAAACATGCTGTTGAGAAGCTTCATGAGATAGCCATCAAAACCGACCTCCAGATATCTTATGAGAAAACATAATAAATGGAATCCAAAAGCACAAACCTGAAGCAACTCGTGACCAAATATGGCATTACAAACAAGTTAAACACTTTAAGTACTTAGGAGAAATTATCGCAAATACTGGAACTGAGATAGAAGCCCATAAAACCCGCGCTAGGAAATTTCCAAAAGCATATACAATTACTTGAAATTCTTACAGTAAGAAATCACTTTCCACCTAAGCCAGACTCCATCACTACCACACCGTCGTTGTTCCAGGAGCACTGTATGCGACGGAGACATCATCATTAACGGTAAATGTCAAAGGAATAGAAAAAATAGAAAGACAGAAAGTGAGAAAAATATTTGGTCCAAGATCCAAGATGGCATCGGGATGCGCAAAAGCTCAGAAGAACTGTATCCATTGACCGAACGATTCACTTCACTCGCACGGAAAAGATGCTCGAAATTTTACGGACATGTAGCACGTATGGATGACTCGCGACTGTCCAAGAATATTTTCTATATCGTTAACGGATCCCGACAAACGAAAGAACGCTGGTTTATAGAAACCCAGAAGCACCTCGCAGAAGTCAGCCTAGACCCACTGACATCTACGCGCAATATGCATCCACAATTAATCACCTCACATAAATTTGCCCCCAAGATCCCAACAGCGAAAAATCTGAAACTCAGAAATGCATGGACGCAAGAGAGACGCCAAGCCCACAGCGAAAGGTTGAGGAGGGTTTGGGAAGATAAGAAGAACAACAAGAATAATAAGAATGACAATGCAAATTAATGGTTCCACGCGATCCTTAGTGAGCTAAACGATAAAATAAATGAAATAAGGCACCTGGATTGAAAGTAATCGCAAAATAGGAGACGCTTATAAACAGTGGTGGATATGTTAAGGCGTACAGCAGAAGAATATTAGACGAAGAACGAGGAACATCATGTTGAAAGAAGATATCCATGACGATAAATTCTATTTGAGGCATATGGGAGTGGGAAACTATTTAATAATACTTAATGGATTCAGGAAATGAGCCATCTTACGGACGGAGAATATAAGAGTCGAAGCGAAAATGAGCATGAAACGTCAGTAGGAGTGTAGGCACTCAAACGCATTTAATAATAATAGGGAAGCAGTCACTTGACAATGGCGGCAGACATTGTGACCGCCGAAACGTCGTGGTCAAACGATGGACTAACTCGGCTAGCTACCCGAGAAAATTTTATTCAATAATAGGGAAGGTAAGATTACTCACGGGCTTGTACCTGAGATAATAATTGAGGAATGGGTAGGCTTCCTGTACGCTTGCTCGTTGCTGGAATGTGGTAATATGCTTGCGGATCTATTTCCCAGACACCGTGACACAACCTCTAGCCGATACTCTCCCGCTCGGACGAGTGAAAGCTTTCTCGCTGGGAGCATCGCACACATCTGGGTCACGTCGTAATCACACACAATTCTGACGGACTGTATAATTAGGAGTCTGGCATTCACTAATAGACGCCGCAAGGGAAAACTCAAAGAATTACGGCCTAGGGGACTGGTCTGGCATCGCAAGTTTACGACGAACCAGTAAGGAATTACTCGGAAGATAATTTAAATTCATGATCAGTTGTGGAACTTGTTTGGTGACTTGACAAGCGTTCGTAAAAACTGCAACACAAGAATATGATATTATGTGCTGAATGTCGTAGCTACTGTCTTATGAGGGGTTAATTAATCGTAGCAGTAGTAGCCAATTAGAAGTTTTCACTTTTAAGAGCGGTTGATTAGCAGTGATGATTAATTAAAATAACGTATCAAATTTTAGCGTTCCCACTTCAAATGAAACTATAGCATGTTGATGACGAATGGGCCGATTCCTCACGAACACGTATTAGTGCCCCTAATTTAAATACGACAATAAAACATTCGTAATTAAGATATCAGCTCATATGAATGTGCTGTTGTTATTGATCAATTATAATCACTGTTCGGAAATATTCACTTTATTCTTTAAAACTGCATCAACCTTCAAAACTATTACACTCCTGGAAATTGAAATAAGAACACCGTGAATTCATTGTCCCAGGAATGGGAAACTTTATATACACATTCCTGGGGTCATATACAACACATGATCACACAGACAGAACCATAGGCACATACACACAGGCAACAGAGCATGCACAATGTCGGCACTAGTACCGTGTATATCCTCCTTTCGCAGCAATGCAGGCTGCAATTCTCCCATGGAGACGATCGTAGAGGTGCTGGATGTAGTCCTGTGGAACGGCATGCAAAGCCGTTTCCACCTGGCGCCTCAGCTGGTCAAGCGTTCGTGCTGGACGTGCAGACCGCGTGAGACGACGTTTCATCCAGTCCCAAACATGCTCAATGGGGGACAGATCCGGAGATCTCGCTGGCCAGGGTAGTTGACTTACACCTTCTAGAGCACGTTGGGTGGCACGGGATACATGTGGACGTGCATTGTCCTGTTGGAACAGCATGTTCCCTTGCCGGTCTAGGAATGGTAGAACGATGGGTTCGAGGACGGTTTGAATGTACCGGGCACTGTTCGGTGTCCCCTCGACGATCACCAGAGGTGTACGGCCAGTGTAGGAGATCGCTCCCCACACCATGATGCCGGGTGTTGGCCCTGTGTGCCTCGGTCGTATGCAGTCCTGATTGTGGCGCTCACCTGCACGGCGCCAAACACGCATACGACCATCATTGGGACCAAGGCAGAAGCGACTCTCATCACTGAAGACGACACGTCTCTATTCGTCCCTGCATACACGCCTGTCGCGACACCACTGGAGGCGGGCTGCACGATGTTGGGGCGTGAGCGGAAGACGACCTAACGGTGCGCGGGACCGTAGCCCAGCTTCATGGAGACGGTTGCGAATGGTCCTCTCTGATACCCCAGGAGCAACAGTGTCCCTAATTTGCCGGGAAGTGGCGGTGCGGTCCCCTACGGCACTGCGTAGGATGCGACGGTCTTGGCGTGCGTCCGTGCGTCGCTGCTGTCCGGACCCAGGTCGACGGGCACGTGCACCTTCCGCCGACCATTGGCGACAACATCGATGTACTGTGGAGACCTCGCGCCCCACATGTTGAACAATTCGGCGGTACGTCCACCCGGCCTCCCGCATACCCACTATACGCCCTCGCTCAAAGTCCGCGGCATGCTACCAGTGTTAAAGACTGAGATGGAGCTCCGTATGCCACGGCAAACTGGCTGACACTGACTGCGGCGGTGCCCAACCGCTGCGCAGCTAGCGCCCTTCGACGGCCAACACTGCTGTTCCTGGTGTTTCCGCTGTGCCGTGCGTTTGATCATTGCTTGTACAGCCCTCTCGTAGTGTCCGGAGCAAGTATGGTGGGTCTTACACACCGGCGTCAATGTGTTCTTATTTCAATTTCCAGGAGTGTACTTCATAACGCGTCGATGTAAACTCGATGTTCAATAGTTACCGACTGCGGAGCACATACACTTCTTATAATGCGCCACAATACTACTGATACCATCATAATACATAGGCCACACCCCCTAAGTATAAAGAGCAAAATATATTCTATGATTTCAAGTGAAAAGAAGAGCCTAGCTGTAAGTTTCACTGACTTAGACGATACCTTTGACGAACGTCTACTTTAAGACGAGTGAACCAGACCCTAGACGCCCCGTGTGCTGGAGGTAGAGCTGTCTAGTCCAGTTTACATCCCTCCAGTGCAACATGATGGTGAGCTAAAGTAGCCTCAGCACAAAAATAACTGCTACCAGTCACCTGTGACGGTGCTCAGTATACAGGAATCGTAACTGTCTTGCATTTTTGCAAGACCAAGACCAAGACCAAGACCAGGTGTATTGATGCAAGACCAAGACCAAGACTGGCCAAGTCTCGTCTTGTTCTTGCATTTGGGCAACACTAGTTAGGATTCATTCGGAATATGTGTCCATAGAAATCAATCCTTTTTTTTTCTCATGGTTTCCGAGAGTCTCTCGGACTTTGCGTAGAGGGCTTCGTTTCTGTAGAAAACTTGTTTGTTATTCTGGAATTTGGGACCCATGATCTTCCTCAAAATTTTCCTCTCTTTGATTTCCAATTTCTCCATTTGTCCTTTCCTCCCCATGACTAGTGTCTCTGCTGCATAGAGTGCTTCCGGCTTAATTACTGTGTTGTAATGTCTTATCTTTGAGTTCCAAGAGAGGCTTTTCTTATTGTAAGTGTTTTTGGTCTTCTGGAAGGCTAATTCCAGTTTGGTCCTTCTCGCTTCCATTGTTTTACCTTCAAGGTTGTTCCATTCAATCCATTCCCCTAGGTACTTGAAACTGCTAACCACCTCTATTTTAAGAGCTCCTACTTTGACTCTCGTAGGAGTGTCTGGTATATTTGTCATAATAACAATTTCGTTTAGTAACATATAATTACGTAAATTATATTTAATAAAATTAGTGATTGCTAATGTTCGTTTTTGAATGGCATTGGTTACTAAGGAACTGGCTAGTGTAATTATAAACATATTATAAGCTAACTGAGGATGGGGTCCAAGATTTTGTTTGGATGCCTATTTTCTTCCACAGTACTGAGTACTTCACTGTATGAAAATAAGGAATAAACAAACATTTTCAGATGTGTCGCGCGTATAAATGGCTCATGAGGATCATGCTTACCCCTAAGCACAAACCAGTTAATCGTTTTTTATTCTCCCTGAATCCAGTTTCGGAGCAACTTGTTCCGTTATGTCACACTGATGTGGGTCTATGAATGGAGCTGGTTGTCCTCTACAGTGTCCGCCCGTTTGCGTGTCTCTACTTTTTGTCTTTATTACTCTTACAAGGACGCGGAGCAACACCGGCTTTGTAAATTGCCCTTTCTTTTACAGCAGGTTTTATGTTTTAACGAGGAATGTAGAGTAGCAAGAAAGCGGCCGGTATTAAAAAAATTTGATGTCAAGAAAAGTCGGACATTTAGCAAACATGTCACCGTTTAAGATAGGATTTTTTTTTTTTAATCTGAAGTTGTACTTATATAAATTATTGACGAGCTTGCTTCTCGTTGTGAGGGTTGCCGGTTGGAATCTCGTTTATGGCAGTTCATCGGCAGTCGCAAGTCTTAAGCCTGCGAGTTACTCTGTGTAGAGCTGGAACGCGCGGACAGCCATAGCAGGGCACGTAACCTAAACAGCCACGTTTACATCCCGTACACTAACAGGTTATTCGACTCAGATGCTAAGAGATCATTCATAGATATGGAAGATTTTTCTGGCCTCGAAACATACTGCAGGATCCTGCGCACCTGCGGCTGAATGCTGAGCCTGTCCTCATTGCACACAAGTTCCACGTCCCGCCCGTAGCAAGACATAGTCCACAGTGGCTGTTACGAGAATCAATAAAAAGTTTTTAGAGTTCGAGTGGATAATTTTGAAATGTGAGGAGTTATATCGCGCATTGCAGTACGAGAATAGGAGTGAAAGGGAATTAATTGCTGTTCCTGGAGCGCCCGCCCTCGACGAGTATCGTGAAGGGGTTTTCTTGTGGTTTGCCGTTGCCTAGTGATATGCGTGTGTTTGAGGTATTGTTGTACGGGATGAAACATATTGCCGGAATCGATACTCCTAATGCAGCCTGCCCTCGCCTCCTAGCCACGTCTTTGCTGCTCATTCATCTCAATGCGCGCCGCCGCGACGCCGCGACTTCAACTCCCCTACCTTGGTGACAAGTTCCACATCATTTAAATTCCTTCCAGCAACGGAATTCAAGCCAACCGACCTTGTGTATAACGGTATACAATACTACTACACATGATCGACCTTGGCCAGATCAAGTAGGACTATTAGCTACATATGGAAGTGAACACGAACGAAAAAAAAAAAGGTTGGTTAAAAAATCAAATACCTATTTATGTTTTCAGAAATCTTCTGGCAGTTCAATCATTACCGTGGCGCTACAATCTGATGATGAATTCTCGTTAGAACTCGGCGAAACAAATCGAAAATAAACAATAAAAAATTTTAATATCTCGCTTGGTTTCGAGATACAGCATGTTAAAAATCAGTTATAGGTATAGTTTTTTGTGCTTATGGTGACATTTCTTCTGGTCCAGGCCATATTTCAATCTAACAACCACCACTAGGACGAAAATAAAACGCCTATAGTGCATTTCCACCATGTAGATATAGTGGACTTGGTGAATTTTTCTTCTGGTCCAGGCCGGATCTCACCCTAACCTCCTCATTTTTGAGATACAATATCTCGAGAACTAAGCGAGATATGAAAAAAATTAAATCTTTACATTCAATTTCTCTCGTCGAGTTACAGAGGTTGTACAAAATAGTACGAACAGCCTGCGCTAGAGTACAGGCTGTTTTAAGTTGGCACCACTGCTTCAGTGTGGATACTGCGAGGCGCATGTACGGCGTAGTGGACGTGCCAGGTCACGTGTCAGTGTACTGTCGTGGAGGATGTGTGTTATATGCGACGGTTATAACAAGCGATAGCTCAGACTTCGAGCTCGGTTAGCGGGAGCGTCTGTGACGAAATCAGCTGAACTGTTTAACGTCTCACGAGCGACAGCATACACAAAACACGGTAAAACATCGGCGAAGAGGAATAGTGGACGAAAACCAAAGGTAACCGACGGAGACCGACGAACATTGAAAAGGCTTGTGGCCAGACAACACAAAACTACAGCGGCAAAAGTGACAGCTATATCGCGGTATTCAGCTGGTCCTCTCATCCACATCACCGGCCGAATGACTGCGAATGGATATCTCGACATCCTCAGAGACGAAGGTCTTACTGTGACTAACATACTACGTCCATCTTCCAAGGTGATAAAGCGCCCATACACACAGCCATAAGGTTGTGTCCTGGTTCGAGGAGCCTCAGAATATCATCAAACATCTTCCCTGTCCAGCACAATCGCCAGACCTCAGCATAACTGAACTGTTGTGGGGAGTTTAAGAGCAGAGAATAAGGAGCAGATTTCCACCTCCAACATTACTAAAGTAATTGGCGGATGCTTTGGTACAACAATGCGACAACATTCCGTCGGAAACGATTCAGACACACTGCGAATCTATTCCGCGAGGAATTGCAGCTGTTATACAGCCAAAAGTTCCCAACACCTTATTAATAAGTGAATAGTATGTAAATGTCAGGTGTTCATATTCCTTTGTCCAACCCCTGGATGTAGGAATCCATCATCAAATTGCGGCGCCACGGTTATCGTAGAATCCCCAAACTTGTCTATAGCATGAAATTTTAATTGTATTATATGATTCTAACAAATCTATTGGTACCCTCAATATCAATGACTAAACATAAGCCTACGGTAATAAAGCATAAAGATTGGAAAATATTTGCCTTCAGTTAGGACTTTACAGCTTATCGGCATTTAGATATAAGTGTGGGCAAGGAACTGGCAGTAATTCGGTCATGGCTCTTGTTCCATGATTTCGTGACCTAGCGTCCTCCACCCCACGTCTCCGTAGCGTATTATGCGAGACAGGACCCAGCTCAGGTCGCCATGTTGCAGTGCCCCACGGAGACAGGGTGGGTGCCCTCACGCGAAGCGGTAGAGCACTCGGGAGGACGTAGGTTCGGATCCCCGTGCGGGCATCCAGATTTGCGTTTTCCATGGTTTCCCAAATCACTCCAGGAGAATTCCGGGACGCTTCCAACAAAAGAGACCATGGCCGAATTCCTTCCCGTTCTTTGCCCCATTCCTTTTCCGCCTCTAATGACCTCGACGTCGACGAGGCGTAAAGCCATAAGTAAAAAAAAAAAAATACGCAAGGTAGAATGATTAGAGTGAATAGTACCAGAGATTTAACTACACGAAACCTCAAGATTCAACAAAACTTCTTTACTGGTCACAACGAAGAGAGGTTCTTCCCCTGACTATACGCCTCGTCGACTTCGAAATCATTAGAGATTGGCAAGGTCTGCGGGAACGGGATAGAAAGGAATTTAGCTGTGGCGTTTTCATGAAATCTTTTCACCAGACTACTTTTTTCTTTTTTTTCTTTTTGCTTACTGCTTTACGGCTTGTCGACGTCGAGGTCATTAGAGGCGGAAAAAGACTAGGGTCAGGGGACGGAAATTAATTCGACCATGGCCTTTTGAAGGAAGCATCCCGGCATTCGCCTGGAGTGATTGGGGAAACTACGGGGATTTGAACCGGAGTCCTCCGGAATGCGAGGCCACAGCGTTAACCGCAACAAACCACGCTCGGTGAACAGTCGGCTGGAGTAATATTGGGAAACCGCGGATAAACGAAATGTTGATGACCGGAAGAGGATTCAAACCCGGATCTTACCGAATGCGACGTCGAAACATTATCACAACCCACAATGCGAAAATAGAGCGACATTTGTAGTTGCTGCACACCTGGTAAAGAGTTAGTGGTTTGACTGACGGCGTGTCAACACGGCGTTTCTGTTATTGCAACGTGATAGGATGTAGGAGATTTAAAAATAAATATTAGGGCTTTACAGGTGTGGGGATGTTTACGTGAGCATTCTGTGCCGTGGTCCGCGCATGTCCGAGCCGGCTATGGAAGATGAGTCCCACCAACAATCAGTACCCAACACTGTCGTTAACATTGATTCGCTAACGCATTTCGGACGACAACGTGGATGAGTGGAACAAGTTATGGAAATGATGCTTTTTCCGTCGTGTGACGAGGCATACGCAGCAACCGGCGCAAACTGGCATTCGCTTGCGAACACAGCTCCGAGGGCTGAATGCCTATACTAGCCGAATTTGTTCCTTATTATTTTCATGAGTCGTACAGACCTAATAAAAAAAAAGTGATCTGAAGTAGTATCTGTAAAGGTTAAAGTAAACTGAATGCAGGTGAGGACACGGGTTCAAGTCCCCGACGGGGCACGCAGGTCTGAGCTGCCCCACACCCTCTCCCGCCTCTAGTTATCTCGAGGCCAAAGAGGCGGAAAGTCAGAGAAAAAGAATAATGTCATGGAAAGGTGTAAAATCACACAACAAATTAGCTGTCATATTCTATTGTAATAACGACAAGTGTCCTATGACCTTGGAGGACTCTTTGGTGGCTTATGTGACAGAGCTTCCGGTCGGCATTACTGTTACTGTAACAGGCTAGAGGACCTACCGTTTTATTGTGAAATCCCAACCGCGGGTGTGATCAGCATAGGCCGCGCTACCAGCGAGAGAACTGGAGAGTCTAATCTGGGACAGTTTGCCAGTGAGCCTCCAGACACCGGAAGCACTCCACTGTGCAAGAGTCGTATAGTTCCTAAAGGGCTCAACCATGGGAGATTCAGAAACCATCTGTTCAAAATCAAAGTAGTCAGCTTTCCCTTTTGCGAACGCGATGGAAACAATTTTGAAGATGTTGCTCACCTCATTTTTGCGTTCAAGTTCCATTGAAATAAATCTACACTACTGATATCGGAATTACAAAGACATGAGGCTGAGCTGCCTACTAACATACAACACCTTCTTCAAAAATGTATATAAGACGTTATACATTTGCCAATGAAAATCATATAAAAATATCAATCTAGTAAGGGGTACGCCATAAGTCAGCTGTGGGTCAAACCAAAATAAGACAAATATCAGTTACCTTTGTTCTTATTTAGTGTAATTTTTCAGTTCCCGAGACATTCATCCAGCTAGTCAGAGGATATAGACCGGGAAGAACACCGCAACGAGACAACCACGGCCTGGGAGCTGGGCTGAAGACCGAACTGCACAACGCAAGAAATAAATGTAAGACTTTTGCATCATAACAACAACTTGTAAAAATATTTGTAATTTAAGGGCTGTACTTCTAACTTCGTAACACGTAAGAAATATTGGATATTTCTTGATACAATGTGGAAAATAATTACATCGATTTTTGGCTGTATGGACCTTGTCCGTTTGCCAATAAATAAAAATAAAAAAACAACTAAGTCAAGAATCGCAAAGTATTCGTCAGATCAGTGACAGCCAATTGCGAGATATCATGCCGGCACACACTAAGGCACTTCACAAGTCTGTTGCATTTAGAAATCTCGGATTCGGGAGGATGACGGTTGGAATCCCCGTCCGGGCTTCCAGATTTGGGTTTTCCATGGATTCCCCAATCACTCCAGGCGAATGCCTGGATGCTTCCTTCAAAAGGCCACGGCCGAATTCCTTCCCGTTCATTCTCCTCAGTGCCATCCCGCCTCTAATGTCGTCGACGTCGACGAGGCGTAAAGCCATTAGTAAATAGTAATAATGAGACTGTGCGCCGCAGCAGCACTCGACGCTGCGCCGCGTGGTACTCACCGTGGTAGCTGGAAGGCAGGGCACGGCGGTACTGAGCGCTGCAGACGCCGCCGCATGCGCCCCCACCACAGCGTCCCGCGCTGGATCACGTGTCTGCTGCTGCCCATCACCCAAAGTCTGATATTCAATCTCTCTAGTTGTTCATTACGCTCATTTCTGAGCGGATCCTCCATATAAGGATTGTGCCTTGTTCACAACTCTTTCGTGGCCTCCTCTTGAGTCCTGAAGTGTATTTTTTGAAGTATTTTTCTTTCGCATCCTGTTTCTGTACAATCAACCGTAAACAGAGAACGATGCATCAGAATATTAAAGTAATCGATCTTCAAGTTTATTGGCAGGTTACGTGACCTTCAGTTGCCATTAAAATATTTCTATTAATATTTAACTTTTACTGGATGGAAACGGTAAAGAAAATGAAAGAAAAATTTAATTGTAACAACTATTTAGCAGCACACTGGCGTATTGTCATATCAGCAGATAATAGTGAAGGTATGGAGAAATTACATTATGACATGAATATAATATTCGGAGGAGAATTTGGAGTAATATGAATGAAACAGGAGATAAATAATGAAGGGCAGCAGAAATAATAACAACTAGACGACCCGTGCGAAAATTTCGCGAATAAAATACGATGAATAGAGAGGTTGAATGTTTGTAATATAATGAATAGTAGAACCGTAGTTTTGTAGCAAATGTTTTTTTTTAGTCTAATAGGTACACAGCAAAATACTCACAACATATTATGAAACAGTTAGGAAAATTTAAAACACACTTTATTTATGACAAAGTGTTACTGACCTTGGAAGAATAAAGCCAACCTTAACAAACTGCACACAACATATCAACATCTCTGTGATATTTGTTGCTGAGCGAATTACATTGGAATTGTATAGCAGAACGACAGTGTTTCCGTAAAAGAAAAAAATATATACGAAAAACTACTTATTGAATAAAAAAAAGTTTATTGACTTCTCTGTGATATCCGCTGCTGAAATCTGGGGACTTGGCTCTGAACAGTCTCATACGCACTACCACTTTTAGCACCAAATTCTGGACATTTTTTTCTTAATTTATGATTTTACCTAGCTAGAGACCTTAATTTTTAAACCGATATGTCATTTATCGATTTCAGCTAGGTATCGAAGAAGATAAATGGCATATAATATAAAAAAATTAAAAAATCAACACGTTCTATAACTAATTTTGATACTTTTGCCCTTTAAGGGTCGAATTACAAAAAATTTCTTTTATAAAATATGGTAGGACCAAAGCAGCCACCTTGGTCTTTAAAATGATACCTCATTTATCGATTTCGGTTAGTTATCAAGCAAGGTAAACAAAAAAGTTTTGAGAAATGATGTTATTTTTGCCCCTTAAGGGTGTAATTTGGAGAAAGTTTTTTCTTAAAATATGATGTGACGATAGTGAATAATTTAATATTTAAATCGATACGTCATTTATTGATTTCGATTAGGTATCAAGGGAAATAAATAGCTCATGACAGAAAAATGCAGTGTAAAAACATTAATACTTTTGCCCTCTAAGGTTAGAATTTTTAAAAATTTCTTTATTAAAATGTGGTAACGGAACCGAAGACATTACGAAGACCTTAATCTTTTAAATGATACATCGATTATCAGTTTTGTTTAATTGTCAACGGAGGTAAATGACTTGAGACACAAAAAAACGCATTTTAGAAATACTGATATTTATGCCCTTTAAGGGTCGAATAACGAAAAATTCTTTCTTAAATATAATTTGACTATGGCGGAGACCTTAATCTTTACTATGATACCTCATTTATCTATATCGGTTATATATCATGGGAGATAAATGGCTCGTGACACAAAAATGCATTATAGAAAAATTTATACTTTTCCCTTTAAAGGTTGAATTCCAAAAAAATTCTGTCTTAAAATATTATGTCACAAAGCTGAGACATTACTCCTCATAATCCTACTTCATTTATCGATTTTGGTTAGATATCCAGGGAGATAAATGGCTCGAGATACAAAAAACGAATTTTAGAAAAATCGCCATTTTTGCCCTTTAAGGGTCGAAAAACGAAAAATTCCTTTATTAGAATATAATGTTACCACGGCGGAGACCTTAGTCTTTAATATGATATCTCATTTATCTATATCGGTTAGATATTACGGGAGATAAATCACTCGTGACACAAAAATGCGTTATTGAAAAATTTATACTTTTTCCCTTTAAGGGTTAAATTCCAAAAACATTCTTTCTTAATATATCATGTCACAAAGCTGAGACATTACTCCTCAAAATCCTTCTTCATTTATCGATTTTGGTTTAGATATCAAGGGAGATAAATGGCTCGAGATACAAAAAACGAATTTTAGAAAAATCGATATTTTTGCCCTTTATGGGTCTAAAAACGAAATATTCTTTTCTTGAAATATAATGTTACCACGGCGGAAACCTTATTCGTTAATATCATACCTCATCTATCTAAGTCGGTTAGATATTAAGGGAGATAAATCGCTCGTGACACAAAAATACGTTATTGAAAAATTTAAACTTTTTCCCTTTAAGGGTTGAATTCCAAAAACATTCTTTCTTAAAATATTATGTCACAAAGCTGAGACATTACTCCTCATAATCCTACATCATTTATCGATTTTGGTTAGATATCCAGGGATATAAATGGCTCGAGATACAAAAAACGAATTTTGGAAAAATCGACATTTTTGCCCTTTAAGGGTCGAAAAACGAAAAATTCTTTTCTTGAAATATAATGTTACCACGGCGGAAACCGTATTCGTTAATATGATACCTCATTTATCTATATCGGTTACATATTAAGGGAGATAAATCGCTCGTGACACAAAAATACGTTATTGAAAATTTTTAACTTTTTCCCTTTAAGGGTTGAATTCCAAAAACATTCTTTCTTAAAATATTATGTCACAAAGCTGAGACATTACTCCTCATAATCCTACTTCATTTATCGATTTTGGTTAGATATCCAGGGAGATAAATGGCTCGAGATACAAAAAACGAATTTTAGAAAAATCGCCATTTTTGCCATTTAAGGGTCGAAAAACGAAAAATTCCTTTCTTAGAATATAATGTTACCGCGGCGGAGACCTTATTCTTTAATATGATATCTCATTTATCTATATCCGTTAGATATTAAGGGAGATAAATCACTCGTGACACAAAAGTGCGTTATTGGAAAATTTATACTTTTTCCCTTTAAGGGTTGATTTCCAAAAACATTCTTTCTTAATATATCATGTCACAAAGCTGAGACATTACTCCTCATAATCCTTTTTCATTTATCGATTTTGTTTCGATATCCAGGGAGATAAATGGCTCGAGATACAAAAAACGCATTTTAGAAAAATCGCCATTTTTGACCTTTAAGGGTCGAAAAACGAAAAATTCTTTTCTTGAAATATAATGTTACCATGCCGGAGACCTTGATCTTTAATATGATTCCTCATTTAACTATATTGGTTAGATATTACGGGAGATAAATCGCTCGTGACACAATTACGCATTGCAAAAATATTGATACTTTTGCCCTTTAAGGGTCGAATTACGAAATATATCTGTCTTAATATATGACGTCACTAAAGCGGAGATCTTAATCTTTAAAATGATACTATATTAAACTATTTCATATACGTATCCAGGGAGATAAATGACTCGTAACACAGAAAACAGCATTTTAGAAAGATTGACATTTTTGCCCTTTAAGGGTCGAATACCGAAAACTTCATTTCTTAAAATATGATGTTACCAAAGTGGAGACCATAAGCTTTAAAATGACACCTCATTCATTGATTTCGGTTAAGTATGAAGGAAGATACAGGCTTGTGACAAAAAAATACCTTATAGATAACAGTAGTGCAGATACAATGTATGATTAGGTGTAGTAAATGAAGTAATATTGTTGTTATTAAGAGTAAAATCATAGCCGATAGAGATAGCAAACATACGATCGAAAGCAGATTATCAGGATGGACAGACACCAGTGTTTACATGCCTCGCATGGCTTCCAAAGACCACGACCGACCGCCTGTCAGACAGGCATCCCATATGAACCATGTGGCTGGGACCGCTCGCGCCGCGCCCAACCATTAGAAACGTATTTAAAACATCCGGAGCGTTTAGCCTACTAGACTGCGTTAGACACAAATTGGAATATTTTTTGCTGCGCTGCACGCGCTAAATTTATTATGTCTCTGAACTCTGAAGTGACAGAGCTTTAAATGAGGTGTCGCTCAGATCTAATTATCGAGTTATATGCAGTGTGCAGTGATATTGTTCAAAAGATTGAATAATCCTAACTGAAGTTGTGAAATATACATCACTACGTATGTGTGCTAAGGTATTCAAAAATGTTTCAACAGTTAGCGGAGAGTAGAGCAGATTAGAATAAATCCAGAAAAGCCAAAACGATCAATAACGGTCGTCAGAGAGTAAAGCACGGGGCTGCGCACACGGGCGTAGCCGCCGGGAGTGGACGGGGCGCTCGCCCACATCAACACCTCACGCGAGGCCTCGGTCACCACTACAACATCAAGTTCATACCTCAAAACCACAAGCACGCTAACCTCATGTCGATGTAACGATGAAGAACTGGAATTCGGATTGTTATGGTTTCCAGACAAATGCGGGAAAGTCCTCCTGGTGGAGATAAACACCCGCAATACTCTCTCTGCTCTCCGCTCGTCAATCAGCAGTTAGGTCCCAATAAATAATAATAATAAAATAAATCTCAAATTCCTAAATCTGTTCCTTTAAATCGATATAGCTAGGTTACCTTACGATTATGATACTAAAATACCCCTTGTACGTGTATAACAATTCAGCGAGGTGGGACAGTAGGGCTAATAGGAAACAGCAAACTCCGCAACAACACGAGGCTGCTGCAGCTCGCGAGCCATTGTGTGTAGTCAGTTAAATGCACAGCGGACGTCATATTAATTAAGGCTGTGTGAAGGCTGATGTGCTGAGTACACTGACCATAGCTCGGTCACTTGGAGTTAGTCACCATACTAAGCTCTGAATATGCAATTAATCGTACTGTCCTTAGAACAGTAGATTCCGTTACATTCCTAGGGGTAACAATTTAATAGTTTGTCGTGGAATGAGCATATCGAGAAGGTAATTCGGAAAGCAAATCGTATGCTTCGATTTCTAGGTCGTAATTTGAAAGAGTACACACCGGAAGTTAAATCGATAGTCACTAGTGCGTCCTCATGTAGAATACTGTTGTTCTGTATGGGGTACCCATGATAAGGGACTAATGGAGGCATTGGAGAACGTACAAAGAAGAGCCGCCCGATTCGTAACAGCTGGAGGGAAAGTGTAACTGCAGTTTTGAAGGAATTAGGTTGGGAAGACATGGAACACCGAAGTTGTTGCTCTCGGCAGAATCTGACCGAAAAATTCAAGAGTGACCTATTGCAGGATGACGGCAAACACGTATTACTACCAGCTACACTCATATCTGTAAAAATAAGAGAAATCGGGGCCTGAACAGATTCATTTCCATGCACTTTTTTTTTTTTTTTTTTTTTCTCGTGCCTTTAGGGAATGGAACAAGACGGAGTTACCGAACGAGAGGACTTAGATTCCGACAGGAGTAGTATCTATAAACACCTCCGGCCATTCTGATATGTGTTTTTCATGGTTTCCAAGATCGCTCCATGCGAATGCCCGGATGGTTCCTAAAAATAGCCCATGGGCGCCTCCTGCCATATCCCGTATATCCCTTCCTATGGTTACACATTCGGACTGGTGCAATGCACCCTCCGCCACCCACTTTTATTGAATCGCGGAGTAATAATAATAATAATAAAAACTATGCACGTATTGTTAATTCTGCAAGAGAAAAGGGTACTACACACTGATGGTATCTCAATCACAGTGTTTTCGAACTTTACGCTAACATACACCATAATTCGTTAGAAGAGAAAATCATCATTCGACTGGGATATTACACAAGTAACCACAGTTTTCAAGCGAAAAGAAAAAAAAAAGAAAACTGTATAAACAAAGGATCAATAACTCTCACAAGGGTCTTAATGTTAAACATCAAGGAAAAGGGAGTGGGCAAGAAGCTACTGCAACTCACCTGCTATCTGAATCCTTTACTCCGATGCTATCACAGAACAGGAACTCGGTTGCAGAGCTCAGCGTGGAGGTTCCGAGTTGGTAGCACGACCCTGGTGTTCCCCCCAGTACTGACCCCGCCTACCGACCGACCTGACCGCGCTTTAAAGACATTTCTCAGCAATCACTAAGTCGAATATAGAGACGATCCTAATACCAGCCGCGTAAGCTACACAATACAGAAACAAAAATATCCTTATCGCACACAGAAAACAAAAAACAAAGATACATTTATGACTTTTGTTGATATAGTAAAAGCTTTTGATAATGTTAGATGGGACAAGGTGTTCAAAATTTTAAAGAAGTCAGGTCGAAAATATCGACATAGAAGAATATAAACTATATAAGAATCAAGTGGCTATAATAAAAGTAGAGAATCATGAGAGACATCCATCAGTTAAAAAGGGTCTGAGACAACGTTGTAGTCTATCCCCATTAGTATTCAACTTGTATGTAGAGGAAGCAATAAAGAATATAAAAGAAAAATTCTCGTATGGCATAAGTGTTTAAGGAGAAAAAATCAGTATGCTACCATTTGTTGATGACATTGTCATGATAACTGAACAGGCTGAGTATATTCAGAAGTGACTGAATGCCTTCAACAAAATTTGGAAGCAAGACAAAAGTGATTAAATGTAGCAGATAATATACCAAACTCAGTAGATTAAATATAAAAATAGGATTTGATGCAATAGGAGAAGTAAGTGAGTTCTGCTACTTGGGAAGCAAAATTACAAGTGATGGTCGAAGCAAGAATGATGTTAAAAGCATAATAGCACTAGCAAAAAGAGCATTCATGAAAAAAAGAAATCTTTTATTTTCAAATATTGATGTGGGACTTAGAAAGAACTTTATAAAACTCTATCTATGGAACACATCACTTTATGGTAGCGAAGCATGGCCTTTAGGAATACCAGAAATGTATAAAATTGAAGCATTTGAAATGTGGTGCTACAGAAAAATGCTTAAAATTAAGTGGACAGACAAAGTACGAATGAACGTGTTTTCGATGTGACGGGTGCGGAAAGAAGTTTGTGGGAGAAGAGACATGCTCGTAAGTAATATTTGAGATATACAGGATTTGAAAATTTTGTCAGTGGAGGGAACAGTGGAAGGTAAGAACTATAGGGGAAGACAGAGATTAGAATATTTGAAGTACATAGTTGAGGACGTGGGTTTTAAGGGGTATATAGAAATGAAGAGGTTAGCACAGCATTGTAAGGGATGGAGGATTGTTTCGAACCAGTCGAAAGACTGACGACAGGGGGGAAAAACGTAGAAATGTAGTTTCATGTTTCGCAGATAAATGGCGAGACAAGTTTTCTTCCTGCGATGCGTCAGGCATAACGACAAGACAGCCAAACCCTGGTAAAAGCCAAACCCTGGTAAAAGCCGATCCGAGTGAAAGGAAGGGAAAAAAATGATATTAATCTTGGCTGTACCTCGAGCGCTACCTCCCTACTCTACTTGTTTCTTTTCGTTGTGGCTTAATGGCCGCTCAACACCAATGAATTCTGTTATACGGAACGGCGAACTAACTGATAATGACCTATGACGAACATACGTAACAAACGTGCAGCGTTTTCAGCCCACCCTGCAAAATCGTAACGTCATTATGTCGTCGAGCATTTCGTGTGGGGCCCCTCGGTTAGGGGTTGTATCGGGCTTATCGTGGAGGTGATACTCGGTTGGGTCACCGGGTCAACGCGATTACGCCACCAGGCGACCGCAACGAAACACTTTGTTTGGGTGGCGTCGACCTCATTGCGGAAGCTACAGCATCTCCCAGAGCATCGAGGCACTGCAGCGCTTCTTAAAACCCTCCTAACCAAGCACAACGATACCGGAACAAATACATGAGTGCTCGTTATCTTACAACAATTTCTATCCAATTGCCTGTAAAAAAGTTATGAAACCAGAACGAACAAGCTACGCGGTTAAAGCTGGTTAAGAAAACGAGAAAAAGCCTTTAGAAACCAAATTCTCCACATAAAGTGATTATATAAAAAATAATGCTCTAGTATTCGTTGATAAATGTCTGGAGTATCTTAGTAAATAGTTAGATTTTAATGAAAGCAATTGGCTATACAAAATCCAAATATTAAATTCAAAACACAGGGTTTCATTTGATGACTGTCAGACTATATTAGTGGTTATAAATTTACGAGAAAAAATGAATATCAAAGTGAACAAACTTTACTCTGAAATAACAATATTATACGAAATCCAGGTAAAAGTAAGAGAAGTATTTCATGAATAAAAAATGAGCTTTTGCTCGAAATTAATTTGACAACTGAAAGCGATAAAGCATATGACAATTTTACTGTAGACAAAAAAGAATTAAAGATGCAAGAAGTGCAAAAAATATAGCTTAAAAAATGAAATAGTAAAAACATACCTTTTATCATTTTCTACTCTTTCGTAAAATATTATATTTTTGAAGTGTAGCATATTTTTATAGGTTATTCTTTTTAAAAAATTCCTACCATCAACCGAAAAAATATTGGAAACCCTAGCGGCGAATGGTGCTAGTTCGCGAACGATAGCGCTCAATTTAGTTCGCGAACGGTACCGCTTCGTTTAGTTCGCGAACTATACCGCTCTCCGGGAGCGCTCTGTTTAGTTCGCGAACTAGGTCCTCCAAGACAGCTCGCTAGCTCGCTTTGCTAGCGCTACTGCACGCGCTCTCTTGTTTGTTATGGTAGTTGTGGTTATCGATGGTTGTCTTTTGATTGTTAATGGGATCAAAGTGTATTTTATTTTCACATTCCACGTTAAATTTCCGTTTGTGACTTCTGCAATAATTGTTAATGTTGAACAATTTATTTTTATTTTATTTTTATATCTGTGTCTTCAGTGAAATGTGTCCACAAGGAACTGTGTTTCCTTTTAAATAATAAACTAAAACAAAAGTTGGTCTTCGGGAAAGGATCGAACGAACTAACGAACTAAGGAGCGAGAGTTCTGGGAACTAGTTCGCGTAGTTCGCCTGTGGGAGCGCTCTTCCGAACTAGTTCGTTCGCGAACTACACAAGACTATTGGCTTGAGTAGGCTTGCAGGCTCTTGTGGCTGATCCGACCGAGTGTCGGTTTTTTGGCATAAATCAAAGGCGTTTGCGGCAAGCGCTTGCGAAGCGGCTACACGTTTGTGCGGTCTTGGCATTGTTTGTGCCCTGACGGCGGACAAAACGTGCGTTTCTTTTTGTTGTGTAAAAGTGCTGCGAGAGAAATGAATAACTTGTCCAAAGAAAATATTTTAAAATTCCCCGAATGCTGCCAAGTAGAACTCTGCAAAGACCATAAAAAAAGTAGCTCATGTTTGGAGTCGTCTTAGTGAAGTTTTAAATAAACCTGTCATGCAGATTAAAAAAAAAGGATGGAATTTCTTACTGTCACATTTCGTAAACATTTAAAGAAAAAACAAGATTCTATTCGCTCTGGCTCAGGTATAAATTTATAAATTTAGCTTGTATAGTACACTTTCTCTGAAGTTGAGTTTTTCTTTAGAAGTCATAGATGAAATTTCATTCAGCGAATATTCAGAATCTGCATATCTCATCAGGCAGAAGTTATCAAACTGACCAGATGGCTCAAATAGAAGCTGATTAAATGTTTTTTCCATAAATTCTCTGCAATCAAAAATTAATGTATAAAGACATTATAATGCCATTAAAACAATAATTATTATAGAATTCTAATTATAAAACAATATACTTATATTAAATGAAATTCATACATGAAGCTAAATAGTAATCATAGTTCCATGAATGAAATGTAAATTAAATGGTATGGTTTCTATGGATTTTTAACATCCATGATCTTCTTTGCCGTCTTTCTCGTTTTTTAATTATTTTTTTTTTAATAAAAATATGTTAGGCTCAAAGTTATGGCCGACGCAACCTAGATGTCCGTCATGCTTGCTGCTCCAAAACATAAAGGCGCACTAGCAAGCGTGTGGATGACGATGTTTGGCTCCGCAAAATTAACCAAGCGTTTGTAGAGGCTTGGAGTTTGTGACAAGTGCCAAGCGTGTGGTCCCGGGGTAAAAGGAACCAATTTTTGTTTTAATCAAATTTCGTGATGACCGGTAGAGTCCCGCTGGCGCCAGCACGATCTGTCAGCAGGACCTTGGGGGAATACCCGACACTCTGCTTCCCGTCCAGTTCCTGCTTTCCTTTTTCGGAATTGAACAAAGACCGGTTTTGATTTTTGTCCCGTGCTGTACCCACGTATCTTTGACCGTGAATTATCCGTAAAACGCAGAAACAATGAACACGGCGCAGTTCCGCCAGGAGGACGCTGATCACTGAGGCACCTCGGGTCAACGATAGTGTCGTCGCCGCAGCCGGAGCGTGGGCTGGGTGGCTGCAGCGACCTTCCTGCCCCAGGCTCAATACAGTATCTCAAGTTCATCTCCAGACTGTGACATCGTGATAGTCCCCAACAGTCACTGTTGCCCTAAGTTTACTGGTGGTGTGCCCAGTTCCTTGCCTTCGAATCCTTAAACGTTTTTATAAGTGTAAATGTGACTACAATTTCATGAATGTTATTTCGGAAACTTTTTTTTTCTTTGTGACGGGCCATCTTTCGCCTTTCATACTTAATCAAGATCGGTAAATGAGGTATCATTTAAAAGGTTAAGCTCTCCACTTTGGTAACATCAATCTTTAAGAAAGGAATTTTTTGTAAATGGCAAAATTATGAGCGATCACGGTCACGGGAATGCAATAGTTGAGAGTAAAGTTGCTAGGCGTCCGCTGGAGACGATAAGCAGTGATTACATTGCCGCTAGATAGGCTCACCACATGTTAAAGAGACATTGATAAACTAACTATGTGTGCTTTCCAGAGTTAGGAAGTTTTATGTTATTTGTTTCTGTTAGGCAAACATTCCATCATTTCTAATTGCTTCGTACGACACTGCAAGTGTCTTGTTATGTACCTATTTCAGGTGACAGATAGCCAATTGTATATCATTCAAGAAATATTCACAAGGACCTCCTAGTGTTTCTTAGTTATATTTGTTGTTAATGAAAAAAGCGAGTGCAGCCTGTGTTGATCGATACAGACCTACTCTTCAAATCGACTGAAAGACGTCACCAACTATAATTAACCATTCGACTGCGGAATCGCCATCAACGTCGTCGTATGCCCTCACTTCGTACGTTATACGCAGGATTCAGGATTTAACTCAGGTGTTTTCCACATCGAATTCATTTGCACCACCCTACAGATCAAGTACTCGATGGTGAAAATTTACCCCACCTGCGGCCGAACCAGCCAACCGCATTCCGTTTGTCACACGCCCTAGGCACCTCGGCCAGAACGTCTGTATGTGTAAACAGTAAATATCCACTAGTATCAACGTCAGACCAAAAGCTGGTCCGCGTTGCGCTTGGAGGTTAGGGCGTAGTGGTGTACAGTGCGAATGACGTGCGCCACGAGGTGACCTACAGGCGAGGTCACATCCACTTGTGCAACGCTCAAGTGGCCGCGACTCGACACTGGACGGAGGATCACCTGCCAGTACTCGAAAAACGATTACATCCATAACAGCAGTCTGTCTCCCACCGTGGGGTTCAGCATTCGACTTCAGACAAATCGCACTGTAGCTGTATTCTCGTCCCCGCACCTTTCGTTAGTTTGGGTCCTATGCAGTCCTTAAT
The DNA here is from genome assembly GCA_031002005.1 of Vandiemenella viatica. Lineage (NCBI taxonomy): Eukaryota > Metazoa > Arthropoda > Insecta > Orthoptera > Morabidae > Vandiemenella > Vandiemenella viatica. The sequence continues at coordinate 13,976,563 of CM061914.1, read as the reverse complement.
TCGTTGGCCAGCTACTATCTTGCAATAAAACCATTTTTAATCAGTTACTTTCTTTTTTGTGAAAAAGCCTAGGCTCATCCACACGAGTTGAAATTATAGTACATATTCATGAAACACCAGTACAGTTATCAGGTTTCAAAAAAAATATTTTTTTCTTTATATTCACAAAAATAGTTTTTACTTTTGACTTCATGTTGGTGAAAAAATTATTTAATTATCTTTGACAGTGTGGGAATTATGCGTGGTTAAGCGAAGTTCTGCACGATTGACAGCCACTTAAATCTTACTGCACTTGAAGGTAAACCAAATCTTTAACCTTAAATATCTCAAAACAGCAATTCATCAACTGATTTTAAAGATAACTTTTTTTCCACATGCTTTGATCTTTTTCAAATATGCAGGACATGTTCTACACACTTATTACTACACTCACTACCATTACTGTTTATGCAGTTTTTGACAACTGGAAAATATGCCAATATGTTTAGTCAAAAAAAGCAAGAATTTTAATTTCTTGATTTTTTTTAAAATTAACAACAAATATAAAGTTAAATGTGTTATATTGTTGGTTTAATTAATTGCCTGGATATTAGTTTACGAGAGTAAAAAAAGATTTCTGCAAAATTTCAAATATTATGATTTATATTATTGAAGACCTTAATGACGACATATTTTAACTTTCAGTTTGGATGGTAAATTAACATATTGTTAAATAATATTTTTATTTTAAAAATGAATCTTTATATATAACTATAACAGTTCTATGGAGCTACGAAATTTGAACCCTCAAATTTAAATAGATTTGGAGAAAATGAAATTTCAATTTCTACAAATATTTGTATGTGTCAGCTGCGGTTCTTGATAGCCTGCGACGGAACTGTTGTAACTTCTTTATACATATATAGTTTACTGTACTTAAATTACCTTACGTCTGACTAGAAATCGAAAGGTGCACGGCTCACTCTGACTTGGATGGGTGGCGGGTGGTTTCATAGGATCTTCCACCTCTGATCACTGGGTAATGTGAAGTGCCCCAGAACGCTTACGTGGTGTGGATTCCACGATAAACTGTAGTCTCATTTACCAGGTAGAACTACCGGGTTAGGTTATATAGGGAGGGCAATGGTCCTCCAGAACCAGGCTGAGTATATCCCACTAGGGAGTAGGGCTGTTGATAAAATATCGATTTTTTAAAAAGATATCGATATTTATGAGTGATATTTTTTAGGACAATATATCGATATGTCGATATTGAAATATCGATATTTTTTAAAAAATAAGTTGTTATTTTCCGTTTTTTTCGTAGAATATTCCAAGTTATTATTGGGGGAAAAACGATTACCCGTTTTGCACATGCAATAAATTTAATCATAGACAGAATTTTAAGAAACAATGAACAATAAACTTTTCTGACAAATTGCACCTTATTTTAAACACTTCCGATTAATTACGATCCGAGCACAAGGAGAAAAAAAAGAAGGCAAAATAACTCATTCAATATTCATTCCAATTCTTGTCTGGACAATTTGAAAGTTTTTTAAAAATTGTCTTCAATCAATGCAAATGTATTAGCATTAAGAAACTAATTGTAATGTACCAGGTATGGGTAGGGTTGCCAGATGGCCGGGAAATCCGGGAATTCGTCCCGGAATTTTGTGTCGAGGAATTATGCGTTACTGTCCCGGAATTCCCATATACTAGTTTTTTTCTCAAACTCAGTTCACCACGGTGGCCAAGAGGCCAAGCCAAGTATCCCATGATCGCAGCGGGAGGACGGAATGTCCCTTAAATCAGAGGAATTGAAACTGACAGGAAAATACTCTTCGAATTTCCTGGGATTTTGAAAATTCTAGACGCAGTTAACATTAATTTCCTTTATACACGGTTCGCGTGCCTGAAACTTGTTTTTGAGGTCCTTCCAAAAGATTTTCCAAACTATAAAATCAGGGACAATTTATTTAGAACAAGCGTTTCTAATGATTTTGTAAATTTAAAGAAATTAGTTGATTTTGTTTTGTCAATTCCAACAAGCAATGCCTTTTGCGAGACAAGTTTTAGCCCGTTGAATAATTTATGGACTAAAGAGCGAAACAGAATGTTCATGGATTTGCTCAAGGCTGAACTGCAAACTCAATCAATTTTGAAGACTCTTGCTGAAAAATTTTATCAATTTTGCAAAGCAGTGACGGAGAAAAATTTGTGAAAATGTCAAAATCTAGTGATAAATATTTAAAAAGTAGTTGATTAAGATTTATTTTTATTGACGTTGACTTTGATTTAGCAAAGGATAGATGTTCAATTTTTTTATTTGTTGGTAAAACCTGATATTGATTTTCTGCCTAAATTTAATAAATTATCAAGTGTTCAATTTTTTAAAAATATTTTTGAGGTTTTGATTGATAATACTCGATGTTGATTTTCTACCAAAGTAAAAAAATTCCGGAAAGAGCTAGTCGATTTTTGTTTTAAGTTTTGTATTTTTCCTTTTGATTCATAATATCTGATGTTGACTTTCAAGCAGAGTTTAATTAGTAAACCTAAAAGAGGTTAGATAGCATTGTTTTTACATAAAATATATTTTTTTATTAATTTGTATTTTTGTTCACTCTTTAAACATACCATTAAAATACTTTTTAGTCCCTGAAATGACCGAAAATTAAAAGACTGTATCTGGCACTCCACAGTTAAATATTTTGCGCGAATTGGTTATGGTTCTTTTTCCATATCAACATAAGAATTGAGCTCTAAAAGAATGTTACAGTAAGGTGACCAGACGTCCCGATTTAGCCGGGACAGTCCTTTTTTTTCAGCTTTTGTCCCGGATTTTTTTAAATTGAAATCGGGACGCAAAATGTCCCGATTTTCAAGGCCTGGAATTCCCCCCCTCCTCGTTTTACATTCTTGACTATTTTCTGCATCCTCACGAAACCTTTCCTGTCACAAGTATTGTTTCCTTTTAAATATTTTTCTTTTTTTTCTGTTCTTTTGTGAATGCCTGAAGTGTGTATTTAATTCTAAACTTGAGAAAGAATATCCATTTATTAAGAAAACCATTACTGATTCGGATATTCGATGCAATGCTTGTCAGTGGCGTGTCACCCGCATTTAGAAATTAGTAATCGAAATTAATGTGATACATTTTTTTTTTTTTTGACAGACTTCTTTTATTTTTTGGTGTCGAAACACTTCTACTTTTATTGTTTTGAATATTTGTTTTTAAGTTAATGTAGCGCTTTTTCATTACAGTACAGTATAATTACTGGCAACACTGCGCGAATCCAAGTAAAGCATCGCTCTGTAGCTCTAACCATCACAGGAGGTCGTTGTGCTTGCCGTCCGTCACTGTTGTTGGTTTGTTAGAAGCGGCGGTGTATATAATGTAAGTTTTCTTGTATAAAGAGAGAATGATTTAAAATTAAAGGATATATATCAAAAATTGCTAAACTCATGGTAATTAGTCAGTTAAATTGTAAATCCTCGAAATTATTTAAATAAAAATGTTATATATTCATTTGAAAATAAAAAAAGCAACCCAGATTATTATTATTATTACTCCGAGATTCATTAAAAGTGGGTGGCGGAGGGTGCATTGCACCAATTCTGATGTCGTAATACGCGTAGTCTAGGCTCCCACTTCCATTGTCCGGTCATCAATTAAACTCAGACATTTTAAGCGTAGCATGAAATTCTTTTTTTTTTTTTTAAATTGTTTTGCTTATTTAGAATTCTATTAGCTTTCAAGCTAAGAATCACATGTCTCCTTGAAGTATTTTCTAGTAATTTTTTGATTTATTATCTTACAGATTCGTGTTGGATAAATTTAGTACATCTCATGTTATCCGATTTACACTACGCGTACCTACCTCTTGTCAACAGCGTACCTATACTCGACATGAAATCGCACCATGTTGCAGTTTATGCAAAACTAGATGATTCAGAAAACTGTGCACTAAACTAACAATACTGTCAGGTTTCAAGTCAATCCGAACGGGTCGTGTTCATTGAGCGTATCGTCTCTCGTTGGTAATCAGGTTTTTGTAGAGCATGTGTTTAAAACAGTCGAAACCGCGTATCTTGCTAGCGAAATCCTAACATTAGTAAGCACTTAAATTCTAGGTTCATGTATGTTTGCTATGCTTTCTACTGATAGAGAATATGCAAATATGATCGCGATGAGATAAAGAAGCATATGATTCTGTAAGAATTTTCCATAAAAAAGTTAGAGAAGAAGAAAATTTCTATTATGAGTAACATCTCTGCCGAATACAGGTACCTAAATACTTGCAGGTTTCTTAAATAGACGAGGATGTCGAACTTCTGTTCCTCAACAAAATTTAACTTTAATCATAAACAGGACGAATATTTGAGCCGTTTACAACATTTTTATTTATACGCTACAGAGCGGTGCTAGAAATCTAAAAGAGATTGTCTTTGATACATACAATGTCAAATTTAGGAGTCTGTAGCTACGTATGTCTTATGCGGGTAGTAAAATACTTCACTTAAGTACTTCATGTAAAGACGACAGATATCGCAAAGGCATGTTCTTATATTATTTGCCCGTTGTTTTGTTTTTAATTACGTTGTTTTTATATTATATTTATTCGTATATTTTTATGAAGGAATTTAATGTAGAATTGCTTCTCTGACTATACTGTAACGACTTGTTTTAAATTTATAGTGGAATCTTATGGTTGCCCCATAGTTACACTGGAGGAAATTAAAAACCCAACACGCTTACAGGAATGGTAGAATTTTAGAAAACTTGGAAGATATATCCAGGGGCATAACCAGAAGAAATGATAACAAATGGAAATGAATCAAGGGTTTGTTACCTTTAGATACAGTTGTCAGTGAGAAATGCACCCACCTTGAGCACCTGTACATTGGTGGACCCTTGCCGGCATTGAATCAATAAGTGTTCGGATATCTTCTTGGAGTATGTCTCTCTACGCCTGCATGTCTTTTGCAGTCAGTTGTTGCACAGTTTGTGCTGGGTGACCATGTGATCTAATGTGTGTATTCCTGGCAGCCTAGACATGCTCTTTTGGGGATAAATCTGGGAATCGTGCTGTCAAAATTGTGATTGTAAACCCTAGCAAGTCTTGTGTTGTAATGGCCACATTATGAGGACGGGAATTAACTTGTTGTAAGACGCGATTTGGTCGGTGAACATGTAGGGTATTACAATAAGATGCAGCATCACGTCCACAAAGTGGTGGGCTATCATTGTGCCTTCGACAACAGCCAACTCAGTCATGCTGTTGAAACTGATTGCCGCAAAAACATGACACCAGTGGCTGCACTTTTGTGACTTTCTGAAATCATGTCAGGTAAGTAGTTTCTCTGCTATACCTGCGAACATGTAGTCGATTACCATTGTGTAAAAAGTCTGTATATGACATTGCACTACGGTCAATACTTCTGGAGATTTCACGATATGATGCACCCATTTAAAACACGCCTATTCTCCGATCTCTATTACAGTTTGACATTTGGGTGTAAACGGTTGTCACTCTTCACCTTGTCATACTTGGTCAACAAGAACTTGTGGATAACAAAGTGTCATGTTACACCACACTGTTCGCCATTTATAAGCCAAAAAACCACACAACAATTTACATAATAAATAGCTCCGTAATTCTCATACTATTACATTTCAAACTTTCAATTTTAAATCATTTAATACTCTTCATGTTGGGATACATGGGGCCAAGTTTCATTCATTTATCACAACACTGTCTGGGGATTGGGATTTTAATTTCCTCGAGTCTGTGTATCAGTTGCTACGTGTAAAGATCGAACTGCACTTTGCCAGTACTGGTCTGTCCCATCACAGCAACGACAGCCGGCCGAGTGACGGCTCGCCCCCTCGCGACCACAATTTTCCATAGCTCGGCCGAGTTCCCACTCTGTCTTTAGTCTCCTTTAACTTTTCAACTGATAGTTTCAGGGAATCAGTGTTGGGGATGACAGGTAAGTTATAACCCTACTTAATTAAAGAGTACTGTATTTTGCTCAGTTTTGGTGCGAAAGTACATTAAAATACTTTTTATCTGATTCACGTTTATCACCTAACTGGTCTTTTATGACAAAAATAGTATCCTCACGTAGTATTAACAAATCACCACACTGTACTATAATGAAAGATTCTCGCGTGTTTCAACAGGAGTAGCTTTCGATAAAGCTCTCCGGCCATCCTGATCTGAGTTTTCCATGGTTTTCCCGGATCACTCCAGACGAATGCTGGGATGGCTCCTCACAATAGCCCATGGGCGCCTCCTGCCATATCCCGTACATCCCTTCCGTCCATTACCGTCCCGGATAGGTGAAATGCACCCTCCACCACACACTTTCAGTGAATCGCGGAGTAATAGTAATAGTAATCACACTGAAATGTCTGTTACTTCGCACTTGACGTGTTTGTTTTGTTTGAGGTTCTTTTCAATTATTATTATTAGTGGTTTAGGGCGCGTCGACGACGGGGTCATTAGCGGTTCTTTTCAATTCAATTCACTCAATCTTTTTTGATAGTAAAGAACGAGATTAACACACATTTTAATTTAAATATAGATCGTAAAGATTTTGTATAATAAAAATAACAATTTCACCGCACGCAGTAACCATTTGAGTCATCAGACCGAATGTAGGTGTAATAAAAAATAAGTTTTCAAAGATGATGTAATGAACATTTTTTAGATACCATCTATTTTTGCTATCCAAAAACACGAATCTACTTTGATGAGTTTGAATACATATTTTTCGGTACATATTTGTAAATTAGTCTGGTGACTGAGATCGTAACGGCGCGGCGTCTGATTCGGGTGTGGGAGGTCCCCGTTACAGATGCGGATCTTAAAATTGATCTTCAACTTTGGCAAAGTTTTGATTATTTTATTGCGAAGATACTAGCACTATTCTACATTTTACGAACGTCTAATGAACATGGAAAAGAGGATGATGAAAAAAAGATACTTTTTTAAGACAAACAATAACATCAAAACACCATTTGGTCGTAAGGGAAGGGAATTTCCGAAGTGTCTCTATGCGCTTATCCACATCCAGCAAGTCGACACTGGTCCGCACCGTCAAAATACAAACCAATCTAAAGCGTCGGACGACACGCCGTTTCCTGTGGACAAACTTCGATCGAGTGAGCGTCAACAGTAAGAAACGTGTCGGTTCTGTGACGGTGCGGAACAGTATCGGGCAAGTGACTACTTTCGATCAGCGCTGAGCAACACACGCCTAAAAGCTTGCCATATTGACAGTTTGTGGTGGGTGCCTTGGTGGGCAAACCACGTTACAATTATCTTTCATACCTTTATGATTAATAATTGTGGATTTTTAATTTTAATTTTTATGAAGGGGTGAAAATTTACTAATTATGCAAGAATCTCGACGTTAGTTGGAATTTAGGAAAAATTGTCACAATATGACATTTATTTTCTTATCACTGGCGATTACAAGTCTGAGCGAATTCACCGTTAACATTAACACAAATTGGCAAAGTCATAAAAGCAACGCTCAGAGTTACAATTAGCCGTCATGAGCAAGCAAACAATTGTATATTTACTTTTAAATATATCTCAGAATCAAAATGCACGAAATAATGACATCTGGAAACAATGAAAAATACAAGTTGTGACTACCTCAGACAAAGGCATCATAATACTGTGACTTTACATTTAAAAAGAAAATAATGGGCGCCAGAATGAACAATATATCATTCGAAAATAACTAGTTCTGGCAAATTATGCCGCTAGCTCAGGGGTTTTTACAATTACAAAGTGAGAACATGGACCTATCCTCTCAAAGTCGCTTACGGGTTCTGTTTCACGGAATGCACAATCACATGGCTTGGTCGTAATCAATTACCATTGTAGTTCTGCGTCTGATGTCTGTGATGAGTGTAGCGGACCCACGATATGTGAGATTATCTCACAAGTCGGCTATAGGCATCTCTGGTCTGGCAATGCGCATCATCGCATTACCGGCTGTGTTGCGGTGATAACCTTGCTCCAACAAGGCAAGCTGCGGTTAGCGAAAGAAGTCAACTTTCCAAGTCAACCTCAGACTGGTGCGATCGAAGTTAGAATCTCAGCTCCTCGCTCTTCGGTCCACGAGGAAACTTCTTGCTCCGCCCATTTGTAGTCTCGAAGCTCACATACAACAAAAATTCCCAGGATTTTGAGTTATACGCTCATTTTGATTGGACCTTCAGGTCGGCACCTAATGTCACGTGATATCCTCGATATGTGATTTGGCCAAAGAATCCAACAGAGGTCGGACATATTCGGCTAAGTTCGCCGGGGCGAGAGAACATTCGGGTTTCGGACGGCAGGCTTTTCCCGCTCGGTGAGTGACCCATCCCCAGGGAGCAGTGTGTGTGGTCCGGCAAAAACCCAAATCCGCGACGTCCCGTCGCCATGGCTCGGAAAGACCAAGATTAGCTTCAAGCCTACATAGCTCAATAACTCTTTAATATTCGCTTTGCTACGATACACTGTATAAGTTCACCATTTCATTACAGTCCTCACTTGGAATCTTGCGTACTTTATAAAATTACAACAAAAATCTATTCACGTGATCGCCCAAGATTTATGTAAATTACTCTTATATTATTACATATATAATAAAAAATGCACCTTGTAACGTCCCGACACCGCGGCTCGTTACAAGTTGAACATGAAGTAACTCAAATTGTTAATTTTGAAGATTTGATTTACGAGTTTGCAGCTGTTGAAGCTAGAAAGAAGAGATTGTGAAAGCAATTATTTTTAGTTTATTTGTATATCTTTTAAATGTTGTTAATATTACGATCTTTTAACAAACTATTATTTTTGAATAACAATAAATGTTTATTTAATTATGTTTTATTAATATCATATTTTACACTTACAAGATGATATATTTTACATAACGTTGATTCTTAATTTTCAAGGGGTGACACCATCGATATCCGCCCCGGGTGTCACCCACTGATGCTTGTTCTTCTTCATTTAGCATAAGTCACGGGGGACGGTCTGATGTTACGCATTAATTTGCTAGTGAAAAACATAGAAAAGTGAATCTTTTGGTGAAAAAGAAATGAGATTAGCGGCCACTGAAGGAGCTTTTGTTTATCACACAGTGCGGCATAATCAATCTTTTAGGTCATTAGATTGCACTTCCAAACTTGTACAGTGTGTTTTTGAACCTAAATTCTCATGCGGTCGTACGAAAGCGGAGGCAATTGTACTAAATGTATTAAGACCAATTGCAATTTCTCAATTACACTCTGACTTACAACAAGCTAATTTCGTTTCAGTAATGACAGATGCCTCAAATCATAAGGATATTAAAATATTTCCTATACTGGTGAGGTATTTTCTTCCTGCTGAGGGAATTAGTGTTAAATTGTTAAAACTTAATTCACTGCCTGGAGAAACAGCGCAAACTATCTCTGCGTTTTTAATAGATTGTTTGGATGATATTAAGATAAAGGAGAAAGTAGTTACTCTGTGTGCTGATAACACAAATTGTAATTTTGGTGGTGTGGCGAGAAAGGGTGCGAACAACGTCTTCACAAAATTAAAAGATAACATAGGACACGATTTAGTAGGAGTAGGTTGTAATGCTCATATCATCCACAATACTATTCAGACAGCTGCTGATATTCTCCCAATTGATATAGAAGGAATTGTCTCTAAACATATTTCTATTTGTACACAGTTAGGGTTGAAAGTCTTAAAGAGTTCTGCGAATTTGTGGAACAGGAGTACAGACAGGTATTACTGTAGGATACAGTAAAACAAGGTGGCTGGCCATACTTCCTGCTGACGAACGTCTTCTCCGTATGTTTTCACTCTTAAAATCCTATTTTGAATCACAAGACAAGTGTCCACATATCATAAAAAAACTTCTTTGAGAACCCTTTGTCAAAGGCTTGGCTCTATTTTATTCACAACTAGGCTTCAACTTTTCATTCAACTATACAAAAAATAGAAGGTGAAACAGTAACAGTATTTGAAGTAATTCATATACTTTGTGATTTAAAGTCCAACTTGGCTTCAAAGGGGAACGACTGTTTTTTTACATCAGTTGTTAGGACCATTCTTGCAAATTTGGAGAAAGAGGGCCTTACTTCGGAAGTGGCAAAATTTCGACAGTATGTTTATACTTTCTATCAAGTTGCTGTTCAGCATTTGAAACAGTTTGGATGGGTAACACTAAAAGAGATACCTAGCTGGGAAGAGATACAAAATTCGGTAGATTTCGTTAAGAAAATAAACCCATCTGTTGTATGTAATTGATGAAACTGCTTTGTACGACGAATATGTATATGTTAAACAATATGTGACATCAGAAATACTAGCCGAGCGGAGGTTGAATAAAACATCAGCTGACCAATGTTGGCTACAAATTATCTTCCACTTCAATTCTCATAATGTACCTTATTTAAATATGCTTAAAATATTGGAGTTTTTTTTTCTGTTTGCCCCTACTGAACGAGTGTTTTCCCACATGAATGCTTTATGGACAAGTGACAAAACTCAGCTATCCTTAAATACCTTGAAAGCGACGCTCATCACTAAAGTTAATTTCGATTACTCCTGTACCAACTTTTATAAAATGTTGTGTGGGAAGAAGGACCTTCTGAAAAGGATTCATTCATCTCAAAAGTATCAGCAATAAAAGCAATGGTCAAGAGATGTTGGCCTCAATAATTTTTAAGGTAATTTCTTTTGTATCTATCTGTTTTAGGCCTAGAGAAGTCTGTAAGTCAGTAGCAATCCATATAGGTTCGGTAGTTTCTATTAAAAATGTGATTTTATTTTATAAATGTTTACCTTTCGCTGTAGCTCCGCAATCAGAATGCTATTATTGTTTCTAAGATATATGTTTGAAATCCTCTGAATACACTTTAGTAAACATCCGAACCATGTATAAAAACAGTGCACATGCAAAGAGAGACGTTTTAGAACATGACACCTATTTATTACGCTAATATGCTATTACGGTGACGCATACTAATGTGCTATCCATGACCGCCTGACCTTCCACAGGTTGCACTGTTCGTGGTTGACGTATGAGCCCCCTTGTGGTTTTTTTTTTTTTTTTTTCGGGGGTGTCCCGGTTTGGTGGATTGAAAATATGGTCACCTTATGTTACAGCCAATTTTGTTATACCTCTTACAAATTTATTAAGATAAGAAATTGAAAAAAGAATCTACCCCTTTTGGATTGCCTCTACAAAGCTCTTTACTAAAAACTTATAATGATAGATTGGTGCCTTTAAAAACAATTTGTTAACGCCAAAGCAACCAACTTGACAGTAGCGGCTCTAGGAATTTTCGAAGCCGGAGCAAAAACTGAGAACATTGTTGCCAGCCAGATCCCGAGAATCGCCTCCTTGATTGTTGGTCAAACGCATTTTGTCGCCTCTTAGGTCGACGAGGCGTTTTGCGCCGCGCGGCGGTCGAGTCGACGCATGGTCCAATGTAATTAAATGGGGCAAAACACACGATGCCGCGCGGCCCCGGCCGCCGCGCGCGGCGCCGCGCGGCGCATGGTTTCCCCGCGACTTACGCGCGGCGCCGCGCGCGGCGCCGCCTCGTCTGTTTTGAACTCGCGGCGTGGAGGCGGCGCGGCGACACAGCCAACTGAAGAAGATAAATCAGAAATTGATTTTTTTCCCCCTTTTTGTATCATTACACTTTAGTGTTCAAATGTAAAACATTATATGCCTTTACATTAAACACACACAGTGAAAATTCGAATTTAATTTTTTACTTTTATTGAAATAAATTCCTGATTTTATATTATTTTAATAATACACCATTTTAGACCTTCAAATTTGATATTTTTCTATTGATCCAGCACCGAAGCTTTATCTTACGTTTTAACTTAATCTGTACTTTTGAACTGTAATATACAATCACTGTCTGATCGTTACCAAAGAATGTGACAATCCTATTTTTTATGATTGCGTTCTCATATTTTTGATTTTACTAGGTAAAAATGAATTCACCAGCACTGATGTCGTTTTTTCTTGTGCTAAATAAATAAAGAATTCAAATTTAATTACTTCTTTTTTTAGTTTTCTAATAACTTCCTGATCTGATTTTATACCGGTACTTTTATACATTGAAATTTAATTGTTATCTATTGATCCAAAAATGAATTTTATCTAAACTTTGATCTTAATCGCATTATTATCAATAGATTTGAATCTTAAAATACAGTTGGAACGGTTGGTTGGCTCCAAGAAATGTGACGAGTTGCCATAATGTGAACGATATAATAAATAAAATGATTTCTTCTAACTTTAAAGTAATGACCAGTCTTTCTTCTAGATGTATGCTGCTTCTCATCATGGTTGTTTCTTTAATCAGCTCTTGTCTTACAGCGGTAAGAAACTCATTGAAAGAGGACTAAAATATCCTCGGAAAAATTAAAAAAACTTATCATGGTTGTTTCTTTAATCAGCTCTTGTCTTACAGCGGTAAGCAACTCATTGAAAGAGGACTAAAACATCCTCGTAAAGTTATAAAAACTTTTCTTCATTCCTTTTTAATTGGGGCCACAAGATATAAAAAAAACATTTTTCACTCCGTTCTGATAATATTGGATGAATCCAATAGCGCCTATTTTTTCTTCTCCTGTTCCACCTTCGGTACAGCAACCATTGAAGCATTACATGCTCGTCTTCTATATTCTTTGTTCCACAAACAACTGAGTTATACGCGACAAAGCGAGTCCGCGTGAGGCCCGCCGCGCGGCCGCCGCCTCGTGTGAACAGTTGGGGCGGCCGCCGCTTCGACCGCCGCGCGGCGGGAAGTCGCTTCGTCTGTTTTAGGCCTTAGAGTGGTTGCAGCGTTAAACAAAAAAGGTCGACAGACACGATTTTACCACCGCACCCCCCCTTTTTCAAGTTGTCGCCCGGAGCAAGCACCATGGTTTGCCCCCCCCCCCCTTTTTGTATCTTCTGCCGCATCTGTGGCATCTGATCGCGTTGCATCAACAATTAATCTTCCAGTGCCTAATAATTGCAATAGCCTACCAGCAGAACCTTTAAACAGCTGCTGACAAATATTGGTACACATAACTTTATTTTTTTATAAATAATTCCTGGAAGCACAGACCACATTTCAATGTTACTTCTTTATATGTCAAAATTTTTTTGTATACGGAGCTTAGGAAGCATAATTAATGTGCAAAATTTTACTTCATTCATCACCTTAGTTTGGAATTTTGTGGAACTGAAACTCTTTTAAATGACTATGACACTCTGTAATCATAATTCTATGCAACCTCCACTTGTCCTAGAAAATGATAATTTGGTACACATACATGATTTCATCCCCACAGAAAAGTTCCTGTGTTTATCCAATGCCAATCTAAAAACTGAAACGTCTTACAGAAAATTTGTGCGTTTATTGATTTCTTCTTGATGAGGCTATATGCCTTAAATTTTAGTTTTACACAAAGATCAGGAGCATAAAAAACACATGAAATTACGCTTTGTACCTACATTTAATTTGGAAGTTACTGTTAGGTCTACACCGCAGGCACGGCGTCGCTCGCACAGAACGAATCGAACTCCAGTCCGTTGTTTTACATGAGCGTGCATTGTCGAGAGGAGTATTTCGACATGAAAATTGGATGTAAGCAGGAAGATTGATCAATTCGGATACTAAATCTTTGCTAAGATGCAAAAATTTGATCCAGAAAAATAAGAAGACTCAAAATAAGGTATCAGCCTACAAAAAGAAATTAAATTCCACATAAAACAATCCTTGTAAAAAAAAAAGTGACTTGGCCGTTATGCAAACTTTGATAGTAGAACCTCTACAGTGTTGCATTATTGATCTTTAAAATTCGCAAAAGCCAAGATTTCATTCGATCCTCTTTCGGGATTCACAAGTCTTCGAGTAAATCATTCACATTATGCCTTTCCTTTTAGCAAAGATGTATAGTGGCCAAATAACAATTAAAAAAAAGATTTATTCATAACTTCATGAAAAACCATTCTGTCTCAGAAAATCAAAACTTGATTCGGAAGAATTTCTCACAACTCTTCATCAGTAAATAGCCTTTTTTTTAAAAAAATGATTTGTTTTTGTAACATTGTTTTTATGTAATAGGGTCGACATACCGATATATGGAATATGATATTGATACTTTTAAAAATATCGATATATCGAAAATCCTATATTTTTTAAAAAATATCAACAGCCCTACTAGGGAGAGTCCAACCAACCTTTAGATTGAATACCAGGGATAGCTTGTTTTTAACATTACTGCCTCCTTAATTCTATTGTTAAAGTCTCAAATGATTTGTAACAAACGCATTAACAATCATTGATTGTCGTGTGGTGAAGCCACCAGAATGTTCCACTGGCGAAACAATGTGTTTGTGCTTCACTGAGTTCCGCCCCCCTCCCCCCTCCCCCCCCCCCAACATTAGGGATTAGCTGCCTTTGGCGAGTTTTACTCTTCATTTGGAGCTTTGATTTTAACGGCCGTTGGACTTGCTGCGTATTAATGGATAGTGGCGAATTTTGGAATATTTCGAGCCGGGGCAAAAAAAAAAAAAATATCAAGCATGATTATGCGTATCGGGGCAAGCGCTCTGTTAATGCAGGACCTGAATGAAGTGTTTCCATGTGTTGCGTGTGATAGCCGTATGAGGTTGAGTGTGGCTGTTCGCCTTGATGGCAGCGGGCCGCAGTTGCACTAGCCTCCTGCCTCCTTGCGCCACCCCCATGCTATGCGGTAAGCTTTAAGGCTTTATTATTGTATGATTGTGATGGAAGGTTCCGCGCTGTATCGCTGCAGTCAGTCCAGAGACCAACAGAATAGACGAGCAGAAGTTTATGTAAGCTAGAAGCAAACTTGATTTTATATCGTGCCAACTCTTCTCACAACCCATAATCTTTCAGATTAGAATTACGTAAGTCGTAACATACATTCCGAATACCGTTGAAGGAATTCCGTTGAAGTGAATTTTGTGGTTAGTTATTTCATCAGTCCCTACCACTATTAACTAACTATAATAATAAATTCTGCTGTTTTATAAATGCGGTGAAAGCAGCATTGAAAGAGATTGTCGTATTACTGGTGTAGTCCTAATTATCTGCCTCACATGATTTAAATCGAAGGAGAAAAAAAGAACAAGTGGTCACTGGAACAATGGATGATGTAAAACTATCTCTCTCCCGCGCTGAAGGTTTTCTTCATTCCTCATGGCAAGTGGTACAGCGCATAGTGAGTTGGCTACGTTGTGTATGGGACTCATTGAGACGCGGACCTGGATTCTCAGTCATATTTCTCCTGAAGACGCCTAGCAAGTCGACATCGTACATACGAGCCACTAATTTTTTTTGGTACAGAAGAAAAAGTTTCGAAGGAGGTATCAGTCCAGTATTTTTTTTAAATGTTTTTATTGCCTACAAAATGTTTATTCTTAAGTACTACACTGTTGTTCCCCTCTTTGTGTTACTGATAGTGACATTTCACTTTTGTTCAAGTTTCTGTTGAAATTACGTATCTGTGAATTTTATTTAAATAGGTGAAAATGTTACAACGGTATGCAAGGGACTAGTGTTATTGCCTCAAGTGTTTCTATTTCATACTAATGCAGGGAGAAGACAACTACGCTATGCTTTCTAAAGCCTGATGCAGGTCGATAAGATACATCTCATCTATCTACTAAGCTCACCTCGATAGCTATTGGCTGGAGAACGATGACGTCGCGCGCCAGCCGTCGCTCACAGAGATATCCGAAGCGGAAATTCCAGGTTATGTCCACAAATTAATAGCTAAGCAACTAAAACAAAATTAATTGTTATAATGCATTCATTAACTTTACTTTTCGTAGCATTTCATAGTTAAAAAAGTCGATAAACTTTAGTCTGAAAAAAAGTGGAACTGATTACCAGTAGCATGTCACTAATGTAAGAAACTAAAAAAACTTAAATTATTCATGGTCTCTGCTGTAACCACGAGTGACAATTGTCATTCCGGCCTGGGCTAACTTTCAATTCAATTAAAACTTTCACTAATGTTGCAGCTTGACCAAAGTTTATACATTACAGTTTATTTGCTTTTTACGTATTTCACTGACCACTTTCGTTAAAGGTTTTTATTTATGTTAATGTACATGAATTATTGGGTTATCAGACCAAATATGTTACGAATAGAGTATCCTCGCAATTCATTTCTTCGCAGTTGGTCAACTATTTAATAATCTGGCCGCTACAGACACTATGACCAAACATTACATTATGAACGTTTCCCCAGCCTCATTAATGAACGTGATGCTTTCGAAACAATTGCTCACTCTCTTTATATGTAAATTTTTCAAATATTGCAGAGTGAATTTTCAGCGTCAAGTAGAAGTCAAGTTTATAGTTCAGCAAGTTCGATTCTACAAACCAAGAACTTTGAAACAATTATACGATAACGTGGTCGTCTCTGTCGTTTTTAATACGTCTATTAATACTTCTGAGTTCTTCATGTTCAAGAGATTTTATTCAGTTTAGGTGTGACTCACTGGTAAAGTTCGTATTTGGACTGATCGCGTCAACCTGTTATAATCTTTGACCATGAAAACTGGAACTATTCTAGATCCGTGACGATACGCAAAAAACGGCCACGGGCATATAGTAATAACTAATAATAATTCTGGTTCTTTCTTAACATGAGAGCTTACTTATCGTTCTTTCAACGCAGAACAAAGCCAATTTCTCTCTTTCACACACACACACAGGCCCATGTCTCTGGAGACGTCACGGTTGACAGTGTTCATTGAGAGACGAGGAGAAATCGTTTATTGCGGTTGTGAAGTAACTCTGCGCCACTCCCAGAGCATTAATCCACACACCTCGGCAACTTTCCCGGCTGGCTAAGGCTCAACAGGTGTTTGTGCCAGCGCTGTCCCGTCTGATTGCGACTCTGCTAAATGCCACAGCAGGCAGAAGGCTGCACAGCGACCTGATACCAGATCCAGATTATAAGTTTCACCTCTAGATCTGGCGAGTGGAGTTTGCTCAGCAGGAAATAAACCAGACAAACAGGCTGGTCATTGCAAAGTCAGTATTCAAAAATAACGTGATAAGGTGAAAACGTGTCGTCAGCATAGAACGTGGGTTGTGAGCTATTGGCTTTTGCGTGTGCTGTTGTATCTTGGATGCAGTTCCTTTTCCTCGATGAAATTTCGTGCACGCAATATACGGACTGATGATAATACCTCATAAGTAACAGATCCATTTAAGAATATTCCTTTGATTTCCCAATTCTACGTATCTACATGTTGATTCTTAATGAATTACATTGCAATGTCACTACTTTCCGTAGCATACATGGTAGTGAGTTTTCAAAAACACAGTATTTACTACAGTAGTCCTCCCATAATGTTCTGAGCTCGCAGTTTACTGGAACGTGTCCAAAACATTTTCTGCAAGTGAAGTAGAACTACTTTAAACCTTCATTTGGTTTGAATTTGCTTTGGATGAGTACTCATTCGTGGTACAACTAGGCCTGTTAGTCCTAGGGGGAATTCGAACCACGGAAGCGTTCTGATGTACTTCACATTGCACAGCAAGCTTTGCCAGGGTTAAGGGCTTTTGAAAATCGCCGCCCAAATAGAGACTCGAGTCAGTCATCTTAACCACTGAGCCACTAGGCGGCTCTATCGCATAATATAATATGTACTTACATAATAGTGCCACTTGGCAACCGCCTTAGTGCAGTATATAAAGGCATCTCCTCGGTTATCTTACAGTACACGAAAGGTTTCGCCAAATTATCCTTTGGAATCATCTGCGAAAAATTCTCAGCAGCTGATTACTCTGGTTTAAAATTACAAAATAATTCTGCAAGTAAGAAGAACTCAGAGAAAGAAGTGGGCGCTATGAGTACTGACATGCCAAAATTGTTTCGAAGTTACCCGAGCCGGTCTCAACAGATGCCCGTAACCGCGTCCAAAGTGCTCTTCAATGTAGGCTCGGAGAAACAGAGCGCGCTCATCCCATCTCTACGGGGGTAAGGACACCAAGCGACTGAGCATAGCAAATGCCTGTTGTGTAGCGCACCACTTTAAGTTTCTAGAGGTTCCTATCAACGCCCCACACCAATATTAAACCACGAACGACTTGATGACAAGATTTTTCCACGACATAGTTGGGTCAGCAATACATGGGGATCCAAGTATCGACCAGTACCAACTGAATTACTTATTTGTTTATTGCGTTACGCCTCGGCGACGTCGAGGTTTGGAAGGAGGGAGGGGGGAGCTCCTAAGGTAGCCACACACGTGGAGGCAGGGCCGCCAAAACAGCGCATCAGAAGAAGTGTGTGGTGCAAAGAGTGGCTACTCAAAAGAGGAAAATATTGTCACACAAATCTTCTTTCGGGATTGAAGTATTTTCGAAAACATTTTCATAATTATTTGAGGATGGACAAAGAAACCTATTTAAATCTTTTATCGTTAGTCACTCCATTTATTACAAAGAAAGATACCGTTATGCGGGAAGCAATTTCGAACCACCAAAGACTTACCGCCACGCTGTGATTTTTAGCAACGGGAAGAAGCTATGAAGATTTCAAGTCTTCAACAATAATTTCTCCTCAAACCCTTGGCTACATAATACAAGGAACATGCGAGGCCATTAATAAAGTTCTTGGCAAAGATTATATGACGATTTCTCTTTGATACACTGACATTATTTAATATAATTGATTTATTCCCATTCGTAAATACATTAACAACATAAGTATGAATGTGGAGACTGAAAGGCATGCGTCGTGAGGCGTGAATATGGGGACTGAAAAGCATGCCTCCTGAGGCGTGAATATGGGGCTGAGAGGCATGCCTCCTGAGGTATGAATGTGGAGACTGAAAGGCATGCCTCGTGAGGCGTGAATATGGAGACTGAGAGGCATGCCTCCTGAGGTATGAATGTGGAGACAGAAAGGCATGCCTCGGGAGGCGTGAATATGGGGCTGAGAGGCATGCCTCCTGAGGTATGAATGTGGAGACTGAAAGGCATGCCTCGGGAGGCGTGAATATGGGGCTGAGAGGCATGCCTCCTGAGGTATGAATGTGGAGACTGAAAGGCATGCCTCGTGAGGCGTGAATATGGAGACTGAGAGGCATGCCTCCTGAGGTATGAATGTGGAGACTGAAAGGCATGCCTCGGAAGGCGTGAATATGGGGCTGAGAGGCATGCCTCCTGAGGTATGAATGTGGAGACTGAAAGGCATGCCTCGTGAGGCGTGAATATGGAGACTGAGAGGCATGCCTCCTGAGGTATGAATGTGGAGACTGAAAGGCATGCCTCGGGAGGCGTGAATATGGGGCTGAGAGGCATGCCTCCTGAGGTATGAATGTGGAGACTGAAAGGCATGCCTCGTGAGGCGTGAATATGGAGACTGAGAGGCATGCCTCCTGAGGTATGAATGTGGAGACTGAAAGGCATGCCTCGTGAGGCGTGAATATGGAGACTGAGAGGCATGCCTCCTGAGGTATGAATGTGGAAACTGAAAGGCATGCCTCGTGAGGCGTGAATATGGAGACTGAGAGGCATGCCTCCTGAGGTATGAATGTGGAGACTGAAAGGCATGACTCGTGAGGCGTGAATATGGAGACTGAGAGGCATGCCTCCTGAGGTATGAATATAGAGACTGAAAGGCATGCCTCGTGAGGCGTGAATATGGAGACTGAGAGGCATGCCTCCTGAGGTATGA
This sequence comes from Vandiemenella viatica, assembly GCA_031002005.1. Taxonomy (NCBI): domain Eukaryota; kingdom Metazoa; phylum Arthropoda; class Insecta; order Orthoptera; family Morabidae; genus Vandiemenella; species Vandiemenella viatica. The sequence goes on along the minus strand of CM061914.1, from coordinate 13,956,830 downwards.
ATGTAGAGACTGAAAGGCATGCCTCGTGAGGCGTGAAAGTGGACACTAAAAGGCATGCCTCCTGAGGTATGAATGTGGAGACTGAAAGGCATGACTCGTGAGGCGTGAATATGGGGCTGAGAGGCATGCCTCCTGAGGTATGAATGTGGAGACTGAAAGGCATGCCTCGTGAGGCGTGAATATGGGGCTGAGAGGCATGCCTCCTGAGGTATGAATGTGGAGACTGAAAGGCATGCCTCGTGAGGCGTGAATATGGGGCTGAGAGGCATGCCTCCTGAGGTATGAATGTAGAGACTGAAAGGCATGCCTCGTGAGGCGTGAAAGTGGACACTAAAAGGCATGCCTCCTGAGGTATGAATGTGGAGACTGAAAGGCATGACTCGTGAGGCGTGAAAGTGGACACTAAAAGGCATGCCTCCTGAGGTATGAATGTGGAGACTGAAAGGCATGACTCGTGAGGCGTGAAAGTGGACACTAAACGGCATGCCTCCTGAGGTATGAATGTGGAGACTGAAAGGCATGACTCGTGAGACGTGAATATGGAGACTAAAAGGCATGCCTCCTGAGGTATGAATGTAGAGACTGAAAGGCATGCCTCGTGAGGCGTGAAAGTGGACACTAAAAGGCATGCCTCCTGAGGTATGAATGTGGAGACTGAAAGGCATGACTCGTGAGACGTGAATATGGAGACTGAGAGGCATGCCTCCTGAGGTATGAATGTGGAGACTGAAAGGCATGCCTCGTGAGGCGTGAATATGGGGCTGAGAGGCATGCCTCCTGAGGTATGAATGTAGAGACTGAAAGGCATGCCACGTGAGGCGTGAAAGTGGACACTAAAAGGCATGCCTCCTGAGGTATGAATGTGGAGACTGAAAGGCATGACTCGTGAGGCGTGAATATGGAGACTGAGAGGCATGCCTCCTGAGGTATGAATGTGGAGACTGAAAGGCATGCCTCGTGAGGCGTGAATATGGAGACTGAGAGGCATGCCTCCTGAGGTATGAATGTGGAAACTGAAAGGCATGCCTCGTGAGGCGTGAATATGGAGACTGAGAGGCATGCCTCCTGAGGTATGAATGTGGAGACTGAAAGGCATGCCTCGTGAGGCGTGAATATGGAGACTGAGATTCATGCCTCCTGAGGTATGAATGTGGAGACTGAAAGGCATGCCTCGTGAGGCGTGAATATGGAGACTGAGAGGCATGCCTCCTGAGGTATGAATGTGGAGACTGAAAGGCATGCCTCGGGAGGCGTGAATATGGGGCTGAGAGGCATGCCTCCTGAGGTATGAATGTGGAGACTGAAAGGCATGCCTCGTGAGGCGTGAATATGGAGACTGAGAGGCATGCCTCCTGAGGTATGAATGTGGAGACTGAAAGGCATGCCTCGTGAGGCGTGAATATGGAGACTGAGAGGCATGCCTCCTGAGGTATGAATGTGGAGACTGAAAGGCATGCCTCGTGAGGCGTGAATATGGAGACTGAGAGGCATGCCTCCTGAGGTATGAATGTGGAGACTGAAAGGCATGCCTCGTGAGGCGTGAATATGGAGACTGAGAGGCATGCCTCCTGAGGTATGAATGTGGAGACTGAAAGGCATACCTCGTGAGGCGTGAATATGGGGCTGAGAGGCATGCCTCCTGAGGTATGAATGTAGAGACTGAAAGGCATGCCTCGTGAGGCGTGAATATGGAGACTGAGAGGCATGCCTCCTGAGGTATGAATGTAGAGACTAAAAGGCATGCCTCGTGAGGCGTGAAAGTGGACACTAAAAGGCATGCCTCCAGAGGTATGAATGTGGAGACTGAAAGGCATGACTCGTGAGACGTGAATATGGAGACTGAGAGGCATGCCTCCTGAGGTATGAAAGTGGAGACTGAAAGGCATGCCTCGTGAGGCGTGAATATGGGGCTGAGAGGCATGCCTCCTGAGGTATGAATGTAGAGACTGAAAGGCATGCCTCGTGAGGCGTGAAAGTGGACACTAAAAGGCATGCCTCCTGAGGTATGAATGTGGAGACTGAAAGGCATGCCTCGTGAGGCGTGAATATGGAGACTGAGAGGCATGCCTCCTGAGGTATGAATGTGGAAACTGAAAGGCATGCCTCGTGAGGCGTGAATATGGAGACTGAGAGGCATGCCTCCTGAGGTATGAATGTGGAGACTGAAAGGCATGCCTCGTGAGGCGTGAATATGGAGACTGAGATTCATGCCTCCTGAGGTATGAATGTGGAGACTGAAAGGCATGCCTCGTGAGGCGTGAATATGGAGACTGAGAGGCATGCCTCCTGAGGTATGAATGTGGAGACTGAAAGGCATGCCTCGTGAGGCGTGAAAGTGGACACTAAAAGGCATGCCTCCTGAGGTATGAATGTGGAGACTGAAAGGCATGCCTCGTGAGGCGTGAATATGGAGACTGAGAGGCATGCCTCCTGAGGTATGAATGTGGAGACTGAAAGGCATGCCTCGTGAGGCGTGAATATGGAGACTGAGAGGCACGCCTCCTGAGGTATGAATGTGGAGACTGAAAGGCATGCCTCGTGAGGCGTGAATATGGAGACTGAGAAGCATGACTCCTGAGTTATGAATGTGGAGACTGAAAGGCATGCCTCGTGAGGCGTGAATATGGAGACTGAGAGGCATGCCTCCTGAGGTATGAATGTGGAGACTGAAAGGCATGCCTCGTGAGGCGTGAATATGGAGACTGGGAGGCATGCCTTCTGAGGTATGAATGTGGAAACTGAAAGCCATGCCTCGTGAGGCGTGAATATGGAGACTGAGAGGCATGCCTCCTGAGGTATGAATGTGGAGACTGAAAGGCATGCCTCGTGAGGCGTGAATATGGAGACTGAGAGGCATGTCTCCTGAGGTATGAATGTGGAGACTGAAAGGCATGCCTCGTGAGGCGTGAATATGGGGCTGAGAGGCATGCCTCCTGAGGTATGAATGTGGAGACTGAAAGGCATGCCTCGTGAGGCGTGAATATGGGTCTGAGAGGCATGCCTCCTGAGGTATGAATGTGGAGACTGAAAGGCATGCCTCGTGAGGCGTGAATATGGAGACTGAGAGGCATGCCTCCTGAGGTATGAATATGGAGACTGAGAGGCATGCCTCCTGAGGTATGAATGTGGAGACTGAAAGGCATGCCTCGTGAGGCGTGAATATGGAGACTGAGAGGCATGCCTCCTGAGGTATGAATATGGAGACTGAGAGGCATGCCTCCTGAGGTATGAATGTGGAGACTAAAAGGCATGCCTCGTGAGGCGTGAATATGGAGACTGAGAGGCATGCCTCCTGAGGTATGAATGTGGAAACTGAAAGGCATGCCTCGTGAGGCGTGAATATGGGGCTGAGAGGCATGCCTCCTGAGGTATGAATGTGGAGACTGAAAGGCATGCCTCGTGAGGCGTGAATATGGAGACTGAGAGGCATGCCTCCTGAGGTATAAATATGGAGACTGAGAGGCATGCCTCCTGAGGTATGAATGTGGAGACTGAAAGGCATGCCTCGTGAGGCGTGAATATGGAGACTGAGAGGCATGCCTCCTGAGGTATGAATGTGGAGACTGAAAGGCATGCCTCGTGAGGCGTGAATATGGAGACTGAGAGGCATGCCTCCTGAGGTATGAATATGGAGACTGAGAGGCATGCCTCCTGAGGTATGAATGTGGAGACTGAAAGGCATGCCTCGTGAGGCGTGAATATGGAGACTGAGAGGCATGCCTCCTGAGGTATGAATGTGGAGACTGAAAGGCATGCCTCGTGAGGCGTGAATATGGAGACTGAGAGGCATGCCTCCTGAGGTATGAATGTGGAAACTGAAAGGCATGCCTCGTGAGGCGTGAATATGGAGACTGAGAGGCATGCCTTCTGAGGTATGAATGTGGAGACTGAAAGGCATGCCTCGTGAGGCGTGAATATGGAGACTGAGAGGCATGTCTCCTGAGGTATGAATGTGGAGACTGAAAGGCATGCCTCGTGAGGCGTGAATATGGGGCTGAGAGGCATGCCTCCTGAGGTATGAATGTGGAGACTGAAAGGCATGCCTCGTGAGGCGTGAATATGGAGACTGAGAGGCATGTCTCCTGAGGTATGAATGTGGAGACTGAAAGGCATGCCTCGTGAGGCGTGAATATGGGCTGAGAGGCATGCCTCCTGAGGTATGAATGTGGAGACTGAAAGGCATGCCTCGTGAGGCGTGAATATGAAGACTGAGAGGCATGCCTCCTGAGGTATGAATGTGGAGACTGAAAGGCATGCCTCGTGAGGCGTGAATATGGAGACTGAAAGGCATGCCTCCTGAGGCGTGAATATGGGGACTGAAAGGCATGCCTCCTGAGGCGTGAAAGTGGACACTAAAAGGGATGCCTCCTGAGGTATGAATGTGGAGACTGAAAGGCATGCTTCGTGAGGCGAGAATATGGAGACTGAGAGGCAGGCCTCCTGAGGTATGAATGTGGAGACTGAAAGGCATGCCTCGTGAGGCGTGAATATGGAGACTGAGAGGCATGCCTCCTGAGGTATGAATGTGGAGACTGAAAGGCATGCCTCGTGAGGCGTGAATATGGAGACTGAGAGGCATGCCTCCTGAGGTATGAATATGGAGACTGAGAGGCATGCCTCCTGAGGTATGAATGTGGAGACTGAAAGGCATGCCTCGTGAGGCGTGAATATGGAAGACTGAGAGGCATGCCTCCTGAGGTATTAATATGGAGACTGAGAGGCATGCCTCCTGAGGTATGAATGTGGAGACTGAAAGGCATGCCTCGTGAGGCGTGAATATGGAGACTGAGAGGCATGCCTACTGAGGTAGAATGTGGAAACTGAAAGGCATGCCTCGTGAGGCGTGAATATGGGGCTGAGAGGCATGCCTCCTGAGGTATGAATGTGGAGGACTGAAAGGCATGCCTCGTGAGGCGTGAATATGGAGACTGAGAGGCATGCCTCCTGAGGCATGAATATGGAGACTGAGAGGCATGCCTCCTGAGGTATGAATGTGGAGACTGAAAGGCATGCCTCGTGAGGCGTGAATATGGAGACTGAGAGGCATGCCTCCTGAGGTATGAATTGTGGAGACTGAAAGGCATGCCTCGCGAGGCGTGAATATGGAGACTGAGAGGCATGCCTCCTGAGGTATGAATATGGAGACTGAGA
>CM061914.1:13818069-13950679 GCA_031002005.1 Vandiemenella viatica | reverse complement strand
CGTGAATATGGGGACTGAAAGGCATGCTTCCTTTGGCGTGAATATGGGGACTGAGAGGCTTGCCTCGTGAGGCTTGAATATGGGGCTGAGAGGCATGCCTCCTGAGGTATGAATGTGGAGACTGATAGGCATGCCTCGTGAGGCGTGAATATGGGGACTGAAAGGCATGCCTCCTGAGGCGTGAATATGGGGACTGAGAGGCATGCTTCCTGAGGTATGAATGTGGAGACTGAAAGGCATGCCTCCTGAGGCGTGAATGTGGAGACTGAAAGGAATGCCTCCTGAGGCGTGAATATGGGGCTGAGAGGCATGCCTCCTGAGGTATGAATGTGGAGACTGAAAGGCATGCCTCGTGAGGCGTGAATATGGGGACTGAAAGGCATGCTTCCTGAGGCGTGAATATGGGGACTGAGAGGCTTGCCTCGTGAGGCTTGAATATGGGGTTGAGAGGCATGCCTCCTGAGGTATGAATGTGGAGACTGATAGGCATGCCTCGTGAGGCGTGAATATGGGGACTGAAAGGCATGCCTCCTGAGGCGTGAATATGGGGCTGAGAGGCATGCCTCCTGAGGTATGAATGTGGAGACTGATAGGCATGCCTCGTGAGGCGTGAATATGGGGACTGAAAGGCATGCTTCCTGAGGAGTGAATATGGGGACTGAGAGGCATGCTTCCTGAGGTATGAATGTGGAGACTGATAGGCATGCCTCCTGAGACGTGAATGTGGAGACTGAAAGGAATGCCTCCTGAGGCGTGAATATGGGGCTGAGAGGCCTGCCTGCTGAGGTATGAATGTGGAGACTGAAAGGCATGCCTCGTGAGGCGTGAATATGGGGACTGAAAGGCATGCTTCCTGAGGCGTGAATATGGGGACTGAGAGGCTTGCCTCGTGAGGCTTGAATATGGGGCTGAGAGGCATGCCTCCTGAGGTATGAATGTGGAGACTGATAGGCATGCCTCGTGAGGCGTGAATATGGGGACTGAAAGGCATGCCTCCTGAGGCGTGAATATGGGGCTGAGAGGCATGCCTCCTGAGGTATGAATGTGGAGACTGATAGGCATGCCTCGTGAGGCGTGAATATGGGGACTGAAAGGCATGCCTCCTGAGGCGTGAATATGGGGCTGAGAGGCATGCCTCCTGAGGCGTGAATATGGGGCTGAGAGGCATGCCTCATGAGGTATGAATGTGGAGACTGAAAGGCATGCCTCGTGAGGCGTGAATATGGGGACTGAAAGGCATGCCTCCTGAGGCGTGATTATGGGGACTGAGAGGCATGCCTCCTGAGGTATGAATGTGGAGACCGAAAGGCATGCCTCGTGAGGCGTGAATATGGGGACTGAAAGGCATGCTTCCTGAGGCGTGAATATGGGGACTGAGAGGCTTTCCTCCTGAGGTATCAATGTGGAGACTGAAAGGCATTCCTCGTGGGGCGTGAATATGGGGACTGAAAGGCAAGCCTCCTGAGGCTTGAATATCGGGACTGAGAGGCATGCCTCCTTAGGTATGAATGTGGAGAATGAAGGGCATGCCTCGTGAGGCGTGAATATGGGGACTGAAAGGCATGCCTCTTGAGGCGTGAATATGGGGCTGAGAGGCATGCCTCCTGAGGTATGAATGTGGAGACTGTAAGGCATGCCTCGTGAGGCGTGAATATGGGGACTGAAAGGCATGCCTCCTGAGGCTTGAATATCGGGACTGAGAGGCATGCCTCCTGAGGCATGAATATGGAGACTGAAAGGCATGTCTCTTGAGGCGTGAATATGGGGACTGAGAGGCTTGTCTCCTGAGGCGTGAATATGGGGCTGAGAGGCATGCCTCCTAAAGTATGAATGTGGAGACTGAAAGGCATGCCTCGTGAGGCGTGAATATGGGGACTGAAAGGCATTCCTCCTGAGGCGTGAATATGGGGACTGAAAGGCATGCCTCCTGAGGCGTGAATATGGGGCTGAGATATGCCTCCAGAGGTATGAATGTGGAGACTGAAAGGCATGCCTCCTGAGGCATGAATGTGGAAACTGAAAGGCATGCCTCCTGAGGCATAAATGTGGAGACTGAAAGGCATGCTTCCTGAGGCATAAATGTGGAAACTGAAAGGCATGCCTCCTGAGGCATAAATGTGGAGACTGTAAGGCATGCCTCCTGTGGCGAGAATATGGACACTAAAAGGAATGCCTCCTGAGGCATGAATGTGGAGACTGAAGGGCATGATACCTGATGCATGAATGTGAACACTATATGGCATGCCTCCTGAGGCATGATTGTGGACACTTAAAGTCATGCCTCCTTAGGCGTGAATGTGGAGATTGAAAGTCATGCCTCCTGAGGTGTGATTGTGGACACTAAAAGACATGCCTCCTGAGGCGTGAATGTGGACACTAAAAGGCATGCCTCCTGAGGCATAAATGTGGGGACTGAAAGGCATGCCTCCTGAGGTGTGATTGTGGACACTAAAAGACATGCCTCCTGAGGCGTGAATGTGGACACTAAAAGGCATGCCTCCTGAGGCATAAATGTGGGGACTGAAAGGCATGCCTCCTGTGGCGTGAATGTGGACACTAAAAGGCATGCCTCCTGAGGCATGAATGTGGAGACTGAAAGGCATGCTTCCTGAGGCATGAATGTGAACACTAAAAGGCATGCCTCCTGAGGCATGAATGTGGAGACTGAAAGGCATGCCTCATGAGGCATGAATGTGAACACTCAAAGCCATGCATCCTGAGGCATGATTATGGACACTAAAAGACATGCCTCCTGAGGCTTGAATGTGGACACTAAAAGGCATGCATCCTGAGGCATGATTGTGGACACTATAAGACATGCCTCCTGAGGCGTGAATGTGGACACTAAAAGGCATGCCTCCTGAGGTATGATTGTGGACACCAAAAGAAATGCCTCCTGAGGCATGAATGTGGAAACTGAAAGGCATGCCTCCTGAGGCATAAATGTGGAGACTGAAAGGCATGCCTCCTGAGGCATGAATGTGGAAACTGAAAGGCATGCCTCCTGAGGCATAAATGTGGAAACTGTAAGGCATGCCTCCTGTGGCGTGAATGTGGACACTAAAAGGAATGCCTCCTGAGGCATGAATGTGGAGACTGAAAGGCATGCCTCCTGAGGCATGAATGTGAACACTAAATGGCATGCCTCCTGAGGCATGATTGTGGACACTTAAAGACATGCCTCCTTAGGCGTGAATGTGGACATTAAACGGCATGCCTCCTGAGGCATGAATGTGGAGATTGAAAGTCATGCCTCCTGAGGTGTGATTGTGGACACTAAAAGACATGCCTCCTGAGGCGTGAATGTGGACACTAAAAGGCATGCCTCCTGAGGCATAAATGTGGGGACTGAAAGGCATGCCTCCTGTGGCGTGAATGTGGACACTAAAAGTCATGCCTCCTGAGGCATGAATGTGGAGACTGAAAGGCATGCTTCCTGAGGCATGAATGTGAACACTAAAAGGCATGCCTCCTGAGGCATGATTGTGGACACTAAAAGGCATGCCTCATGCGGCATGAATGTGGAGACTGATAGGCATGCCTCCTGAGGCGTGAATTTGGACATTAATAGGCATGCCTCCTGAGGTATGAATGTGGACACTAAAAGGCATGCCTCATGAGGCGTGAAAGTGGACACTAAGAGGCATACCTCCTGAGTTGTACCTCTAGGACATATCTCAAGATGAATATTTTCCAAGAGGAATGGGCAAGCGGAAAAAGGCAAATTGAAAGGGAAGAGGCACATGTGTGGACATAGCTATTCAGTTCATCTTTCTCTCTTTTATGAGTTTCACCCCCCCCCCCCTCACCATCCCTTTACATTACTCACGTTTTCGATTTTGCTTATCCTCTCCTCCACATCCACAGCTCAGACTTTTCTATTCGTTTTTTATCTTCTCGCCTCACTATGCGGGTCTCTGCTCAGGAAAGAGCCACACTTCATACAAAATATTTTCCAAGTCTTTTGGTGAGTGCTTTATCTACTTTTGCAGTTAATAACCGCCTCTTCCTATGAATTGAGGTTAAATTAAATTTAAAATATCGTGGAGCTTTGTTAGGTTAGACATAATCAAAGTAATGTTTAGTACTAGATTTAAATTCCATATTTCGATGATGGTATTAGCTGGATACAGGTTTTGGATCATTTGGACTAATTGTTTTATTCTCTCGAGATTAAAATGCGGAATGAAAAACTATACGTTAATCAATGCTCATGCTCCAATCAATGATGATAACAGGAAAAATCCGGATAAAGTGGAAGAGTATTGGGAACTTTTAGAAAACGAAATCCATAAAATTCCTACACATAACATCAAAGTGTTACTTGGAGATTTCAACGCACAAATTTTGAGAGAATGAATTTATAAGAATATTGTAGGAGAGTTCCCGGCACACAGAAGAAAGAATAGAAATGGAATTAGGCTTGTCGAGCTGTGCAAGGCCTTTAATCTCAAACCGATGTCTACCTTCTTCAAAAAACTGAGCAGAAAACAAACAACATGGCGCCCCCCAATCCCAAACCTTGGAGAATTCCAAATTGACCACGGCCACGTAGCTATCTCCTCCAACAGCAACTAAAAAAAAAAAAAGATCTAGAATGTCATGGTGAGAAAGGGAGACCGAGAGTGGTGGTGTAACGGTTAGCGTTCAGGCTTCGCATTCTGGAGGACGGCAATTCGAATCCCCGTCCGGGCATCCATATTTGGGTTTTCCATGGTTTCCCAAATCACTCCAGTCAAATGCCGGGATGCTTCCTTCAAAAGGCCATGGCCGAATTTCTTCCCATTCCTTGCCCCCCATCCCACATCCCATCCCGTCTCTAAAGACCTCACTGTTAAGAGACGTTAAGCAGTAACAAAAAAAAAAAAAAAAAAAAAAAAAGATACAGAATGTCAAGGTGAGAAAGGGAGCCTACATTGAAAGTGAACACTACCTTACATCTATAAAATTGAGATTCAACAAGATAACAAACAGGAGAACTAAATTTGATGTTAAAATGCTACAAAATAACTCAGAAGTAAATAAAAAATTCAAAGAAAAATTGGAAAACAACACTGCAACGAACTGGGATGATCTGAGAACAAAAATAACCGAAACTGCCCGCGAAGTATGTTCTATGACAAGAAATAAGAAGCATAGATGGTGGAATGAAGAATGTGAAGTGGCCATAAATGAGAGAGTGATAGCTAGGAAAAGATGGCACTCCCATAAAACTGATGAGAATTTCCAAATTTTCCATACAATCCGAAAACAAGCTTCTAAAACTATAAGAAACGTGAAGAGGAAGCATGAAAAAAGTAGACTAGGGTTACCAGAATTTTCTCTCCGAATCCGGGGACGCTACAGAACTTTTTCACTTTTTTTTTTTTTTTATTGTATTTACGTCTCTCAACATCGAGGTCTTTAGAGACGGGAAAGGATGGGGGGCAAGGATTGGGGCAAGGAATGGGAAGGAATTCGGCCATGGCCTTTTGAAGGAAGCATCCCGGCATTTGCCTGGAGTGATTTGGGAAACCATGGAAAACCCAAATCTGGATGCCCGGACGGGGATCGAACCGCCGTCCTCCCGAATGCGAGGCGAGAACGCTATCCGTTACACCGCCACGCTCGGTAACTTTTTCACAAAAAAATCCGGGGACGCTTTCGGCATTTGTCCTGATGAAGTGTTGCACTTTTATTAGTTACGTGATTAAAGGTTGGATTAACCTAAGAGAAACATATTTATCATTTAAGATCGAAGTTTTTCACAGCGTTGTATATAAATAAAATCTTCTCGGGCTTTCAGCCACGTTAAGATGTCACACTTGAGGGAGGTTTCGAAGGCGTCTATCTCAGCCCTCATTTTCAACCAAAAGTCAATGATAAACTAAGAAATAAATTTTTCTTCCTTCCTTGAAGTAAGCTACTTCACTAAATTACTCAGTATCATGGAAGACTCAATTGCTGTGACATCAGTGCCTTCAGCCTGTATTATTGCATCCTGAAAAAGGGGAAAAGTTGAGTTTGAAAAATTCATCCAACGATTTGAGAGCAGGATAGAATTCACATATTCTTCTGATAACTGGTACAAAGGAAAACCATCTAATTTTATTGTAACCTAGTATTTCTTTATATTCTTGCCCAAAAAAATTCTGGGGAAAACAGTAAAAATTCGGGGACATTGCGGGAACGAAATCAGTCCGGGGACAGAGAGCTAAATACGGGGACTGTCCTCGGCTAACGGGGGCGTCTGGTAAGTGGTAACCCTAAAGTAGACTCATACAAATTAATGACGATTTCGCTAAATGCAATACAAGGAACTTTTATAAAATGTTCAAAGAGGAAATAACAAAGTAATGAAAGTATCAACCACCAAATCTTGGCTTTAAAGATGAAAATGTAAAAATTGGCTTAACAATAAAGCTGCAGGGGAAGATCTGATTGTTGCAGAGTTGTGGAAAGAGGCAGGTAGTCAAGCAAGGCAGGAACTGACAAACATAGTGCAGGAAATCTGGAGAACAGGAAAAATTCCTGACGAATGGAAGAACGCACTGATACACCCATTGCACAAGAATGGCGACAAAACAGATGTGAACAGTTACAGAGGAATTTCTCTGGTAGCAGTGACTTATAAGATACCGTCAAAAGCACTTGAAAAAAGAATTGAACCAGTAATAGACAAACAAATTGGAGAATACCAAGATGGGTTCAGAAAAGGACGATCCTATGTAGAACAGATTCTAAATCTGAAAACTGTAATACGAGACAGGGTTACTAAGAACAAAAACTATGTTATAGTTTATGTGGACTTCAAGAAAGCCTACGACTCAGTAGATAGTCTCATTACTGAGCATTTTACAGGAATTTGGTGTTGACTCAAAATCGGTCAACATAATCAGGTAGACCCTTACTGGAACAAATTCAAAAGTGAAATTTATGGGAGAGATCTCAGAGGATTTTAAAATAAAAACTGGTGTCAGGCAGGGAGATGGGCTTTCCTCAATTCTTTTAAATTGTGTTTTGGAGAAGGTAATAAAAGTAAGTATGGGAAGAGAAACTCAAGGAAACTCGAATTCACCATGAGATAAGATTAGGTTCAAAGCACAAAGGGGTTGGGATAAACTGTTTGGCCTTCGCTGATGACATAGCGATTCTTTCTAAAAGTATGAAAACCGCACTCGAACAAATCAACCTTCTGAAAGATATAGCAGGAATAGTTGGACTTCAGATCTCTTTTGAGATGACTAAATTCATGAACCATATGGATTCCTCCACAGTACGGAAAAATTAACAAGGTTAATAAATTTAAATATTTAGGTGAAGTAATTCAGATTAATGGGCTTGATAAGGAAGTAAATATATCACGAGCAAAAAAACTACAACCAGAATACCAATTGACTAAAGATACATACAATAAGAAGAATCTATCAAGGAGAACTAAAATCAAACACTAAAATACAGTAATCAAACCAGATGGGATGTATGCCTCAGAATGCTTGTTCTCTATAAAAACCGGAGAAATAGAAGAGATAGAGAAAAGGGAAAGGAAAATCTTGAGAAAAATTTTGGGACCACTAAAAATTGAAAATGGTGATCTTAGACACCGGAGGAATAAAGACCTATACAAAGAAGAAGAAATAGAAAGGATGTCAGACACGATCAGAAAGAGGAGAATCAGTTTTTTGGTCACATAATGAGAATGGATAACAACAGACTTACAAAAAGAATTTTCAATCATGTTTATAAGAGTAAGAAGGGCAACCAGTGGATCCAAGGAGTAAAGAAAGATATGATTGAGATCGGAATAACAGTAGATTTAATAAAAGATAGAGCAACTTTTAGGAGATTGATCCAAAATTTCAAGGGTTTCCAGGAGAAGGAGAAGAGGAAATGTAATAACATATGGACGGAAGAAAGGAGGAAACAGCAAAGTGAGAGGATGAAGAACTGTTGGAAGTCAAGAAAAGAAGCATCGAAATGAATGCACGGGATTACTTTTCGTGGTCCTTAGATGGCCGATACCGAAGAGAAGAAGAAGTTAAGACATTCACAGCTTTTGTAAGGGTTTTATCTGTTTCTTAGAAGAATATTATGAGACCAGGGCTATACCCACCACATTCGCAAATCTTTTGGTATAACGAACTGTAGCGCAAATGATTTGAACAAATTTAAAGACCTTGGTGATTCCGTAAATATTCAGCAACAGCAGACACGTGCATACTACGCCATTCGCCAAATGTTTAACGTGCCCGTCTTTCATTTTTTGGGTCAGATCGAGTATATCGTCAGTGTTTATTATTCCCTGACGGAATCGGGCTTTTTCAGCTATGATATGTTCATAGATGTTAGAACTTAATGTTTAAACATCTTTACTACAATTCACTAAATTTCTTTCACACCCTCCTGCAAGCCGAATCTACTTTGACTACAACCATTTTCTTTTCTAAATCTTCACACTTTTTTTTTTTTTTTTTACTGCTTAACGTCTCCTATAACAACTAGGTCTTTAGAGACGGGAAAGGAAGGGGGGGGGGAAAGGAATGGGAAAGAATTCGGCCATGGCCTTTTGAAGGAAGCATCCCGGCATTCACCTGGAGTGATTTGGGGAAACCATGGAAAACCCAAATCTGGATGCCCGGAGGAGATTCGAACCGCCGTCCTTCCGAATGCGAGGCCAGAACGCTAGCCGTTACACCACCACCCTCGGTTTCACACTTTTCTCGCAGCCACTTTACTTTGTCTCCCTCGCGTTGCCTGTTGATGTAATGTATAAAATGGTTTCACTGCCGTCTTCCTGCTTTATCTTGAGCATTGTTATGACTGCAGTGGTGGGTGAGCCCAACACTCGGTCATGGTTTTCGGGAGGACCCGGGTTCGAATCTCCGTCCGGTCCGGCTGTTCAAAATACGGTTTTCTGAGGTTTACTGAAATCACTCCAGCCGGTATGGTTCCTTCAATAGGCCATGGCGGAAGTCCTTCTCTTTCATTTTCCGCCTTTAACGACGCTGACAAGGTGTAATGGTCTAAGCAAATTAAAGTTCCTGTTGAGCAGTATTTCTTTATCAACTTTGATTACCCGAATTTCTTTTTAACTTATTTCTTAGATCCTCCATCTACAATCTCTGCAAATCTTTGTCTCGTGAAAGATATTTTCGGTTCCTCATTTGGAGTCGGTTTTCCTTGAGTTGCCTGCACTACTTGCTCGACCCGTTCGCCTTCCTTTCAGTTACTACCAGTCTCTCATACGCTTGTTAGGTAAGTGCTCTTATTTTGGTGAGCATACTGATACCTGCGATGCATTTAGCATGTGACCTTCAGTGAAACATCTGTCTACAGGCGCTCTCACATCCGAAACAGTGTGAACTTAGGTGTGGCGTGTCAGATTATCAGAGTTTTATAGCGACGTCATGCAGAATCTATGTGACGGCATTAAGTGCTTAGTAGAAAATACAATAGCTGCCACAAGAACTAAAATGGTCCCCCGAAAAAACCTGACAACTTTGTGACAGATTTGTATAAATTTTTTCTTGTAACGCGATGTTACTAAGTTGTAGTTTTTCCCCCTTTGAAATTTAAAAACAGAAAATATCATCTGCTTCAAGATAGGAAAGGAGGAAGGGTGTCAAAGAAATTAACCATTACAGGGGAAAATGATGCAGGCCCCAAAGCGAGCAAAAAAGTAACTCCAAGTCGGTGTTAACACCGAAACTATAATAATCGTACATTCGATGTGACAACAGTCTTTCCATATTAATAACATCACTCAGAACATCGGTAACTTAATTTAAGCTTTCTGTTAAGCATAGGAACCTTCTTCCACGAAACTATTCGTTGGAGTGTGAAGCTTGTTGCTAGAATATAGGCTTTCTAGCTGAGTCAGATGCGTAAAATCTTTCCACCGGAATAGCGCGTCAGTAAGAGGTGACGTTACTGAACCTGAACAAGGAACCATAGCAGCCTCCGAAACGTCGCATCTTACTGACCCGCTAAACCGGTTACATTATTTTACATTTTACTCTGTGCTGAGGTCATACTTGCGCTTCGTTAAAGATCTGTCCATTCCTCTGGACTGTCACATTGTCAACGTTGTGACGTTGCACTTTGCTGGTACAATAATTAAAGGTTTGTATCACATCAATGAATATTTATTTATACGTCGGGAGCCATGACGTTATTAGCAATTTAACAAAGTAATCATTTACATAAAATATGCATCAGATTATTAAACAGAGTGTTATAGTGACTTCATATAGAATGATGATATTCGATACTAACTACGCTTGCGGATACTGTTCGGTAAAACAGGGATATTTTTTTCCTTTTTTATGTTTTTTAATCGCGTTTGTCATACTTCTGCTTCGTAAAATAGTAATTTAAACGTACGACAGTACATGTAGGGCTACTGTCAGTGCCGTATCCAGGATTTTGGGTTTGGGGGGGGGGGGGCTAGGATTTGGTTTGGGAGGGGGCTTGACCTGGGCGAGGAGAAATCTCCAGAATGCCGCCCTTATAAAAACAGTAGAGCAAAAAAAAAAAAAAAAAAAAAGTCCCAAAAATCGATGTAGTCGGAGGTGACCTTCGTGCTTCTGGGGGGGGGAGCTTCAGCCCCCTGGATCAGCCACTGGCTACTGTGTGGTCGAAACAAAAGTGTGGTGTGTGAGGAAAAAATTTAAAATATGGAGCTAGACAAGGAAACGAAATGAGAAGTGACCATTGCTTACTCGTATAAGCACAGTAATATGATCATGCTGGATGTAAGCTAACTAGCTGTTTCATCATCCTACCAGTAAACGGCATCGGGCGAGACCTGTTACTATCAAAACAAAACCTTTGCTCAGAGAAATGATGGTCCTCTCTCGAGTACTTCGCGAGTGAGGGACTGAGACCGGCAGCTCGCAGGTTCGAATCCCCGTCCTGCCATCCAGAATTCGGCTTTCCGTGCTTTCCCGAAATCACTCCAGGTGAATGTCGGGACGCCCATACTAAATTCATCTCCGTATCGCACCATCGCACTCCCCCATCTCTAATGACCTCGATGTCGACGAGACGTAACATAGTCCGAAGTAAAAAACAAGAACAAATTGAATTATGAGACTGTAATGAAACTACAAACATAAAGAGCGATGGATGGCTGCAGATTTAAAATGATGCCGATGAATAGGAAGTGGTAAAGCAAGAAATACTAAAAATAATATGGCAAGTCTGCTATTTTAATGAGACTAGAAACTAAAAGAATTATGCAAGGCTGTTGCTGAAATAGATGGAACGAGGCTAAGTTGTGACTTGTCACCTGTGATATTCAAGTTGGGCGTGGATGTAAAGGCGTGGAATAGCAAAGTGAAAGGGAAATGTGGGCGAGGGAAGGATAAGAGAACGTCTTGCTAGTCTCGCCACGCGATACCGTGCACGGTGAGGTATGACTAGGCGGTACTCAGTAACAGGGAGGTCGCAGGCCAGGTAAAAGTAAAAAGCAAAGGTTGTATGTCTTACAATACAATAAAAATTATAAGGCTGTATCTGTTTATTTTTTAATAAATTGTATATCATGATTATTATTATTTATCATTATTATTATTTGGTAGGGATGTACGGGATATGGCAGGAGACGCCCATAGGCTGTTGTGAGGAACATCCCAGCATTCGCCTGGAATGATCCGGGAAGACCATGGAAAACCCAAATCAATATGGCCGGTAGAGGGTTGTGATTTTGAGACTAAATAACCAAATCGTTTTCTAATTGGAGGTTCATTATTCGTGACTGTAAAATCATATTTCTGGTAACTGTCGCCATTTTTTTATTTTTATTATTTGCTTTCGCCACTGCTATTTGTAGCAGACGTGCAGAGCTGCGCAGATCTTTTGAGAACTTCATTTAATCCTCGCTCGCAGCGAAACTAGTCCGTACTCGCTGGCGTACCCAGTCCCAGCGGCTAACTCGGTCAGTAGGTAGACAATAAATACATCGATTGTGAAATCAATAACAGTTTTACTACGAAATTTGCGGGGGGGGGGGGGGGTGTCGCCAATGTGATATTACTAACCAGTCGGATCGTGTTAATAATACCAACAATAAAGAGGAGGCTTTGAGTAATGACAACACTGAACATTTCTAGGAGTTCTTACAGTTCTATGGTAACTCCGTACCACTGCATGTTCTGAATACCAATAATAATTTATTTTTACATTATTAATTACATGTTACGAAATTTTCAATGTTTTTGTATTACATAAACACACAATAAACACAAAACACCATTTAAAAGAATCTCAACACGTTGCCTACATTCTGCCTGTGGAAAACAGTCGGTGTGCTACTTTGTGACAAACAGAGCTTCCACATCCAGGACTGCCGCAGACCAGAAGGGCAGTACTTACTAAACAGCGCGACTCAGGAAACTATACGGCTCCCGCAAAAAACTAATGGTGTAACCTGAATGAGAAATTTTGAATCAAATATAATCATAAAAAACATCGTTCATTATCAGTAAACAACAACATAAAATAAAATTTTTGCTCACAGCAAATTTGCAATCTCGTGCGAGATGGCACAAACACGCGGAAACTGCTATCACGTGCATTTCGCGAGTGAAAGCGCGAGCACACAGGAATGCTGATGATCTAATAGTGTAGGCTGCACTCGAGTGGGAACCACGACTGAAGGAGCGAGCAGAAAGGAGTGCAGATGAACTGATCCCGTAGTCTGCACTCGCGTAGATTCCGCGAGTGAAGGCACTATCGCACAGGAGTACAGATGGATTGCTCGCGTAGACTGCACTCGCGTGGGTATCCCGAGTGAAGGCTCGAGCACACACTAGTGCCGATTGAGTGCTCACTTAGTCTGCACTCATGTGGGTGGCACGAGTGAGGGCTCGAACACACAGGAGTGCAGATTGAGTGCTCACTTAGTGTGCACTCCCGTGGGTGCTACGAGTGAGGGCTCGAGCACACACTAGTGCCGATTGAGGGCTCACTTAGTCTGCACTCATGTGGGTGGCACGAGTGAAGGCTCGAACACACAGGAGTGCAGATTGAATGCTCACTTAGTCTGCACTCACGTGGGTGCCACGTGTGAGGGCTCGAACACACAGGAGTGCAGATTGAGTGCTAACTAAGTCTGCACTAATGTGGGTGCCACGAGTGAGGGCTCGAACACACAGGAGTGCAGATTGAGTGCTCACTTAGTCTGTACTTACGTGGGTGCCACGAGTGAGGGCTCTAGTGAACAGGAATGCAAATTGAGTGCTCACTTAGTCTGCACTAAAGTGGGTGCCACGAGTGAGGGCTCGAATATACAGGAGTGCAGATTGAGTGCTCAATTAGCATGCAATCACGTGGGTGCAACGATTGAGGGCTCGAACACACGGGAGTGCAGAATGAGTGCTCACTTAGTGTGCACTCCCGTGGGTGCCACGAACGAGGGCTCGAACACACGGGAATGCAGGTGCAGTGCTCACTTAGTCTGCACTCACGTGGGTGCCACGAGTGAGGACTCGAGTAAGCAGGAGTGCAGATTGAGTGCTCACTGAGTCTGCACTCCCGTGGGTGCCGCGAGTGAAGGCTCGAACACACAGGAGTGCAGGTGGAGTGCTCACTTAGTTTCTACTCACGTGGGTGCCACGAGTGAGGGCTAGAGTGCACAGGAGTGCAGATTGAGTGCTCACTTAGTCTGCAATCACTTGGGTACAACGAGTGAAGGCTCGAACACACAGGAGTGCAGATTGAATGCTCACTTAGTCTATACCTAATTGGGTGCCACGAGTGAGGACTCGAGTGCACAGGAATGCAGATTGAGTGCTCACTTTGTCTGCACTCACGTGGGTGCCACGAGTGAGGGCTCGAACACACAGGAGTGCAGATTGAGTGCTCACTTAGTGTGCACTCCCGTGGGTGTCATGAGTGAGGGCTCGAGTGCACAGGAGTGCAGATTGAGTGCTCACTTAGTGTGCACTCCCGTGGGAGTCACGAGTGAGGGCTCGAGTGCACAGGAGTACAGATTGAGTGCTCACTTAGTCTGTACTTACGTGGGTGCCACGAGTGAGGGCTCTAGTGCACAGGAATGCAAATTGAGTGCTCACTTAGTCTGCACTCAAGTGGGTGCCACGAGTGAGGGCTCGAATATACAGGAGTGCAGATTGAGTGCTCAATTAGTCTGCACTCCCGTGGGTGTCACGTGTGAGGGCACGAGTACACAGGAGTACAGATTGAGTGCTCACTTAGTCTGTACTTACGTGGGTGCCACGAGTGAGGGCTCTAGTGCACAGGAATGCAAATTGAGTGCTCACTTAGTCTGCACTCAAGTGGGTGCCACGAGTGAGGGCTCGAACACACAGGAGTGCAGATTGAGTGCTCAATTAGTCTGTACTTACGTGGGTGCCACGAGTGAGGGCTCTAGTGCACAGGAATGCAAATTGAGTGCTCACTTAGTCTGCACTCAAGTGGGTGCCACGAGTGAGGGCTCGAATATACAGGAGTGCAGATTGAGTGCTCAATTAGTCTGCACTCCCGTGGGTGTCACGTGTGAGGGCACGAGTACACAGGAGTACAGATTGAGTGCTCACTTAGTCTGTACTTACGTGGGTGCCACGAGTGAGGGCTCTAGTGCACAGGAATGCAAATTGAGTGCTCACTTAGTCTGCACTCAAGTGGGTGCCACGAGTGAGGGCTCGAACACACAGGAGTGCAGATTGAGTGCTCAATTAGTCTGTACTTACGTGGGTGCCACGAGTGAGGGCTCTAGTGCACAGGAATGCAAATTGAGTGCTCACTTAGTCTGCACTCAAGTGGGTGCCACGAGTGAGGGCTCGAATATACAGGAGTGCAGATTGGAGTGCTCAATTAGTCTGCACTCCCGTGGGTGTCACGTGTGAGGGCACGAGTACACAGGAGTACAGATTGAGTGCTCACTTAGTCTGTACTTACGTGGGTGCCACGAGTGAGGGCTCTAGTGCACAGGAATGCAAATTGAGTGCTCACTTAGTCTGCACTCAAGTGGGTGCCACGAGTGAGGGCTCGAATATACAGGAGTGCAGATTGGAGTGCTCAATTAGTCTGCACTCCCGTGGGTGTCACGTGTGAGGGCACGAGTACACAGGAGTACAGATTGAGTGCTCACTTAGTCTGTACTTACGTGGGTGCCACGAGTGAGGGCTCTAGTGCACAGGAATGCAAATTGAGTGCTCACTTAGTCTGCACTCAAGTGGGTGCCACGAGTGAGGGCTCGAACACACAGGAGTGCAGATTGAGTGCTCAATTAGTCTGTACTTACGTGGGTGCCACGAGTGAGGGCTCTAGTGCACAGGAATGCAAATTGAGTGCTCACTTAGTCTGCACTCAAGTGGGTGCCACGAGTGAGGGCTCGAATATACAGGAGTGCAGATTGAGTGCTCAATTAGTCTGCACTCCCGTGGGTGTCACGTGTGAGGGCACGAGTACACAGGAGTACAGATTGAGTGCTCACTTAGTCTGTACTTACGTGGGTGCCACGAGTGAGGGCTCTAGTGCACAGGAATGCAAATTGAGTGCTCACTTAGTCTGCACTCAAGTGGGTGCCACGAGTGAGGGCTGGAACACACAGGAGTGCAGATTGAGTGCTCAATTAGTCTGTACTTACGTGGGTGCCACGAGTGAGGGCTCTAGTGCACAGGAATGCAAATTGAGTGCTCACTTAGTCTGCACTCAAGTGGGTGCCACGAGTGAGGGCTCGAATATACAGGAGTGCAGATTGAGTGCTCAATTAGTCTGCACTCCCGTGGGTGTCACGTGTGAGGGCACGAGTACACAGGAGTACAGATTGAGTGCTCACTTAGTCTGTACTTACGTGGGTGCCACGAGTGAGGGCTCTAGTGCACAGGAATGCAAATTGAGTGCTCACTTAGTCTGCACTCAAGTGGGTGCCACGAGTGAGGGCTCGAATATACAGGAGTGCAGATTGAGTGCTCAATTAGTCTGCACTCCCGTGGGTGTCACGTGTGAGGGCACGAGTACACAGGAGTACAGATTGAGTGCTCACTTAGTCTGTACTTACGTGGGTGCCACGAGTGAGGGCTCTAGTGCACAGGAATGCAAATTGAGTGCTCACTTAGTCTGCACTCAAGTGGGTGCCACGAGTGAGGGCTCGAACACACAGGAGTGCAGATTGAGTGCTCACTTAGTCTGTACTTACGTGGGTGCCACGAGTGAGGGCTCTAGTGCACAGGAATGCAAATTGAGTGCTCACTTAGTCTGCACTCCCGTGGGTGCCACGAGTGAGGGCTCGAACACACAGGAGTGCAGATTAAGTGCTCACTTAGTCTGCACTCACTAGGGTGCCACGAGTGACGGCTCGAGTGCACAGGAATGCAGATTGAGTGCTCGCTTATTCTGCACTCCCGTGGGTGCCACGAGTGAGGGCTCGAACACACAGGAGTGCAGATTTGAGTGCTCACTTAGTGTGCACTCCCGTGGGTGCCACGAGTGAGGGTTCGTGTGCACAGTAGTGCAGATTAAGTGCTCACTTAGTCTGCACTCGTTTTGGTTCCACAAGTGAGGGCTCGAGTGCACAAGGGTGCAGATTGAGTGCTCACTAAGTCTGCACTCACGTGGGTGCCACGAGAGAGGGCTCAAGTACACAGGAGTGCAGATGGAGAGCTCACTTAGTCTGCACTCACGTGGGTGCCACGAGTGAGGGCTCGAGTGCACAGGAGAGCAGATTGAGTGCTCACTTAGTCTGCACTCACGTGGCTGCCACGAGTGAAGGCTCGAACACACGGGAATACAGGTGGAGTGCTCATTTAGTCTGCACTCACGTGGGTGCCACGAGTGAGGACTCGAGTAAGCAGGAGTGCAGATTGAGTGCTCACTGAGTCTGCACTCCCGTGGGTGCCGCGAGTGAAGGCTCGAACACACAGGAGTGCAGGTGGAGTGCTCACTTAGTTTCCACTCACGTGGGTGCCACGATTGAGGGCTCGAGTACGCAGAAGTGAGCATGGAGTGCTCACTTGGTCTGCACTCACGTGGGTGCCACGAGTAAAGGCTCGAACCACGGGAATGCAGGTGGAGTGCTCACATAGTCTGCACTGACGTGGGTGCCTCGAGTGAGGGCTCGAGTATGCAGGGGTGCACATGGAGTGATCACTTAGTCTGCACTCACGTGGGTGCCATGAGTGCAAACTCGAACACACGGGAAGACAGGTGGAGTGCTCACTTAGTCTGCACTCATGTGGGTGCCACGAGTGAGTGCTCGAACACACGGGAATACAGATGGAGTGCTCACTTAGTCTGCACTCACGTGGATGCCACCAGTGACGGCTCCAGTACGCAGGAGTGCACATGGAGTGCTCACTTAGTCTGCACTCACGTGGGTGCCACGAGTGAAGGCTCGAATACACGGGAATGCAGGTGGAGTGCTTACTTAGTCTGCACTCATGAGGGTGCTGCGAGAGAGGGCTCGAGTACGCAGGAGTGCACATGGAGTGCTCACTTAGTCTGCACTCATGTGGATCCCACGAGTGAAGGCTCGAACATACGGGAATGCAAGTGGAGTGCTCACTTAGTCTGCACTCACGTGGGTGCCACGAGTGAGGGCTCGAGTACGCAGGAGTGCACATGGAGTGCTCACTTAGTGTTCACTCACGTGGGTGACACGAGTGAAGGCTCGAATACACGGGAATGCAGGTGGAGTGCTCACTTAGTCTGCACTCATGAGGGTGCCTCGAGTGAGGGCTCGAGTACGCAGGAGTGCACATGGAGTGCTCACTTAGTCTGCACTCATGTGGATCCCACGAGTGAAGGCTCGAACATACGGGAATGCAAGTGGAGTGCTCACTTAGTCTGCAGTCACGTGGGTGCCACGAGTGAGGGCTGAATTACACAGGAGTGCACATGGAGTGATCACTTAGTCTGCACTCACGTGGGTGCCACGAGTGAAGGCTCGAACACACTTGAATGGAGGTGGAGTGCTCACTTAGTCTGCACTCACGTGGGTGCCACGAGTGAGGGCTGGATTACGCAGGAGTGCACATGGAGTGATCACTTAGTCTGCACTCACGTGGGTGCCACGAGTGAAGGCTCGAACACACGGGAATTCAGGTGGAGTGCCCACTTAGTCTGCACTCATGTGGGTGCCACGAGTGAGGGCTCGAGCACACGCGAATGAAGGTGGAGTGCTCAATTAGTCTGCACTCATGTGGGTGCCACGAGTGAGGCCTCGAGTACATAGGAGTGCACATGGAGTGCTCACTTACTCTGCACTCACGTGGCTGACACGAGTGAAGGCTCGAGTACGCAGGAGTGCACATGGAGTGCTCACTTAGTCTGCACTAACGTGGGTTCCACGAGTGAGGGCTCGAGTACACAGGAGTGCACATGGAGTGCTCACGTAGGCTGCACTCATGTAGGTGCCACGAGTGAAGGCTCCAACACACGGGAATGCAGGTGGAGTGCTCACTTAGTCTGCACTCATGTGGGTGCCACGAGTGAGGGGTTGAGTACGCAGGACTGCACATGGAGTGCTCACTTAGTCTGCACTCACGTGGGTGCCACTAGTGAGGGCTCGAGTACGCAGGAGTAAACATGGCGTGCTCACTTAGTCTGCACTCATGTGGGTGCCTCGAGTGAGGGCTCGAACACACGGGAATGCTGGTGGAGTGCTCACTTAGTCTGCACTCACATGGGTGCCACGAGTGAGGGCTCGAGTACGCAGGAGTGCACATGGAGTGCTCACTTAGTCTGCACTCACGTGGGTGCCACGAGTGAGGGCTCGAACACACAGCAGTGCAGGTGGAGTTGCTCACTTAGTTTGCACCCACGTGGGTGCCACGAGTGAGGGATCGAACACACGGGAATGCAGGTGGAGTGCTCACTTAGTCTGCACTCATGTGGGTGCCACGAGTGAGGGGTCGAGTACGCAGGAGTGCACATGGAGTGCTCACTTAGTTTGCACTCACGTGGGTGCCACTAGTGAGGGCTCGAGTACGCAGGAGTAAACATGGAGTGCTCACTTAGTCTGCACTCATGTGGGTACCTCGAGTGAGGGCTCGAACACACGGGAATGCAGGTGGAGTGCTCAGTTAGTCTGCACTCACGTGGGTGCCACGAGTGAGGGCTCGAGTACGCAGGAGTGCACATGGAGTGCTCACCTAGTCTGCACTCACGTGGGTGCCACGAGTGAGGGCTCGAACACACAGCAGTGCAGGTGGAGTGCTCACTTAGTTTGCACCCACGTGGGTGCCACGAGTGAGGGCTCGAACACACGGGAATGCAGGTGGACTGCTCACATAGTCTGCACTCATGTAGGTGCCACGAGTGAGGCCTCGAGTATGCATGAGTAAACATGGAGTGCTCACTTAGTCTGCACACATGTGGGTGCCTTGAGGGAGGGCTCGAACACACGGGAATGCAGATGGAGTGCTCACTTAGTCTGCACTCACGTGGGTGCCACGAGTGAAGGCTCGAACACACAGCAGTGCAGGTGGAGTGCTCACTTAGTTTGCACCCACGTGGGTGCGACGAGTGAAGGCTCGAACACACGGGAATGCAAGTGGAGTGCTCACTTAGTCTGCACTCATGTGGGTGCCACTAGTGAGGGCTCGAGAACGCAGGAGTGCACATGGAGTGCTCACTTAGTCTGCACTCATGTGGGTGCCTCGAGTGAGGGCTCAAACACACGTGAATGCAGATGGAGTGCTCATTTACTCTGCACTCTCGTGGATGCCACGAGTGAGGGCTCCAGTACGCAGGAGTGAATATAGAGTGCTCACTTAGTCTGCACTCACGTGGGTGCAACGAGTGAAGGCCCGAATACACAGCAGTGCAGGTGGAGTGCTCACTTAGTTTGCACCCACGTGGGTGCGACGAGTGAAGGCTCGAACACACGGGAATGGAGGTGGAGTGCTCACTTAGTCTGCACTCATGTGGGTGCTACGAGTGAAAGCTCGAGTACGCAGGAGTGCACATGGAGTGTTCACTTAGTCTGCCCTCACGTGGGTGCGAAGAGTGAGGGCTCGTACACACGGGAATGCAGTTGGAGTGCTCACTTATTCTGCACTCACGTGGGTGCCACGAGTGAGGGCTCCAGTACGCAGGAGTGCACATGGAGTGCTCACTTTGTCTGCAATCACGTGGGTGCCACAAGTGAAGGCTCGAACACACTTGAATGAAGGTGGAGTGCTCACTTAGTCTGCACTAACGTGGATGCCACGAGTGAGGGCTTCAGTGTGCAGGAATGCACATGGAGTGCTCACTTAGTCTGCACTCACGTGGGTGCCATCAGTGAAGACTCGAACACACGGGAATGCAGGTGGAGTGCTCACGTAGTCTGCACTCATGTGGGTGCCACGAGTGACTGCTCGAACACACGGGAATACATATGGAGTGCTCACTTAGTCTGCACTCACGTGGATGCCACCAGTGACGGCTCCAGTACGCAGGAGTGCACATGGAGAGCTCACTTAGTCTGCACTCAAGTGGGTGCCACGATCGAGGGCTTGAACACACGGGAAAACAGGTGCAGTACTCACGTAGTCTGCACTCACGTGGGTGCCACGAGTGTGGACTCGAGTAAGCAGGAGCGCAGATTGAGTGCTCACTGAGTCTGCACTCACGTGGGTGCCGCGAGTGAAGGCTCGAACACACAGGAGTGCAGGTGGAGTGCTCACATAGTCTGCACTCATGTAGGTGCCACGAGTGAGGGCTCGAGTAAGCAGAAGTGAGCATGGAGTGCTCACTTGGTCTGCACTCACGTGGGTGCCACGAGTGAAGACTCGAACCACGGGAATGCAGGTGGAGTGCTCACATAGTCTGCACTGACGTGGGTGCCTCGAGTGAGGGCTCGAGTATGCAGGAGTGCACATGGAGTGATCACTTAGTCTGCACTCACGTGGGTGCCACGAGTAAATGCTCGAATACACGGGAATGCAGGTGGAGTGCTCACTTAGTCTGCACTCATGAGGGTGCTGCGAGTGAGGGCTCGAGTACGCAGGCGTGAACATGGAGTGCTCACTTAGTCTGCACTCACGTGGGTGCCACGAGTGAGGGCTGGATTACGCAGGAGTGCACATGGAGTGATCACTTAGTCTGCACTCACGTGGGTGCCACGAGTAAATGCTCGAATACACGGGAATGCAGGTGGAGTGCTCACTTAGTCTGCACTCATGAGGGTGCTGCGAGTGAGGGCTCGAGTACGCAGGCGTGAACATGGAGTGCTCACTTAGTCTGCACTCACGTGGGTGCCACGAGTGAGGGCTGGATTACGCAGGAGTGCACATGGAGTGATCACTTAGTCTGCACTCACGTGGGTGCCACGATTGAAGGCTCGAACACACTTGAATGGAGGTGGAGTGCTCACTTAGTCTGCACTCACGTTGGTACCACGAGTGAGGGCTCGAGTACGCAGGAGTGCACATGGATTGCTCACTTAGTCTGCACTCACGTGGGTGCCACGAGTGAGGGCTCGAGTACGCAGGAGTGCACATGGAGTGCTCACTTAGTCTGCACTCACGTGGGTGCCATGAGTGAAGACTCGAACACACTGGAATTGCAGGTGGAGTGATCACTTAGTCTGCACTCATGTGGGTGCCACGAGTGAGGGCTCGAACACACGGGAATGCAGGTGGAGTGCTCACATAGTCTGCACTCATGTAGGTGCCACGAGTGAGGGCTCGAGTACGCATGAGTAAACATGGAGTGCTCACTTGGTCTGCACTCACGTGGGTGCCACAAGTGAAGGCTCGAACCACGGGAATGCTCACATAGTCTGCACTGACGTGGGTGCCTCGAGTGAGGGCTCGAGTATGCAGGAGTGCACATGGAGTGATCACTTAGTCTGCACTCACGTCGGTGCCATGAGTGAAGACTCGAACACACTGGAATTGCAGGTGGAGTGATCACTTAGTCTGCACTCATGTGGGTGCCACGAGTGAGGGCTCGAGCACACGCGAATGAAGGTGGAGTGCTCAAGTAGTCTGCACTCACGTGGGTGCCACGAGTGAGGACTCGAGTACGCAGGAGTGCACATGGAGTGCTCACTTACTCTGCACTCACGTGGCTGACACGAGTGAAGGCTCGAGTACGCAGGAGTGCACATAGAGTGCTCACTTAGTCTGCACTCACGTGGGTGCCACGAGTGAGGGCTGGATTACGCAGGAGTGCACATGGAGTGATCACTTAGTCTGCACTCACGTGGGTGCCACGATTGAAGGCTCGAACACACTTGAATGGAGGTGAAGTGCTCACTTAGTCTGCACTCACGTTGGTGCCACGATTGAGTGCTCGAGTACGCAGGAGTGCACATGGATTGCTCACTTAGTCTGCACTCACGTGGGTGCCACGAGTAAGGGCTCGAGTACGCAGGAGTGCATATGGAGTGCTCACTTAGTCTGCACTCACGTGGGTGCCACGAGTGAGGGCTCGAACACACAGCAGTGCAGGTGGAGTGCTCACTTAGTTTGCACCCACGTGGGTGCCACGAGTGAGGGCTCGAACACACGGGAATGCAGGTGGAGTGCTCACATAGTCTGCACTCATGTAGGTGCCACGAGTGAGGGCTCGAGTACGCATGAGTAAACATGGAGTGCTCACTTGGTCTGCACACACGTGGGTGCCACAAGTGAAGGCTCGAACACACGGGAATGCAGGTGGAGTGCTCACTTAGTCTGCACTCATGTGGGTGCCACGAGTGAGGGCTCGTGAACGCAGGAGTGCACATCGAGTGCTCACTTAGTCTGCACTCATGTGGGTTCCTCGAGTGAGGGCTCAAACACACGTGAATGCAGATGGAGTGCTCATTTAGTCTGCACACTCGTGGATGCCACGAGTGAGGGCTCCAGTACGCAGGAGTGCATATAGAGTGCTCACTTAGTCTGCACTCACGTGGGTGCAACGTGTGAAGGCCCGAATACACCCGAATGCAGGTGGAGTGCTCACATATTCTGCACTCATGTGGGTGCTACGAGTGAGGGCTCGAGTACGCAGGAGTGCACATGGAGTGCTCACTTAGTCTGCACTCACGTGGGTGCCACGAGTGAAGGCTCGAAAACACGGGAGTGCAGGTGGACTGCTCACTTAGTCTGCACTCACATGAGTGCCACGAGTAGGCCTCGAGTACGCAGGAGTGCACATGGAGTGCTCACCTACTCTGCACTCACGTGGCTGACACGAGTGAAGGCTCGAGTACGCAGGAGTGCACATGGAGTGCTCACTAAGTCTGCACTCACGTGGGTTCCACGAGTGAGGGCTCGAGTACACAGGAGTGCACATGGAGTGCTCACGTAGTCTGCACTCATGTGGTTGCCACGAGTGAAGGCTCCAACACACAGCAGTGCAGGTGGAGTGCTCACTTAGTTTGCACCCACGTGGGTGTCACGAGTGAGGGCTCGAACACACGGGAATGCAGTTGGAGTGCTCACTTAGTCTGCACTCTCATGGGTGCCACGAGTGAGGGCTCGAGTACACAGGAGTAAACATGGAGTGCTCACTTAGTCTGCACTCATGTGGGTGCCTCGAGTGAGGGCTCGAACACACGGGAATGCAGATGGAGTGCTTACTTAGTCTCCACTCACGTGGGTGCCACGAGTGAGGGCTCGAACACACGGGAATGCAGATGGAGTGCTCACTTAGTCTGGACTCATGTGGGTGCCTCGAGGGAGGGCTCGAACACACGGGAATGCAGATGGAGTGCTCACTTAGCCTGCACTCACGTGGGTGCCACGAGTGAGGGCTCTAACACACGGGAATGCAGGTGGAGTGCTCACTTAGTCTGCACTGATGTGGGTGCCACGAGTGAGGGCTCGAGAACGCAGGAGTGCATATGGAGTGCTCACTTAGTCTGCACTCATGTGGGTGGCTCGAGTGAGGGCTCGAACACACGGGAATGCAGATGGAGTGCTCACTTAGTCTGCACTCACGTGTGTGCCACGAGTCAAGGCTCGAACACACAGCAGTGCAGGTGGAGTGCTCACATAGTTTGCACCCACGTGGGTGCCACGAGTGAGGGCTCGAACACACGGGAATGCAGGAGGAGTGCTTACATAGTCTGCACTCATGTAGGTGCCACGAGTGAGGGCTCGAGTACGCATGAGTAAACATGGAGTGCTCACTTAGTCTGGACTCATGTGGGTGCCACGAGTGAGGGCTCGAACACACGGGAATGCAGGTGGAGTGCTCACGTAGTCTGCACTGATGTGGGTGCCACGAGTGAGGGCTCGAGAACGCAGGAGTGCACATGGAGTGCTCACTTAGTCTGCACTCATGTGGGTGGCTCGAGTGAGGGCTCGAATACACGGGAATGCAGATGGAGTGCTCACTTAGTCTGCACTCACGTGGGTGCCACGAGTC
Organism: Vandiemenella viatica; assembly: GCA_031002005.1. Taxonomy (NCBI): domain Eukaryota; kingdom Metazoa; phylum Arthropoda; class Insecta; order Orthoptera; family Morabidae; genus Vandiemenella; species Vandiemenella viatica. The sequence goes on along the minus strand of CM061914.1, from coordinate 13,926,391 downwards.
AAGGCTCGAACACCCAGCAGTGCAGGTGGAGTGCTCACATAGTTTGCACCCACGTGGGTGCCACGAGTGAGGGCTCGAACACACGGGAATGCAGGTGGAGTGCTCACTTAGTCTGCACTGATGTGGGTGCCACGAGTGAGGGCTCGAGAACGCAGGAGTGCACATGGAGTGCTCACTTAGTCTGCACCCATGTGGGTGGCTCGAGTGAGGGCTCGAACACACGGGAATGCAGATGGGGTGCTTATTTAGTCTGCACTCACGTGGATGCCACGAGTGACGGCTCCAGTACGCAGGAGTGCATATAGAGTGCTCACTTAGTCTGCACTCACGTGGGTGCAACGAGTGAAGGCCCGAATACACCCGAATGCAGGTGGAGTGCTCACTTAGTCTGCACTCATGTGGGTGCTACGAGTGATCGCTCGAGTACGCAGGAGTGCAAATGGAGTGTTCACTTAGTCTGCACTCACGTGGGTGCAACGAGTGAAGGCTCGTACACACGGGAATGCAGGTGGAGAGCTCATTTATTCTGCACTCACTTGGATGCCACGAGTGAGGGCTCGAGTGTGCAGGAGTGCACATGGAGTGCTCACTTAGTCTGCACTCACGTGGGTGCAACGAGTGAAGGCTCGTACACACGGGAATGCAGGTAGATTGCTCACTTAGTCTGCACCCACGTAGTTGCCACAAGTGAGGGCTCGAGTGTGCAGGAGTGCACATGGAGTGCTCACTTATTCTGCACTCACGTGGGTGCCACGAGTGAAGGCTCGAACACACGGGAATGCAGGTAGCTTGCTCACTTAGTCTGCACCCACGTAGTTGCCACAAGTGAGGGCTCGAGTGTGCAGGAGTGCACATGGAGTGCTCACTTAGTATGCACTCACGTGGGTGTCACGAGTGAGGGCTCGAACACACGGGAATGTAGGTGGAGTGCTCACTTAGTCTGCACTCACGTAGTTGCCACAAGTGAGGGCTCGAGTATGCAAGAGTGCACATAGAGTGTTCACTTAGTCTGCACTCACGTGGGTGCCACGAGTGAACGGTCGAACACACGGGAATGAAGGTGGAGTGCTCACTTAGTCTGCACTCACGTGGGTGCCACGAGTGAGGGCTCGAGTACGCAGGAGTGCACATGGAGTGTTCACTTAGTCTGCACTCACGTGGCTTCCAAGAGTGAAGGATCGAGTACGCAGGAGAGCACATGGAGTGCTCACGTAGTCCGCACGCATGTGGGTGCCACGAGTGAGGGCTCGAGTACGCATGAGTAAACATGGAGTGCTCACTTAGTCTGCACTCATGTGGGTGCCTCGAGGGAGGGCTCGAACACACGGTAATGCAGATGGAGTGCTCACTTAGTCTGCACTCACGTGGGTGCCACGAGTGAAGGCTCGAACACACAGCTGTGCAGGTGGAGTGCTCACTTAGTTGCACCCACGTGGGTGCGACGAGTGAGGGCTCGAACACACGGGAATGCAGGTGGAGAGCTCACTTATTCTGCACTCACGTGGGTGCTACGAGTGAGGGCTCGAGTACGCAGGAGTGCACATGGAGTGCTCACTTAGTCTGCACTCACGTGGGTGCCACGAGTGAAGGCTCGAACACATTTGAATGCAGGTAGTGTGCTCAGTTAGTATGCACTCACTTGGATGCCACGAGTGAGGCCTCGAGTGTGCAGGAGTGCACATGGAGTGCTCACGTAGTCTGCACTCACGTGGGTGCCACGAGTGAGGTCTCGAGTACGCAGGAGTGCACATGGAGTGTTCACTTAGTCTGCACTCACGTGGGTGACACGAGTGAAGGCTCGAGTATGCAGGAGTGCAGATTGAGTGCTCACGAAGTTTGCAGTCATGTGGGTGCCACGAGTGAAGGCTCGAACACACAAGAGTGCAGGTGGAGTGCTCAATTAGTCTGCACTCACGTGGCTTCCAAGAGTGAAGGATCGAGTACGCAGGAGAGCACATGGAGTGCTCACTTAGTCCGCACTCAGGTGGGTGCCACGAGCTAAGGCTCGAACATACGGGAATGCAGGTGGAGTGCTCACATAGTCTGCACTCATGTAGGTGCCACGAGTGAGGGTTCGAGTACGCATGAGTGAAAATGGAGTGCTCACTTAGTCTGCACTCATGTGGGTGCCTCGAGGGAGGGCTCGAACACACGGGAATGCAGATGGAGTGCTCACTTAGTCTGCACTCACGTGGGTGCCACGAGTGAAGGCTCGAACACACAGCAGTGCAGGTGGAGTGCTCACTTAGTTTGCACCCACGTGGGTGCGACGAGTGAGGGCTCGAACACACCGGAATGCAGGTGGAGTGCTCACTTAGTCTGCACTAATTTGGGTGCCACGAGTGAGGGCTCGAGTACGCAGGAGTGCACATGGAGTGCTTACTTAGCCCTCGAGTGAGGGCTCAAACACACGTGAATGCAGATGGAGTGCTCAATTATTCTGCACTCTCGTGGATGCCACGAGTGAGGGCTCCAGTACGCAGGAGAGCATATAGAGTGCTCACTTAGTCTGCACTCACGTGGGTGCAACGAGTAGGGCCCGAATACACCCAAATGTAGGTGGAGTGCTCACTTAGTCTGCACTCATGTGGCTGCTACGAGTGAGGGCTCGAGTACGCAGGAGTGCACATGGAGTGTTCACTTAGTTGCACTCACGTGGGTGCCAAGAGTGAGGGCTCGTACACACGGGAATGCAGGTGGAGTGATCACTTATTCTGCACTCACGTGGGTGCCACGAGTGAGGGCTCCAGTACGCAGGAGTGCACATGGAGTGCTCACTTAGTCTGCAATCACGTGGTTGCCACGAGTGAAGGCTCGAACACACTCCCGTCTCTAAAGACCTCGATGTTGAGAGACGTAAATACAATAAAAAAAAAATCGAACACACTTGAATGAAGGTGGAGTGCTCACTTAGTCTGCACTAACGTGGATGCCACGAGTGAGGGCTTGATTGTGCAGGAGTGCACATGGAGTGCTCACTTAGTCTGCACTCACGTGGGTGCCATGAGTGAAGACTCGAACACACGGAATGCAGGTGGAGTGCTCACGTAGTCTGCACTCATGTGGGTGCCACGAGTGAGTGCTCGAACACACGGGAATACAGATGGAGTGCTCACTTAGTCTGCACTCACGTGGATGCCACCAGTGACGGCTCCAGTACGCAGGAGTGCACATGAAGTGATCACTTAGTCTGCACTCAAGTGGGTGCCACGAGTGAAGGCTCCAACACAGTTGAATGGATGTGGAGTGCTCACTTAGTCTGCACTCACGTGGGTGTCACGAGCGAGGGCTCGAGTACGCAGGCGTGAACATGGAGTGCTCACTTACTCTGCACTCACGTGGCTGACACGAGTGAAGGCTCGAGTATGCAGGAGTGCACATGGAGTGCTCACTTAGTCTGCACTCATGTGGGTTCCACGAGTGAGGGCTCGAGTACACAGGAGTGCACATGGAGTGCTCACGTAGTCTGCACCCATGTGGGTGCCATGAGTGAAGGCTCCAACACACAGCAGTGCAGGTGGAGTGCTCACTTAGTTTGCACTCACGTGGTTGTCACGAGTGAGGGCTCGAACACACGGGAATGCAGTTGGAGTGCTCACTAAGTCTGCACTCCTGTGGGTGCCACGAGTTAGGGCTCGAGTACGCAGGAGTGCACATGGAGTGCTCACTTAGTCTGCACTCACGTGGGTGCCACGAGTGAGGGCTCGAGTACGCAGGAGTAAACATGGAGTGCTCACTTAGTCTGCACTCATGTGGGTGCCTCGAGTGAGGGCTCGAACACACGGGAATGCAGATGGAGTGCTTACTTAGTCTGCACTCACATGGGTGCCACGAGTGAGGGCTCGAACACACAGCAGTGCAGGTGGAGTGCTCACTTAGTTTGCACCCACGTGGGTGTCACGAGTGAGGGCTCGATCACACGGGAATGCAGATGGAGTGCTCATTTAGTCTGCACTCACGTGGATGCTACGAGTAACTGCTCCAGTACGCAGGAGTGCATATAGAGTGCTCACTTAGTCTGCACTAACGTGGGTGCAACGAGTAAAGGCTCCAGTACGCAGGAGTGCAAATGGAGTGTTCACTTAGTCTGCACTCACGTGGGTGCCAAGGGTGAGGGCTCGTACACACGGGAATGCAGGTGGAGAGCTCACTTATTCTGCACTCACGTGGGTGCTACGAGTGAGGGCTCGAGTACGCAGGAGTGCACATGGAGTGCTCACTTAGTCTGCACTCACGTGGGGGCCACGAGTGAAGGCTCGAACACACTTGAATGCAGGTGGTGTGCTCAGTTAGTCTGCACTCACTTGGATGCCACGAGTGAGGGCTCGAGTGTGCAGGAGTGCACATGGAGTGCTCACTTAGTCTGCACTCACGTGGGTTCCACGAGTGAGGGCTCGAGTACGCAGGATTAAACATGGAGTGCTCACTTAGTCTGCACTCATGTGGGTGCCTCGAGTGAGGGCTCGAACACACGGGAATGCAGATGGAGTGCTTACTTAGTCTGCACTCACGTGGGTGCCACGAGTGAGGGCTCGAACACACAGCAGTGCAGGTGGAGTGCTCACTTAGTTTGCACCCACGTGGGTGTCACGAGTGAGGGCTCGAACACACGGGAATGCAGATGGAGTGCTCATTTAGTCTGCACTCACGTGGATGCTACGAGTAACTGCTCCAGTACGCAGGAGTGCATATAGAGTGCTCACTTAGTCTGCACTCACGTGGGTGCAACGAGTAAAGGCTCGAGTACGCAGGAGTGCAAATGGAGTGTTCACTTAGTCTGCACTCACGTGGGTGCCAAGGGTGAGGGCTCCTACACACGGGAATGAAGGTGGAGAGCTCACTTATTCTGCACTCACGTGGGTGCTACGAGTGAGGGCTCGAGTACGCAGGAGTGCACATGGAGTGCTCACTTAGACTGCACTCACATGGGTGCCACGAGTGAATGCTCGAACACACTTGAATGCAGGTGGTGTGCTCAGTTAGTCTGCACTCACTTGGATGCCACGAGTGAGGGCTCGACTGTGCAGGAGTGCACATGGAGTGCTCTCTTAGTCTGCACTGACGTGGGTGCCACGAGTGAAGGCTCGAACACACGGGAATGCAGGTAGATTGCTCACTTAGTATGCACCCACGTAGTTGCCACAAGTGAGGGCTCGAGTGTGCAGGAGTGCACATGGAGAGCCCACTTAGTCTGCACTCACGTGGGTGCCACGAGGGAAGGCTCGAACACACGGGAATGCAGGTAGATTGCTCACTTAGTCTGCACCCACGTAGTTGCCACAAGTGAGGGCTCGAGTGTGCAGGAGTGCACATGGAGTGCTCACTTAGTCTGCACTCACGTGGGTGCCACGAGTGAAGGCTCGAACACACGGGAATGCAGGTAGATTGCTCACTTAGTCTGCACTCATGTGGGTGCCACGAGTGAGGGCTCGAACACACGGGAGTGTAGGTGGAGTGCTCACTTAGTCTGCACTCACGTAGTTGCCACAAGTGAGGGCTCGAGTACGCAGGAGTGCACATGGAGTGCTCACTTAGTCTGCACTCACGTGGGTGCAACGAGTGAACGCTCGAACACATGGGAATGCAGGTGGAGTGCTCACTTAGTCTGCACTCACGTGGGTGCCACGAGTGAGGGCTCGAGTACGCAGGAGTGCACATGGAGTGTTCACTTTGTCTGCACTCACGTGGATGACACGAGTGAAGGCTCGAGTATGCAGGATTGCACACGGAGTGCACACGGTGTGCTCTCTTAGTCTGCACTCACGTTGGTGCCACGAGTGAATGCTCGAGTAAGCAGGAGTGCAGATTGAGTGCTCACGTAGTTTGCAGTCATGTGGGTGCCACGAGTGAAGGCTCGAACACACAGGAGTTCAGGTGGAGTGCTCAATTAGTCTGCACTCACGTGGCTTCCAAGAGTGAAGGATCGAGTACGCAGGAGAGCACATGGAGTGCTCACGTAGTCCGCACTCATGTGGGTGCCACGAGTGAGGGCTCGAGTACGCATGAGTAAACATGGAGTGCTCACTTAGTCTGCACTCATGTGGGTGCCTCGAGGGAGGGCTCGAACACACGCGAATGCAGGTGGAGAGCTCACTTATTCTGCACTCACGTGGGTGCTACGAGTGAGGGCTCGAGTACGCAGGAGTGCACATGGACTGCTCACTTAGTCTGCACTCACGTGGGTGCCACGAGTGAAGGCTCGAACACACGGGAATGCAGGTAGATTGCTCACTTAGTCTGCACTCATGTGGGTGCCACGAGTGAGGGCTCGAACACACGGGAATGGAGGTGGAGTGCTCACTTAGTCTGCACTCACGTAGTTGCCACAAGTGAGGGCTCGAGTACGCAGGAGTGCACATGGAGTGCTCACTTAGTCTGCACTCAAGTGGGTGCCACGAGTGAAGGCTCGAACACAGTTGAATGGATGTGGAGTGCTCACTTAGTTTGCACTCACGTGGGTGCCACGAGCGAGGGCTCGAGTACGCAGGCGTGAACATGGAGTGCTCACTTACTCTGCACTCACGTGGCTGACACGAGTGAAGGCTCGAGTATGCAGGAGTGCACATGGAGTGCTCACTTAGTCTGCACTCATGAGGGTGCCACGAGTGAAGGCTCCAACACACAGCAGTGCAGGTGGAGTGCTCACTTAGTTTGCACTCACGTTGGTGTCATGAGTGAGGGCTCGAACACACGGGAATGCAGTTGGAGTGCTCACTAAGTCTGCACTCATGTGGGTGCCACGAGTGAGGGCTCGAGTACGCAGGAGTGCACATGGAGTGCTCACTTAGTCTGCACTCACGTGGGTGCCACGAGTGAGGGCTCGAACACACAGCAGTGCAGGTGGAGTGCTCACTTAGTTTGCACCCACGTGGGTGCCTCGAGTGAGGGCTCGAACACACGGGAATGCAGATGGAGTGCTTACTTAGTCTGCACTCAAGTGGGAGCCACGAGTAAGGGCTCGAACACACAGCAGTGCAGGTGGAGTGCTCACTTAGTTTGCACCCACGTGGGTGTCACGAGTGAGGGCTCGAACACACGGGAATGCAGATGGAGTGCTCATTTAGTCTGCACTCACGTGGATGCTACCAGTGACGGCTCCAGTACGCAGGAGTGCATACAGAGTGCTCCTTAGTCTGCACTCTAGTGGGTGCAACGAGTAAAGGCTCGAGTACGCAGGAGTGCAAATGCAGTGTTCACTTAGTCTGCACTCACGTGGGTGCCAAGGGTGAGGGCTCGTACACACGGGAATACAGGTGGAGAGCTCACTTATTCAGCACTCACGTGGGTGCTACGAGTGATTGCTCGAGTACGCAGGAGTGCACATGGAGTGCTCACTTAGTCTGCACTCACGTGGGTGCCACGAGTGAAGGCTCGAACACACTTGAATGCAGGTGGTGTGCTCAGTTAGTCTGCACTCACTTGGATGCCACGAGTGAGGGCTCGAGTGTGCAGGAGTGCACATGGAGTGCTCACTTAGTCTGCACTAACGTGGGTTCCACGAGTTAGGGCTCGAGTACGCAGGAGTAAACATGGAGTGCTCACTTAGTCTGCACTCATGTGGGTGCCTCGAGTGAGGGCTCGAACACACGGGAATGCAGATGGAGTGCTTACTTAGTCTGCACTCACGTGGGTGCCACGAGTGAGGGCTCGAACACACAGCAGTGCAGGTGGAGTGCTCACGTAGTTTGCACCCACGTGGGTGTCACGAGTGAGGGCTCGAACACACGGGAATGCAGATGGAGTGCTCATTTAGTCTGCACTCACGTGGATGCTACGAGTAACGGCTCCAGTACGCAGGAGTGCATATAGAGTGCTCACTTAGTCTGCACTCACGTGGGTGCAACGAGTAAAGGCTCGAGTACGCAGGAGTGCAAATGGAGTGTTCACTTAGTCTGCACTCACGTGGGTGCCAAGGGTGAGGGCTCGTACACACGGGAATGAAGGTGGAGAGCTCACTTATTCTGCACTCACGTGGGTGCTACGAGTGAGGGCTCGAGTACGCAGGAGTGCACATGGAGTGCTCACTTAGTCTGCACTCACGTGGGTGCCACGAGTGAAGGCTCGAACACACTTGAATGAAGGTGGTGTGCTCAGTTAGTCTGCACTCACTTGGATGCCACGAGTGAGGGCTCGAGTGTGCAGGAGTGCACATGGAGTGCTCACTTAGTCTGCACTCACGTGGGTGCCACGAGTGAAGGCTCGAACACACGGGAATGCAGGTAGATTGCTCACTTAGTCTGCACCCACGTAGTTGCCACAAGTGAGGGCTCGAGTGTGCAGGAGTGCACATGGTGTGCTCACTTAGTCTGCACTCACGTGGGTGCCACGAGTGAAGGCTCGAACACACGGGAATGCATGTAGATTGCTCACTTAGTCTGCACCCACGTAGTTGCCACAAGTGAGGGCTCGAGTGTGCTGGAGTGCACATGGAGTGCTCACTTAGTATGCACTCACGTGGGTGCCACGAGTGAGGGCTCGAACACACGGGAATGTAGGTGGAGTGCTCACTTATTCTGCACTCACGTAGTTGCCACAAGTGAGGGCTCGAGTACGCAGGAGTGCACATGGAGTGCTCACTTAGTCTGCACTCACGTGGGTGCAACGAGTGAACGCTCGAACACACGGGAATGCAGGTGGTGTGCTCACTTAGTCTGCACTCACGTGGGTGCCACGAGTGAGGGCTCGAGTACGCAGGAGGTTGCACATGGAGTGTTCACTTAGTCTGCACTCACGTGGATGACACGAGTGAAGGCTCGAGTATGCAGGATTGCACACGGAGTGCACACGGTGTGGTCTCTTAGTCTGCACTCACGTTGGTGCCACGAGTGAATGCTCAAGTAAGCAGGAGTGCAGATTGAGTGCTCACGTAGTTTGCAGTCATGTGGGTGCCACGAGTGAAGGCTCGAACACACAGGAGTGCAGGTGGAGTGCTCAATTAGTCTGCACTCACGTGGCTTCCAAGAGTGAAGGATCGAGTACGCAGGAGAGCACATGGAGTGCTCACGTAGTCCGCACTCATGTGGGTGCCACGAGTGAGGGCTCGAGTACGCATGAGTAAACATGGAGTGCTCACTTAGTCAGCACTCATGTGGGTGCCTCGAGGGAGGGCTTGAACACACGGGAATGCAGATGGAGTGCTCACTTAGTCTGCACTCACGTGGGTGCCACGAGTGAAGGCTCGAACACACAGCAGTGCAGGTGGGGTGCTCACTTAGTTTGCACCCACGTGGGTGCGACGAGTGAGGGCTCGAACACACGGGAATGCAGGTGGAGAGCTCACTTATTCTGCACTCACGTGGGTGCTACGTGTGAGGGCTCGAGTACGCAGGAGTGCACATGGAGTTCTCACTTAGTCTGCACTTACGTGGGTGCCACGAGTGAAGGCTCGAACACACTTGAAAGCAGGTGGTGTGCTCAGTTAGTCTGCACTCACTTGGATGCCACGAGTGAGGCCTCGAGTGTGCAGGAGTGTAAATGGAGTGCTCACTTAGTCTGCACTCACGTGGGTGCCACGAGTGAAGGCTCGAACACACGGGAATGCAGGTAGATTGCTCACTTAGTCTGCACTCATGTGGGTGCCACGAGTGAGGGCTCGAACACACGGGAATGGAGGTGGAGTGCTCACTTAGTCTGCACTCACGTAGTTGCCACAAGTGAGGGCTCGAGTACGCAGGAGTGCACATGGAGTGCTCACTTAGTCTGCACTCACGTGGGTGCCACGAGTGAACGCTCGAACACACGGGAATGCAGGTGGAGTGCTCACGTAGTCTGCACTCACGTGGGTGCCACGAGTGAGGGCTCGAGTACGCAGGAGTGCACATGGAGTGTTCACTTAGTCTGCACTCACGTGGGTGACACGAGTATAGGCTCGAGTATGCAGGAGTGCACACGGAGTGCACACGGTGTGCTCTCTTAGTCTGCACTCACGTGGGAGCCACGAGTGAATGCTCGAGTATGCAGGAGTGCAGATTGAGTGCTCACGAAGTTTGCAGTCATGTGGGTGCCACGAGTGAAGGCTCGAACACACAGGAGTGCAGGTGGAGTGCTCAATTAGTCTTCACTCACGTGGCTTCCAAGAGTGAAGGATCGAGTACGCAGGAGAGCACATGGAGTGCTCACTTAGTCCGCACTCATGTGGGTGCCACGAGCTAAGGCTCGAACATACGGGAATGCAGGTGGAGTGCTCACATAGTCTGCACTCATGTAGGTGCCACGAGTGAGGGCTCGAGTACGCATGAGTGAACATGGAGTGCTCACTTAGTCTGCACTCATGTGGATGCCTCGAGGGAGGGCTCGAACACAGGGGAATGCAGATGGAGTGCTCACTTAGTCTGCACTCACGTGGGTGCCACGAGTGAAGGCTCGAACACACAGCAGTGCAGGTGGAGTGCTCACTTAGTTTGCACCCACGTGGGTGCGACGAGTGAGGGCTCAAACACACGTGAATGCAGATAGAGTGCTCAATTAGTCTGCACTCTCGTGGATGCCACGAGTGAGGGCTCCAGTACGCAGGAGTGCATATAGAGTGCTCACTTAGTCTGCACTCACGTGGGTGCAACGAGTAGGGCCCGAATACACCCGAATGCAGGTGGAGTGCTCACTTGGTCTGCACTCATGTGGGTGCTACGAGTGAGGGCTCGAGTACGCAGGAGTGCACATGGAGTGATCACTTAGTCTGCACTCACGTGGGTGCAAAGAGTGAGGGCTCGTACACACGGGAATGCAGGTGGAGTGCTCACTTATTCTGCACTCACGTGAGTGCCACGAGTGAGGGCTCCAGTACGCAGGAGTGCACATGGAGTGCTCACTTACTCTGCAATCACGTGGTTGCCACGAGTGAAGGCTCGAACACACTTGAGTGAAGGTGGAGTGCTCACTTAGTCTGCACTAACGTGGATGCCACGAGTGAGGGCTTGAGTGTGCAGGAGTGCACATGGAGTGCTCACTTAGTCTGCACTCACGTGGATGCCATGAGTGAAGACTCGAACACACGGGAATGCAGGTGGAGTGCTCACGTAGTCTGCACTCATGTGGGTGCCACGAGTGAGTGCTCGAACACAAGGGAATACAGATGGAGTGATCACTTAGTCTGCACTCAGGTGGATGCCACCAGTGATGGCTCCAGTACGCAGGAGTGCACATGAAGTGATCACTTAGTCTGCACTCAAGTGGGTGCCACGAGTGAAGGCTCGAACACAGTTGAATGGATGTGGAGTGCTCACTTAGTCTGCACTCACGTGGGTGCCACGAGCGAGGGCTCGAGTACGCAGGCGTGAACATGGAGTGCTCACTTACTCTGCACTCACGTGGCTGACACGAGTGAAGGCTCGAGTATGCAGGAGTGCACATGGAGTGCTCACTTAGTCTGCACTCATGTGGGTTCCACGAGGTAGGGCTCGAGTACACAGGAGTTCACATGGAGTGCTCACGTAGTCTCCACTCATGTGGGTGCCACGAGTGAAGGCTCCAACACACAGCAGTGCAGGTGGAGTGCTCACTTAGTTTGCACCCACGTGGGTGTCACGAGTGAGGGCTCGAACACACGGGAATGCAGTTGGAGTGCTCACTAAGTCTGCACTCATGTGGGTGCCACGAGTGAGGGCTCGAGTACGCAATAGTGCACATGGAGTGCTCACTTAGTCTGCACTCACGTGGGTGCCACGAGTGAGGGCTCGAGTACGCAGGAGTAAACATGGAGTGCTCACTTAGTCTGCACTCATGTGGGTGCTTCGAGTGAGGGCTCGAACACACGGGAATGCAGATGGAGTGCTTACTTAGTCTGCACTCACGTGGGTGCCACGAGTGAGGGCTCGAACACGGAGCAGTGCTGGTAGAGTGCTCACTTAGTTTGCACTCACGTGGGTGCCACGAGTGAAGGCTCGAACACACTTGAATGCAGGTGGTGTGCTCAGTTAGTCTGCACTCACTTGGATGCCACGAGTGAGGGCTCGAGTGTGCAGGAGTGCACATGGAGTGCTTACTTAGTCTGCACTCACGTGGGTGCCACGAGAGAGGGCTCGAACACACAGCAGTGCAGGTGGAGTGCTAACTTAGTCTGCACTCATGTGTGTGCCACGAGTGAGGGCTCTAGCACACGCGAATGCAGGTGCAGTGCTCACTTAGCCTGCACTCACGTGGGTGCACCGAGTGAGGCCTCGAGTACGCAGGAGTGCACATGGAGTGCTCACTTACTCTGCACTCACGTGAGTGCCACGAGTGAGGGCTCGAGTACGCAGGAGTGCACATGGAGTGCTCACTTAGTCTGCACTCACGTGCGTGCCACGAGTGAGGGCTCGAGTACGCAGGAGTAAACATGGAGTGCTCACTTAGTCTGCACTCATGTGGGTGCCTCGAGTGAGGGCTCGAACACACGGGAATGCAGATGGAGTGCTTACTTAGTCTGCACTCACGTGGGTGCCACGAGTGAGGGCTCGAACACACAGCAGTGCAGGTGGAGTGCTCACTTAGTTTGCACCCACGTGGGTGTCACGAGTGAGGGCTCGAACACACGGGAATGCAGATGGAGTGCTCATTTAGTCTGCACTCACGTGGATGCTACGAGTGACGGCTCCAGTACGCAGGAGTGCATATAGAGTGCTCACTTAGTCTGCACTCACGTGGGTGCAACGAGTAAAGGCTCGAGTACGCAGGAGTGCAAATGGAGTGTTTACTTAGTCTGCACTCACGTGGGTGCCACGAGTGAGGGCTCGAGTACACAGGAGTGCAGATTGAGTGCTCACTTAGGCTGCACTCACGTGGTTGCTACGAGTGAAAGCTGGAACACACGGAAATGCATTTGGAGTTCTCACTTAGTTTGCACTCACGTGGTTGCCACGAGTGAGGGCTCGAACATACTGGAATGCAGGTGGAGTGCTCACTTAGTTTGCACTCACGTGGGTGCCACGAGTGAGGGCTCGAGTACGCAGGAGTGCACATGGAGCGCTCAATTAGTCTGCAGTAACGTGGGTGCCATGAGTGAAGGCTCGCGTACGTAGGAGTGCACATGGATTGCTCACTTAGTCTACACTGATGTGGGTGCCACGTGTGAAGGCTCGAACATACGGGAATGCAGATTTAGTGCCCATGTAGTCTGTACTCATGAGGGTGCCACGAGTGAAGGCTTGAATACACATGAGTGCAGGTGGAGTGCTCACTTAGTTTGCACTCAAGTGGGTGCCACGAGTGAGGACTCTAGTAACAAGGAGTGCACATGGAGTGCTCACTTAGTCTGCACTCATGTGGGTGACACGAGTGAAGGCTCGAACACACTGGAATGCAGATTGAGTGCTCATGTAGTCCGTACTCATGTGGGTGCCACGAGTGAAGGCTTGAACACACATGAGTGCAGATGGAGTGCCACTTAGTTTGCACTCACGTGGGTGCCACGAGTGAGGGCTCTAGTAACCAGGAGTGCACATGGAGTGCTCACTTAGTCTGCACTCATGTGGGTGCCACGAGTGAAGGCTCGAACACACGGGAATCCAGATTGAGTGCTCACGTAATCTGCACTCACGTGGGTGCCACGAGTGAGGGCTCGAGTACACAGCAGTGCATATTGAGTGCTCACTTAGTCTGCACTCACGTGGTTGCCGCGAGTGAGTGCTCGAGTACAGAGGAGGGCAGATTGAGTGCTCACTTAGTCTGCACTCCCTTGGGTGCCGTGAGTGAGAGCTCGAACACACAGGAGTGCAGGTGGAGTGCTCACTTAGTTTGCACTCACGTGGGAGCCACGAGTAAGGGCTCGAGTACACGGGAGTGCAGATGGAGAGTCACTTAGTCTGCACTCACGTGGGTGCCGCGAGTGAGGTCTCGAGTGCACAGGAGTGCCGATTGAGTGCTCACTTTGTCTGCACTCACGTGGTTGCCATGAGTGATAGCTCGAACACATGGGAATGCAAGTGGAGTGTTCACTTAGTTTGCACTCACGTGGGTGTCACGAGTGAGGGCTCGAACACACGGGAATGCAGGTAGAGTGCTCATCTAGTCTGCACTCATGTGGGTGCCACGAGAGAGGGGTCTAGTACGCAGGAGTGCACATTGAGTGCTCACTTAGTCTGCACTCACGTGGGTGCCACGAGTGATGGCTCGAACACACGGGAATACAGATTGAGTGCTCATATAGTCTGCACTCATGTGGGTGCCACGAGTGAAGGCTCGAACACACAGGAGTGCAGGTGGAGCGCTCACTTAGTTTGCACTCACGTGGGTGCCACGAGTGAGTGCTCGAGTACGCAGGAGTGCACATGGAGTGCTCACTTAGTCTGCACTCACGTGGGTGCTACGAGTGTGTGCAGTTTGAGTGGTCACTTAGTCTGCACTCACGTGGGTGCCACGAGTGTGTGCAGGATTGAGTGCTCACTTAGTCTGCACTCACGTGGGTGCCACGAGTGAGGGCTCGAGTACACAGGAGTGCAGATGGAGAGCTCACTTAGTCTGCACTCACGTGGGTGCCACGAGTGAGGGCTCGAGTGCACAGGTGTGCCGATTGAATGCTCACTTAGTCTGCACTCACGTGGTTGCTACGAGTGAAAGCTCGAACACAAGGAAATGCACGTGGAGTTCTCTCTTAGTTTGCACTCACGTGGTTGCCACGAGTGAGGGCTCGAACATACGGGAATGCATGTGGAGTGCTACTTAGTTTGTACTCACGTGGGTGCCACGAGTGAGGGCTCGAGTACGCAGGAGTGCACATGGAGCGCTCAATTTGTCTGCACTCACGTTGGTGCCATGAGTGAAGGCTCGCGTACGTAGGAGTGCACATGGATTGCTCACTTAGTCTGCACTCACGTGGGTACCACGAGTGAAGGCTCGAGTACGCAGGAATGCACATGGAGTGCTCACTTAGTTTACACTGATGTGGGTGCCACGTGTGAAGGCTCGAACACACGGGAATGCAGATTTAGTGCTCATGTAGTCTGTACTCATGAGAGTTCCACGAGTGAAGGCTTGAACACACATGAGTGCAGGTGGAGTGCTCACTTAGTTTGCACTCACGTGGGTTTCACAAGTGAGGACTCTAGTAACCAGGAGTGCACATGGAGTGCTCACTAAGTCTGCACTCATGTGGGTGCCAGGAGTGAAGGCTCGAACACACAGGAATGCAGATTGAGTGCTCATGTAGTCTGTACTCATGTGGGTGCCACGAGTGAAGGCTTGAACACACATGAGTGCAGGTGGAGTGCTCACTTAGTTTGCACTCACGTGGGTGCCACGAGTGAGGGCTCTAGTATCCAGGAGTGCACATGGAGTGCTCACTTAGTCTGCACTCATGTGGGTGCCACGAGTGAAGGCTCGAACACACGGGAATCCAGATTGAGTGCTCACGTAGTTTGCACTCACGTGGGTGCCACGAGTGAGGGCTCTAGTATCCAGGAGCGCACATTGAGTGCTCACTTAGTCTGCACTCATGTGGTTGCCGCGAGTGAGGGCTCGAGTACAGAGGAGTGCAGACTGAGTGCTCACTTAGTCTGCACTCCATTGGGTGCCGCGAGTGAGAGCTCGAACGCACAGGAGTGCAGGTTGAGTGCCCACTCAGTTTGCACTCACGTGGGAGCCACGAGTGAGGGCTCGAGTACACGGGAGTGCAGATGGAGAGTCACTTGGTCTGCACTCACGTGGGTGCCGCGAGTGAGGTCTCGAGTGCACAGGAGTGCCGATTGAGTGCTCACTTTGTCTGCACTCACGTGGTTGCCATGAGTGATAGCTCGAACACACGGGAATGCAGGTGGAGTGTTCACTTAGTTTGCACTCACGTGGGTGTCACGAGTGAGGGCTCGAACACACGGGAATGCAGGTGGAGTGCTCACCTAGTCTGCACTCATGTGGGTGCCACGAGAGAGGGGTCTAGTACGCAGGAGTGCACATTGAGTGCTCACTTAGTCTGCACTCACGTGGGTGCCACGAGTGAAGGCTCGAACACACGGGAATACAGATTGAGTGCTCATGTACTCTGCACTCATGTGGGTGCCACGAGTGAAGGCTTGAACACACATGAGTGCAGGTGGAGTGCTCACTTAGATTGCACTCACGTGGGTGCCACGAGTGAGGGCTCTAGTAACCAGGAGTGCACATGGAGTGCTCACTTAGTCTTCATTCATGTGGGTGCCACAAGTGAAGGCTCGAACACACGGGAATGCAGATTGAGTGCTCATGTAGTCTGCACTCACGTGGGTGCCACGAGTGAAGGCTCGAACACACGGGAAAGCTGATTGAGTGCTCATGTAGTCTGTACTCATGTGGGTGCCACGAGTGAAGGCTTGAACACACATGAGTGCAGGTGGAGTGCTCACTTAGATTACACTCACGTGGGTGCCACGAGTGAGTGCTCAAGTACGCATGAGTGCACATGGAGTGCTCACTTAGTCTGCACTCACGTGGGTGCCACGAGTGAAGGCTCTAACACACGGGAAAGCTGATTGAGTGCTCATGTAGTCTGTACTCATGTGGGTGCCACGAGTGAAGGCTTGAACACACATGAGTGCAGGTGGAGTGCTCACTTAGATTGCACTCACGTGGGTGACACGAGTGAGGGCTCTAGTAACCAGGAGTGCACATGGAGTGCTCACTTAGTCTTCACTCATGTGGGTGCACAAGTGAAGGCTCGAACACACGGGAATGCAGATTGAGTGCTCATGTAGTCTGCACTCACGTGGGTGCCACGAGTGAGGGCTCGAGTACGCAGGAGTGCACATGGAGTGCTCCCTTAATCTGCACTCACGTGGGTGCCACGAGTGAAGGCTCGAGTACGCAGGAGTGCACATGGAGTGCTCACTTAGTCTGCACTCACGTGGGTGCCACGAGTGTAGGCTTGAGTACGCAGGAGTGCACATGGAGTGCTCACTTAGTCTGCACTCATGTGGGTGCCACGAGTGAAGGCTCGAACATACGGGAATGCAGTTGGAGTGCTCACTTAGTCTGCACTCACGTGGGTGTCACGAGTGAAGAGTCGAATACGCAGGAGTGCACATGCAGTGCTCACTTATTCTGCACTCACGTGGGTGACACGAGTGAGTGCTGAAGTACGTAGGGGTGCACATGGAGTGCTCACTTAGTCTGCACTCACGGGGGTGCCACGAGTGAGGGGTATGGTTCACAGGAGTGCAGATTAAGTGCTCACTTAGTATGCACTCACGTGGGTGCCACGAGTGAGGGCTCGAGTGCACAGGAGTGCAGTTTGAGTGCTCACTTAGTCTGCACTCACGTAGGTGCCACGAGTGAGGGCTCGAGTACACAGGAGTGCAGATGGAGAGCTCATTTAGTCTGCAGTCACTTGGGAGCCACGAGTGACTGCTCGAGTGCACAGAAATGCACATGGAATGCTCACTTAGTCTGCACTCACGTGGGTGCCACGAGTGGAGGCTCGAACACACGGGAATGCAGGTGGAGTGCCCACTTAGTCTGCACTCACGTGGGTGCCACGAGTGAGGGCTCGAGTACTCAGGAGTGCACATGGAGTGCTCACATAGTATGCACTCACGTGGGTGCCACGAGTGAGGGCTCGAGTGCACTGGAGTTCAGATTAAGTGCTCACTTAGTCTGCACTCATGTGGGTGCCACAGGGGGGTCGAGTGCAGAGGAGTGCAGATTGAGTGCTCATTTAGTCTTCACTCACGTGGGTGCCACGAGTGAGGGCTCGAGTACACGGGAGTGCAGATGGAGTGCTCACATAGTATGCACTCACGTGGGTGCCACGAGTGAGGGCTCGAGTGCACTGGAGTTCAGATTAAGTGCTCATGTAGTCTGCACTCACGGGGGTGCCACAGGGGGGTCGAGTGCAGAGGAGTGCAGATTGAGTGCTCACTTAGTCTTCACTCACGTGGGTGCCACGAGTGAGGGCTCGAGTACTCAGGAGTGCACATGGAGTGCTCACATAGTATGCACTCACGTGGGTGCCACGAGTGAGGGCTCGAGTGCACTGGAGTTCAGATTAAGTGCTCACGTAGTCTGCACTCACGTGGGTGCCACAGGGGGGTCGAGTACAGAGGAGTGCAGATTGAGTGCTCACTTAGTCTTCATTCACGTGGGTGCCACGAGTGAGGGCTCGAGTACACGGGAGTGCAGATAGAGTGCTCACATAGTATGCACTCACGTGGGTGCCACGAGTGAGGGTTCGAGTACTCAGGGGTGCACATGGAGTGCTCACATAGTATGCACTCACGTGGGTGCCACGAGTGAGGGCTCGAGTGCACTGGAGTTCAGATTAAGTGCTCACGTAGTCTGCACTCACGTGGGTGCCACAGGGGGGTCGAGTGCAGAGGAGTGCAGATTGAGTGCTCACATATTCTGCACTCACGTGGGTGCCACGAGTGGAGGCTCGAACACACGGGAATGCAGATTGAGTGCTCACCTAGTCTGCACTCATGTGGGTGCCATGAGTAAGGGCTCGAGTACGCAGGAGTGCACATTGAGTGCTCACTTAGTCTGCACTAATGTGGGTGCCACGAGTGAGGGCTCGAACACACGGGAATGCAGGTGGAGTGCTCACTTAGTCTGCACACACGTGGGTGCACGAGTGAACGCACGAACACACGGGAATGCAGGTGGAGTGCTCAGTTAGTCTGCACTCATGAGGGTGCCACGAGTGAGGGCTCGAGTACGCAGGGGTGCCCATGGAGTGCTCACTTAGTCTACACTCACATGGGTGCCACGAGTGAGGACTCGAACACACGGGAATGCAGGTGGTGTGCTCACTTAGTCTGCACTCACGTGGGTGCCACGAGTGGGGGCTCGAGTACGCAGGAGTGCCCATGTAGTGCTCACTTAGTCTGCACTCACATGGGTGCCACGAGTGAAGGCACGAACACACGGAAATGCAGGTGGAGTGCTCACTTAGTCTGGACTCACGTGGGTGCAACGAGTGAAGGCTCGAACACATGGGAATGCAGGTGGAGTGCTCACTTTGTCTGGACTCACGTGGGTGCAACGAGTGAAGGCTTGAACACATGGGAATGCAGGTGGAGTGTTCACTTAGTCTGCACTCACTTGGGTGCCACGAGTGAAGGCACGAACACACGGGAATGCAGGTGGAGTGCTCACTTAGTCTAGACTCACGCGGGTGCAACGAGTGAATGCTCGAACACATGGGAATGCAGGTGGAGTGCTCACTTGGTCTGCACTCACGCGGGTGCCGCGAGTGAGGGCTCGAGTACGCAGGAGTGCACATGGAGTGCTCACTTAGTCTGCACTCACGTGGGTGCCACGCGTGAAGGCTCGAACACACATGAATGCTGGTGGAGTTCTCACTTAGTCTGTACTCACGTTGGTGTCACGAGTGAGGGCTCGAGTACGCAGGAGTGCACATGGAGTGCTCACATATTCTGCACTCACGTGGGTGCCACCAGTGAAGGCTCGAACACACAGGAATGCAGATTGAGTGCTCATGTAGTCTGTACTCATGTGGGTGCCACGAGTGAAGGCTTGAACACACATGAGTGCAGGTGGAGTGCTCACTTAGTTTGCACTCACGTGGGTGCCACGAGTGAGGGCTCTAGTAACCAGGAGTGCACAAGGAGTGCTCACTTAGTCTGCACTCATGTGGTTTCCACGAGTGAATGCTCGAACACACGGGAATGCAGAATGAGTGCTCACGTTGTCTGCACTAACGTGGGTGCCGCGAGTGAGGGCTCGAGTACATAGGAGTGAAGATTGAGTGTTCACTTAGTCTGTACACCCTTGGGTGCCACTAGTCAGAGCTCGAACACACAGGAGTGCAGGTGGAGTGCTCACTTAGTCTGCACACAGGTGGGTGCCACGAGTGAGGTCTCGAGTGCACAGGAGTGCCGATTGAGTGCTCACTTTGTCTGCACTCATGTGGTTGCCATGAGTGATAGCTCGAACACACGGGAATGCAGGTGGAGTGCTCACTAAGTTTGCACTCACGTGGATGTCACGAGTGAGGGCTCGAACACACGGGAATGCAGGATGGAGTGCTCACCTAGTCTGCACTCATGTGGGTGCCACGAGAGAGGGGTCTAGTACGCAGGAGTGCACATGGAGTGCTCACTTAGTCTGCACTCACGTGGGTGCCACGAGTGAAGGCTCGAACACACGGGAATGCTGATTGAGTGCTCATGTAGTCTGTACTCATGTGGGTGCCACGAGTGAGGGCTCGAATACCCAGGAGTGCACATGGAGTGTTCACTTAGTCTGCTCACGTGGGTTCCTCGAGTGAAGGCTCGAGTACGCAGGAGTGCACATGGAGTGCTCACTTAGTCTGCACTCATGTGGATGCCACGAGTGAAGGCTCGAACATACGGGAATGCAGTTGAAGTGCTCACTTAGTCTGCACTCACGTGGGTGCCACGAGTGTGGGTTCGAGTACGCAGGAGTGCACATGGAGTGCTCACTTACTCTGCACTCACGTGGGTGTCACGAGTGAAGAGGCGAGTACGCAGGAATGTACATGGAGTGCTCACTTTGTCTGTACTCATGTGGGTGCCACGAGTGAAGGCTCGAATACACGGGAATGCAGGTGGAGTGCTCACATTGTTTGCACTCACGTGGGTGACACGAGTGAGTGCTGAAGTACGCAGGAGTGCACATGGAGTACTCACTTAGTCTGCACTCACGTGGGTGCCACGAGTGAGGGGTATGGTGCACAGGAGTGCAGATTAAGTGCTCACTTAGTCTGCACTCACGTGGGTGCCACGAGTGAGGGCTCGAGTGCACTGGAGTTTAGATTAAGTGTTTACGTAGTCTGCACTCACGTGGGTGCCACAGGGGGTCGAGTGCAGTGGAGTGCAGATTGGGTGCTCACTTAGTCTTCACTCACGTGGGTGCCACGAGTGAAGACTCGAGTACACAGGAGTGCAGATTGGGAGCTCACTTAGTCTGCACTCACGCGGGTGCCACGAATGAAGGTTCGAACACAAGGGAATGCAGGTGGAGTGCTCACTTAGTTTGCACTCATTTGGGTGCCACGAGTGAAGGCTCGAACACTCTGGAATGCAGGTGGAGTGCTCACTTAGTCTGCAATCATGTGGGTTCCACGAGTGAGGGATAGAGTACGCAGGAGTGCACATGGAGTGCTCACTTAGTCTGCACACACGTGGGTGCCACGAGTGAAGGCACGAACAAACGGGAATGCAGGTGGAGTGCTCACTTAGTCTGCACTCATGAGGGTGCCACGAGTGAAGGCTCGAACACACAGGAATGCAGATTGAGTGCTCATGTAGTCTGTACTCATGTGGGTGCCACGAGTGAAGGCTTGAACACACATGAGTGCAGGTGGAGTGCTCACTTAGTCTGCACTCACGTGGGTGCCACGAGTGAGGGCTCGAGTGCGCAGGAGTGCCCATGGAGTGCTCACTTAGTCTGCACTCACATGGGTGCCACGAGTGAAGGCACGAACACACGGAAATGCAGGTGGAGTGCTCACTTAGTCTGGACTCATGTGGGTGCCACGTTGAGGGCTCGAACTCACGGGAATGCAGGTGGAGTGCTCACTTAGTCTGGACTCACGTGGGTGCAACGAGTGAAGGCTCGAACACATGGGAATGCAGGTGGAGAGTTCACTTAGTCTGCACTCACATGGGTGCCACGAGTGAAGGCACGAACACACGGGAATGCAGGTGGAGTGCTCACTTAGTCTGGACTCACGTGGGTGCAACGAGTGAAGGCTCGAACACATGGGAATGCAGTTGGAGTTCTCACTTAGTCTGCACTCACGTGGGTGCCACGAGTGAAGGCTCGAACACACGGGAATGCAGGTGGAGTTCTCACTTACTCTGTACTCATGAGGGTGCCACGTGTGAGGGCTCGAGTACGCAGGAGTGCACATGGAGTGCTCACTTAGTCTGCACTCACGTGGGTGCCACGAGTGAGGGCTCGAGTACGCAGGAGTGCACATGGAGTGCTCACTTAGTCTGCACTCACGTGGGTGCCACGCGTGAAGGCTCGAACACTCGGGAATGCAGGTGGAGGTCTCACTTAGTCTGTACTCATGATGGTGCCACGAGTGAGGGCTCGAACACACGGGAATGCAGGTGGAGTGCTCACTTAGTCTGGACTCACGTGGGTGCAACGAGTGAAGGCTCGAACACATGGGAATGCAGGTGGAGTGTTCACTTAGTCTGCACTCACATGGGTGCCACGAGTGAAGGCACGAACACACGGGAATGCAGGTGGAGTGCTCACTTAGTCTGGACTCACGTGGGTGCAACGAGTGAAGGCTCGAACACATGGGAATGCAGGTGGAGTGCTCACTTAGTCTGCACTCACGTGGGTGCCACGAGTGAAGGCTCGAACACACGGGAATGCAGGTGGAGTTCTCACTTAGTCTGTACTCATGAGGGTGCCACGAGTGAGGGCTCGAGTACGCAGGAGTGCACATGGAGTGCTCACTTAGTCTGCACTCACGTGGGTGCCACGCGTGAAGGCTCGAACACACGGGAATGCAGGTGGAGTTCTCACTGAGTCTGTACTCACGTTGGTGCCACGAGTGAGGGCTCGAGTACGCAGGAGTGCACATGGAGTGCTCACTTATTCTGCACTCACGTGGGTGCCACGAGTGAAGGCTCGAGTACGCAGGAGTGCACATGGAGTGCTCACTTAGTCTGCACTCACGTGGGTGCCACGAGTGAAGGCTCGAGAACGCAGGAGTGCACATGGAGTGCTCACTTATTCTGCACTCACGTGGGTGCCACGAGTGAAATCTCGAGTACGCAGGAGTGCACATGGAGTGCTCACTTAGTCTGCACTCACGTTGGTGCCACGAGTGAGGGCTCGAGTACGCAGGAGTGCACATGGAGTGCTCACTTATTCTGCACTCACGTGGGTGCCACGAGTGAAGGCTCGAGTACGCAGGAGTGCACATGGAGTGCTCACTTATTCTGCACTCACGTTGGTGCCACGAGTGAGGGCTCGAGTACGCAGGAGTGCACATGGAGTGCTCACTTATTCTGCACTCACGTGGGTGCCACGAGTGAAGGCTCGAGTACGCAGGAGTGCACATGGAGTGCTCACTTAGTCTGCACTCACGTGGGTGCCACGAGTGAGGGCTCGAGTACGCAGGAGTGCACATGGAGTGCTCACTTAGTCTGCACTCACGTGGGTGCCACGAGTGAAGGCTCGAGTACGCAGGAGCTCACATGGAGTGCTCACTTATTCTGCACTCACGTGGGTGCCACGAGTGAGGGCTCGAGTACGCAGGAGTGCACATGGAGTGCTCACTTAGTCTGCACTCACGTTGGTGCCACGAGTGAGGGCTCGAGTACGCAGGAGTGCACATGGAGTGCTCACTTATTCTGCACTCACGTGGGTGCCACGAGTGAGGGCTCGAGTACGCAGGAGTGCAGATGGAGTGCTCGTGTTGTCTGCACTCGCTCTATTGCCGCTAGTGTTGGCGCGAGCGTTCTGTTTTTACTATAGAATCGACTCGACGCTTGAAACAGATCTTAACCATGAATACAAAAATCTTATAATTCCCGCCTAATGAAACCTCTGATTTACGTTTACATGGTCTTACTTATATTTTTGTTGTTGTTAAGTCGTCTTAAATCATTAGTACAATAACAGTTGTTAATAAATCGAAGAATATGTAGGTTATTTGAAGACTAAATAACACAAGTGATTATCTTTAAGTAAATTAAATAAATAAGTACAACAATAGCAACAACAAATTTAATCACATCTTCATTCTGAATCTTTATTTAATTTTTTGACATTTAATAGTTTTACAAACTTCACACCTAATTATTGATATAGTTGCGTTTGAAATAATGAACAAATAGTGAAAATTTCCAAATACACCGTACAGCTATGGCTGTTCTATATTTTGCTGGTAGTGGTGTTCTGGATTTAATGTTTAATGGTTCAATTTTTCTCAAAAAAGTTCAGAATCTTTTGACATTCTACAGAATTGCCAAGACTCTCCTAAAAATCTTAACACACAATTTTTTGTTACATATATTCCAAACTTTCCTTGAAAGTGTAAAAGTGATTAATGAGATATAAAACACTACTATAAACGTGCTATTCATTGCATTTTATTTTATTCAGCAAAAAATACAAGCTTTTGCAATTATATTTACTATTATAACTCTGATTTCCTTGGTTTTTTTTGGAACGCTAATTGAATTCTAGCGAGACTGTAAACGGCAGTTCGTGTCTGGGTTCGAGCAGGAACATCTCATGAACGAGCCGCGAGGCGACTGCTAGTGTCGCCTGCTTCCTTTCGAGTATTCTAATGTTTTTATTTCGCACCACATAAGAAGTTTATCTTGCTTTGTTTTTCATTTAATTTTCAGTTGTTACTACTACAGGTTTTTTCCATAAATTTCGGAGAGTCGGCGCGAATGCTATGGCTGTTGAAATATATGTTCACAATTCTTCTTGTTTTTCCATCAACAATTATTTTACATAGATTTTGGAGAAGTCTTTCAATTTCTTCTGTAGTTGATTCGCATTCGGGAGGACACCGGTTCGAATTCCCGTCCGGGCATCCAGATTTGGGTTTTCAATGGTTTTCCCGAATCACTCCACGCGAATGTCGGGATGATTGCTTCAAAAAGGCCATGTCCGAATTCCTTCCTGTTTCTTGTCCCCAGTTCCATCCCGCCTCTAATGACCTCGACGTAGACGAGGCGTAATGCCATAAGTAAAAAAAAAGAAATTTATTTTTTAAATTTGTGTGTGTGTGTGTGTTTTTTTTATTCGTTACTTCATGTTATATTATCCATGTCACAACGTGATTTCCTTCTAAAGTCGAAAGTTCTTCGTTATCTCAATCAGTTGTGATTCATTGGCATTCTATCGAAATTTAACGCTATGCTACCAGTTCTTGCATATAATTACCTGATAAGTAGGTCGTCTCAAATGGTGTAATGCTCTGGAATCGCTCCTCACTGTTTAAAGTAACGATGCAGGTGATTGCAGCTGTGTATGTCAGTCCGTAGAGGCTCAGCCTGGTCTCCCTCGTCACACAGCTTTCCATTTTCTCAATTAGCGCCGTGAAAATCGCGTCTGACGGTGTATTACTGTTGCGCAATGTAGCATGCGTGCGCGCGCCACCTGTTGCGTGGTGAGAAGAGAGCGCTACGCTGAGCGGCGCGAATCAGGTGCGCCTCATCATCATCCTTCACGGATTAGGAGTAACGACCGGTTCCGACTTCAAATTCCATCTCATTCTCGGCTTTCACATATTTCTTAGCCCTTTCGGGTTTTATTGACACGGATATTTCTTTAAATTTACTTCCAATCCGAGAGGTGGTTGGGGCTCTCCTGAAAACCTGCTTTACTAATAATAAGCTAAGATTGGTCATTGCGTATGTGACGTCACACAGACAACCTTTGTTGCTGGATTTAAAGGGCCTAGAGATATCACTGCAGAATACAGGTTATGAGCTTCATTCGATAACAGTTTTTTTTTTTTTTTTTTTTTTTACTTATGGCTTTACGCCTCGTTGACGTCCAGGCCATAGTAGAGTTCTATATAGCTAAGCAGCCGTGGAGAACTAATTTGCCAAAGCACTTAAAGAAAAGAAGATATTTCGTTTAAATCAACATATTAACTATGGTATTAGTTGTTTTTGTTTACTTGTATTCATTCCAAATAGAAGTTTTCTTACTCTCTCTGTCCAGAGATATCGCTACCACTTAAACAAAAATTAATTAATTCTTGAGGTAATGTGCATTAGTCGATAACTACTGTATTTAGTTGAGTAGCTGCCAGGAAATGAACCGCAGAACTATGCGTTCAACCCATTGCCGTAGACGGGCTTACAAAGTATTTATGTTCGCTGTAGATGTTTCCGCTATATTCTGTGTCAGTAGCAGGGCCGGCGTTAGGATTCTCGGGCCCCGGGTAAGCGGTCTTAGACCCTCTAACCCCCCCCCCCTCCACGAAGATATTTTTACTTTACACTTTATTTTTGTTTTGATAAATTCAGAACATTTTAATACAAAAATTTTCAAAATTATTGGTGCAGATTTTAAAATTTGTGTTTGATTTCTATTTATTTAGGCACCCAGGCTGGCGGGCCTCCCCTTTGGTGGCCCGGGTCCCGGGTAGTTTTGCCCCGCTTAACCCCCCCCCCCCTAACGCCGGCCCTGGTCAGTAGTAAAGTAATCACGAAGAAATGAATTGACAAAAACACTGAATTAAAAGTATTGATTGCGTTAATTATCAGCCTCTTGAAAATACTTCCAATTGGTCAGATTTATATCGCCATACATTGAAAGTATTGATGCGCAGGTGGCTTTGTTGGAGGTTATGATTGAGTTGCAATGCAGCTGACCGAGCGTGGTGGGTGAGCGGAGGACGTGGGTTGGAACCCCAGGCCGGCCATCTAGCTTTCGCTTTTCCATGGTTTCCACAAATCTGCAAATATGTATACAAGATGACAACAAAGACAGCAAACAAATATCAGTTCGTGGTTAACAAAGGATAAAAATGAAACAAGTGAGTTTGTTGTCTCTAGTATTGTTCCAGGAAGAGACAGGGAACATTACAGTTCAGATAAGGAATCTGACTAGAGAAATTAATACACAGTTATGTTTGCGAATAACGTGGTTATCTTCATAAATAATTGCAAAAGATGACAGAACGTTTATAGAAATGGAATATGAAGCAGAAAACAGTATGGACTGCGGATCAGCTAGTAGAAGACTGGATCACTGTGAGTCTGAAGGAAAAGGACGCTGAAAATTAAAGTACAATGTTGGCGAAAAATCTTGCCGTAAGTCTGATGGAAGAGTAGAAAATCAGATAATTAGCAGAATCAAATATGTTTACCAAACTTTCTTTTACTGCTTTGGGAAAAAATTTGCCTAAAAATTCCGAAACGACAATGCATAAATCCTGCCGCTTCTACGTTATAATCTATGAAGAATAGGCGTGGAACATGAAAGGACAGAACTGGGGTAAGTCAGGCAGGGGAGATCAAAAAATAATACGCAAAACAATAATAGATGAAGTAATGTACAGCGAAATAAAGGAGGACCTGGTAGTGGACAATGTGAGAGAGGCAAACAGCATGGTAAGAAGATGGCTCTGAGACAGAGGAATCTGTGAAAGCAGAAACTGAAACTAGGAAATGTTCTTTGAATGGGAGAGATTTAGTCAATACTCAATATCACTGAACTGGAGTGGAGACGGGATGTGCGTATGGACAGCAAAAATAAGATACAACATTTAATACATTACAGACGCCACTTTACAAGGCTATGCCAGCGCTCAAATCCTTTCGCTGTTTTTCTTTTTTAATTATTATTATTATTTTTTTTTTTAATGGCATTCGGCAACTAAGGCCATACAGCCAGGCTCAATGTATTTTTCATTTATCTTCGAGTGAATCAGTTTCCAGTTTCTCCAGTATCTTGTAGCTTCTAAGCTTGGACACCACAGGACGGACACAATAAAGACACACACAACACTTAAACACCCATGCCCTCGGCTGGACTCGAACCGGCGACCTTGGGCACTCAAGCCCCTACGCTACCGAGGCCGGCAACTTTTGCTGTTTAAAACGGATTTAATGATCTCTCGCTTATAAAAACCTAACAGAAATAGTTTAGTAATCCAGTTACTAGTCTAATAATTCACAGTTTTAACTAGTTTGCTGTGTCGTTTACGGCAGACAAAGTACTACATACAAATCCAGCACAGCAAAACCGGTTATGCGGAAAAAAGCGCCTCAACGGCTTCACTCCGTGCTGGCGTGAGCCCTACTTCTGGTAGACAAATCGAACTGGTAGATGAACTACGCCACTTTTCACGTGCATATTTTTGTGACGGGGTCTTACATTATCATGAAATGCTAACGTTACGTAAGCGTGGGAAGAATCTAAAAAATATTACCCAGCGACTGATACCGATAACCTTGAGGTTAAGAAACGGATGGATAACACCTTATCACGTACTTTCTCTGCTTGCCGGAGGTCAAAGTCCACCGTCGAGTACTTCCTGGCCGAGCGTGGCGGTGAGCGGCGACGCTCTGGCCTCGCATTCAGGAGGACACGTGTTCCAATCCCCGAATTCATCTGGGTTTTCCATGGCTTCCCCAAATCATTCCATGGCCGAATTCCTTCCCGCGTCTCTTGTCCTTTCCCGCCTTTGATGACTTCGAAGTAGACGAGGTGTAAAGCCATAATAAAAAAAAAGTGACTGTCTGTGCCCCATCGACTTCAGATCTTCGCTGCGAATGGTTGTATTATCCGACCTGTGCGAGATAAAATTCGGTCCATTGTCTGCTTTCTGTAGTTTTGGTGTGAATAATAAAGACGTAAGTTTATTTTCTCGATATTTAGAGCGAAAGATGTCTTAAAACTTAAGATGTTGCATCATACGCCCAGTGGCATAAGTCCATACTGATGTAACTAGAATCACTAGAGTATAATCCAAAGACACTCCACGCACCAGTGTAAACAATGCGCACTTATAGGCCTATGGTATGGACGGAGCATTCACCCAGGTGCAAATTTCCTACCTACTATCTTACTCAAGCATTACGTGCATTTTTACTTTAAATTCTTTCACTGCTTGAAGTAAATTGTTCAGCAAGATCCTGATGAAGTCATCCAAGTCTCCACACCGTTATGGCTGAAGTTGTGATTTATGGTCACGCTTTTGTCTTCCCTTCCAGACTGTTGTCCGGGTATTCACTCAGGGCTTCATGTGCCTTATGCATAACACTCACTCTATTTGCCCGCGTCCTGTCTTATTGACTCAACCTGGATAAAATTGGACACCAATACCGAAGCGGTCATGGGAAACCGTTGTTTGCGAGGAAGCGATTGGAAAGACTGCCCACTGTGATCTCAGAAACAATATGAACTGCGGAAAATTTGCCCTGGTTCATGATTATTTTTTAACCGATGCCGTATTGCATACGTTGTCTTGATTTAGCTGATCAAACTAATTTAAGTAATGTAGAAGTAGCTATTTACACTCGCGTATTTCTGTGCACTGTGTGTGCTTCTGAGACTATACTGGCTGCACTCACTGAAAATCGCTTAAATTATTTCCTTCGATTAGTACGAAGATGAGCATTTGTTTAACCCACATTATTTTGTTTTCAGTGGCGTCATTAAAAGTAATAAGTTCTTTTCCTTTATTACGAAACAGGAAGCGTGTACAATAGCTTAAGAACACAAAATATAACCTCAAAACAACAGTGTGACATGGTTTCTAGCAACATTGATGTCTCTCTTCTTTACGATTAAAAGGAAGATTTCCAAAATAACACTAAATATTGATTCACGCAGTAAAACTTACATTTCCTCAGATTCTTATGCATTACCGAATATAACGGATACCTACCGAAAAACATTTAACATATCTGATTCCCTTAAACCCAACAAAATTCCAAAGATTTACCGACCATGGAGCAGGAATCTGATTAGCTAACTAACCGAAATAAATCAAGAAATTAGTTAACGTACTATTTTTCTGATAACTTGTATTATCTGTGTGTTTAGAGTATGCTTTAAATATAACGAAGCAACATAATAAGCAGCCAAGGCACTGTGCATAATTCAAAACTGGGAGCAACTATAATGCAGCATGTATCAGAAGCAAAATATTGTCATTTATAAAGGAATTACGGCGTAACAGAAACAACTTCTTACAATATTGTGTCATACAACAAAGCCAAAAATGATCTTTACTTAATTTTCTCATCATAACATTTATTATTCTGACCACATTTTATATTTAGAATATTTTATATTTTTTTCTATAAATACCCCTGCCTTATAAAATGCTGTGTATTCTTTTTTATATTGTTCCAATTGCAAATAAGTATTTAATTTGTTTCTTAACGGTTATATTTCGAACGATTTTCTCACGCAACAAAATTTCCATTTCTGTAGGTCACAGAACACTGAATTATTGCATACTCGAAATTATAAACGAATGTGCTACCTAACCCGTTTTTTTGTTCATTGTTTATGCAAAATTTTAGGATAATGCGGACTATGAGTGAGCAAAGTTAATATATATTCTTGGCTGTCCGGGCAGAATAGAACTTTCGGGAAGAAGGCGACAGAAGGATGGTCGAAACGTCGGCCACACGAATCATGGCGCTGCGTCACCGGTACAGCCAAGAATCAACTGACTGACTCTGGTTGCTGGACTTGATGCAAGTTTACCCCTGTTATCCGCCAACCTGCTGGTCGGACAAGTGGAGTTGGATGCCTTGTAACCAGGCGCAACGCCAAAGTCGGTCAGCACGTATCAACGGTCAAACGGAAGTATGAATATTAGAGGAGTTAATCTCATTATTTCTAATTTTATACAGTACCAAAAACTGTGCAGGTATGTGTGGGTTGAAATGTAATAACACCCTAACTGATATTTTAAATCATCTTCTCGTATTAGAAATAGATGTCACTAATTCTCAACTCTTCATCTCCCCAAGAGATTGTTAGACGTGTATTTAAATGATTTTCATTTTTTTCGTGCTGGGTCACACTCCAACATTAAAAAATTACTCCTGATAATCCATATAACTATCTGAGACAAATCTGGTTAAAAAAAATGAGTTTTCTCGAATTACGATTTCCGTTCAAGTCATTAGTACATTGAATGCATCACTTTAGTTAGTGGTGGCTGTCGGCACAAACAGTAAGTCACTGGAATACAAGACAGCCTGTCCCGGGTTACTCACTGACTGGAATATTTATTTAGTTATGTAAACAAAGAAATCAAAATGGATACTTTATCAAAACTTGTAGGGATATTTCGAATCACCATTTTCTCGTTATTCTTTCTCATAGTCCACGAATCCGCTGCGAATGTTATTAAAGGGTTGTAATACGTAATACTATTCATACATCACCACTTTGGCCTTTTTTTTTTTTTTTTTTTTTTTTGCACATTACAGTCAGACAGCACCAGATGTATACTAACTTTGTGAAAACTCCATCCTTCTGTTCGACCTAATGGTTAACTAATTTTCCATTTTTTCATTTTTCGTCAGAAGAATGAAATAGAAAAACATTGCAGTATTTTTTTTTTTACGTCCACAACTAGTGTTACATCTAAATGAAGTCACATATTCATCTGTACGACTACTATATTTTTGTTGATAATTTTTTCAGTGTTACCTCTATGTTAAAATAAATTTTTTCCCTCTTTCTTAGAAAATTTCCTGTGATAATTGTGAAGAAATCTTTCAGTTTTAAATCGAAGTGAAAGCATGTCTACTTAAGAGGCATGAGTAACCCCGCCATGTTTCTTACAGTGTTTACTCAATACTTAGGCCTATGTATCCAGTCATTAAATGTTTTTGAAATATCTCTATATTTTTTATTTTTTTTTATTTTATTGGGTGTAAGCAATTGGTTTCACGTGTTAATTTTTATTTGGAAAAGACTTCGTTACAAAATCAGTTTTACCATTTGTGAGGGTCGTCTCAAGTGTTCGTGGCCTGTTTATAATGCACATGAGTTAAAAGAAAAGTTATGGACTCCATTATGAGTTCCCTTAGCAACGTTCCAACGCTTTCTCAAGGTTGCAGAACGACGGATTCATCTGACTTGAAATGTATGCCAAACAGAAGCGTTTAATGCTGTGAGACACGCAGAAGCCCAAGGAAGGCAAATCAATTGATTCGCGATACCAACTGAATTCCATACTCACGAACTGCAACCATGGCAATGAGATAGTTTTGACTGGAAACATTCTCCTGATCAAACACCAACTGTTTGATAATTTACCTGTTCTCTTTTTGTTGAAAGGTGCTTTTAGTTATTTCACAAAGTCATGATAATACGTATCAGTGATGGTTTCACCCTTATTCAGATAATCTAGGTTAAGCTGTTAATATTTCTAAAAAATAACGGTTTTCGATTTATTGATATTCTTAAACGTACCATTATCGGATTTCGATATATCGAACAATCTCTTTATAGTAGCAATGTCACAAAAGCAAATCGTACGAAAGTAAGGTTAAGTCTCGTGGCAGTTACTGATATTGTACTGAACCAAGTCTTCACTTTCTTCTCTCGGCATTTCGGATCGTTGTTTTCTTTTTTTAATCGTGATTTGGCCATTATGCATTTCATAATTTTTTCTCTAATTAAAAGTATAATGTGTAAGTTTTTCTCTAAGAATTTTAAAACCCAAAACAGGTGAGAGGGAATTCTTGGCTTTTGTTTATTTACAAGATTGATGAAGCAAATCAGGTTAGGCATCTATTTCGACTTACTACCATACTTTGCATAATGGCCAAGTTACTTGACCTGTTGTTTTTTGCAAGAATTGTTTTTTGTGGTATTTCAATTCGTTTTGTAGGTTGATAGCTTATCCCGAGTCGTCTTGTATTTATGGATTTAATTTTTGCGAGTTAGCAACTGTTTGTTTCTGCATTTTACAATTTTCCTGCTAGTGACCAGTTTCCAACTCGGAATACTTCCCTCGATATATGCATGATCATTTCAAGCAATGGGCTTGCGTCCGATTCGTTCTGGGCGAGCGACGCCGTGCCTGTATTCCTGCCATCATCTGAGTTGACGGTGTGCAAATAATATCCAAATTAAATATAAGAAAAAGTAAATTTTATTGAATTACTTAAGATTCTACATAACAGAGATTAGAGACATATAGGATCATCCACAGCAAACCAGTCAACATACAAATTTCCACCAAAATGTATCTTGTCTGGGGGTTCCAATGAATAATAACAGAGAAACTCACCAGTATTATACTTTCTTATGATTTGGAAGTGAAACCATATTGTGTAGCAAATGTTTCATTTCAAGGACCACTGTAAGTACTGTGGAATTGTAATGACAGTGTGTCGTAAGCGGATGTGAACTCTGAATTTCACTAACTTCCAAAGTAAGGGAAGGAGCGAAGTAAAATTTAAGATATTAATTAGGCTTAGTAAGCTCCATTTAAAATTAAAATTTGTGACACGAAAAGATCTTACGGTAGAAACGATTCCACATCTGTGATAAATGAGATGTAAGTACACAAAAATCACCGATTTTTGATTTTTCCTATAATTTGGGAAAAACCTAATTGGTGATTCAAATTTCAACTTTCCACGACAGCGAGAAGAGTTTTAAGGTTTTGATGATCATCAGTCATTGAGTGAGTGCGAATTGCATATAAATAATTTACAAACTAAGAACATGAATTAAACAAAATTAATGTGTTTGTTAAGCATTCTGATATCTTTGTATGATAGAAATTTGAGTCATGCATCGTCATGCAGACTGAAAGCATTAAGGTCTAAGCAGTGGCGCCGTTGGCTAGACTTGATGAGCGGGCGTACAGAGGTCAGTTTAGAAGTGAGCGAATTAAGCCTGGTTATTAGACAAATCCAACCACAAGTGAATGGAAACGTTGGGCTTCTGCACTTTCAACTATAATTAATAAGAAATAACATAAAGTTATGCTTACCAAAATGTCAACGAAATGTTTTAAAAATACTCTTAGTTATGTAGGTTCTGCTTGTAGACTAATGCGAATATTAGACACCAGAAGACTAACTCCTGATGTAACTCCATCAGATGCTAGATATGTGGCAGAATATACCAAACTAGCCACAAAGCCCGTCAAAAATGACGGGTTTGTCGGTGTGTTCTGGCAATTAACTTCTTTTTAGTTGCTTACCTAAACAGAATTGTTTTAAAATAAACCTTAACGTGCTGCAATTTCTCGTCCCTTGTGATGTAGCAAAAACTTTCAGTTATCAACTTGGTCCAGGTTGCATTTCAGTCTACCCACTATCTTCGCTAATATTGCCGCTAGAAAATCAAAGCTTCACTCACATGCGAATTAATATATTCCTTGTATCGCATTTTAGCGTCATCATGCATGGCGATAGAAACTTGATCCATTTTCTTCACGTGTTCTTACATCTTTATTTTTTATTATCTGTGATGAAGATCGATGTTTTAACTGATGACATAGCTTACATGCAGTTGAAATAATGATCCCAGTTAAAATGAAGCATGCTAAAATAAATCTTATCAACCTCTGTTATGCCACGTAATAATAGTTTTAACTGTGGTTTAGCCCACAAGATCACGAACAATTTGAAACTTCTTTCAATCAAACCAAGTACTGTAATGATTTCAGTTTTTAAAAAATCAACTGATAATTAATTTGCCAATTTAACGAAATACATATTTTTCATTCATTGTTCTGGCAATTCATTTCTTAGCAATTGCTTAAATAAATACAGAAAATAAAGCGTAATGTAATTCCACTTGGCTTGCGCTATAACAAAATCTAACCACAGGCAGTTCAATCATTACCGTGGCGCCACAATCTGATAATAAATTCTTGCAGAACTCGATTAAACCAATCGAAAATAAAGAATAAAATTGTTTAATATCTCTCTTGGTTTTAGAGATATAGCATGTAAAAAATCAGTTATAGGTATAGTTCCTTGTGCTTTTGGTGACTATTTCAACCTAACAACAACCACCAGGAAGAAAATAAAACACCTATAGCGCATTTCCACAGTGTAGCGATAGTGGATATGGTGAATCTTTTTCTCGTCCAGGCCAGATCTCACCCTAACCTCCTCACTTTTGAGATACAATATCTCGAGAACTAAGCGATATATGAAAGAAAATGTATTCTTTATTTTTGATTTGTCTCTTCGAGTTACATACGATATCATCATTAAATTTGGCTATGGCGAAAATTTTCCTCTGGTCCAGGCCGCATTTCAACCTAACCACGTCAGTTTTGAGATACAATATCTCGAGAAATAAGTGCGATATCAAAAAAAAAAAAAAAATTCTCTACATTAAATTTTCTTCG
This sequence comes from Vandiemenella viatica, assembly GCA_031002005.1. Taxonomy (NCBI): domain Eukaryota; kingdom Metazoa; phylum Arthropoda; class Insecta; order Orthoptera; family Morabidae; genus Vandiemenella; species Vandiemenella viatica. The sequence goes on along the minus strand of CM061914.1, from coordinate 13,891,671 downwards.
ACGGTTCACATAAGAATCCATCATCGAATTGCGGCGCCACGGTTATCGTAGAATCCCCTAACCTTTAGTTACACTCATATTAATACATGTAATTATCGCATTCTAGTGGAAAAAAATACATCGCGATATAAACTAAATCAAAAAACTTCACCGGTGTTTAGATCTGCCTTTCACGTTATCCGTGATTCAGATCGGTTTTACAACGGTTGAATGGCTAATGCAGCTACATACGGCTGAAACATGTCACCAATAAAGGAAAGGAAATTAAAAAATCTGAACAACTTACGTCTTGCCAGGTAATATTAGATTTAATTGTATAGACTGCGAACAGCTTTCGTTCAAATGTAGTAATGATTTAAAAGGACACTAATGAAAACAATTTTTTTTTAAATAGCTTACTTTTGCTCTCTTTACAGTCTTTATCTTACAACCCTATAGCCAAAGATTTCACATCATACCAGTATAAATAAATATAAGCAACTAATAATTATTATGTCAATTTTAACGAAATACGTACTTTTCTCTCAGTGCTATGTCAGTTAGCTTATTGGCGAGTCCTTAGAAATGTTATTAAATAACGTCCATTACCAACAATAATGGCGTAAAGCGTGACGTCATTGCGTGATGTCATAGATAGACGTCATGCCGTGACAGGTGAGGTCATGCCGTTACAGCTTGCTTATTATCTTCTTCTTCTTCTTCTTCTGGTCCCTATGCGTTCCGGATGTCGGCAACCATCTTGGCTGTCTCGTCTCTGCTGGCTGATGCTCGGATTAACTCCGTAGTTGTCTTGGAGGTTCATATTCTTAGATTTTTTAACCAGGAAGTTCTTCTTCTACCAGCACTTCTCTTTCCTGGTATTTTCCCCTGGAGAACAGATTGCAGGAGTCCATAATGGCTATTGTTCCTCATGATGTGGCCAAGGTACTGAAGCTTTCGTGTTTTTATGGTGGTCAGTATTTCCATGTCTTTTTTCATTTTGCGGAGCACTTCAACATTTGTGATGTGGTCTGTCCATGGTATTCTCAACATTCTTCGGTACAGCCACATTTCAAAAGCTTCTAGCCTTTTACTGATAGTTTCTGTTAATGTCCACGTTTCAACGCCATACAGGAGGACAGAGAACACATAGCAGCGCAGGAGTCTCATCTTCGTGGTAATTGATAAATTATGACTTTTAAAAAGGTTATTCATTTTATTGAATTTACCAATATGTGACTTTACTTCATCAGATGGATCCCATTGGCTGTTTACTGTGATGCCAAGATACATATACCTTGATACACAATCAATGATCTGCTGGTTAATCATAATATGGCATTGGGAGTTGTTTTTGCCAATGACCATTACTTTTGTCTTATTTATATTAATATAAAGTCCGTATTCGTGGCTGCTTTGTGATACTCTATCTATACGATATTGTCAGCTTACCTGACTGTCTGCAAAAATGACTGTGTCATCTGCATAGCGAATATTGTTTATCCAGTTTCAATTCAACGTCACTCCCATCTCCACACCACTCAACGCCTCCCTAAAGATATACTCTGAGTAGATATTAAGTAATAAGAGGGACAGGATACAACCTTTTCTTACACCATGAAGAATTTTTACTTCATCCGTATTTTCTCCCTTCAGTCTCACATGAGCAGACTGGTTCCAATACAGGTTAACAATAATTATGAGGTCTTTATCATCCAAGCCAATACTTTTTAAAATTCCTATCATTTTCTGATGCTTTACCCTGTCAAAGGCCTTCTTATAATCTATAAAACAAGCATAGACATCACAATTTATATCTCTGCAGCGTTGAAATAGTACTTTGATGCTGAACAGAGGTTCTCGTGTTCCAACTGCATGTCTGAATGCAAACTGTGTGGGTGATACATATTCTTCACAGAGCTTCCTTCGATGAATAACCTTCAGAAACGGTTTTAATGTGTGGCTCATAAGGCTAATCGTTCTGTAGTCACACATGACTTAGCTCCTGGTTTTTTTTGGTAATGTAATAAACTCTGATTTGAGCCAATCTTGAGGAATTCTACCAGAGTTGTAGATGTCGTTGAACACTGAGGTCAACCACTTTGTACTATCTTCATCAAGCAGTTTAAAAAGTTCTGTATTTATCTTGTCAGGGCCTGGGGTTTTATCATCTTTCATTCCTTTTATTGCAGCTTGTACTTCAGTCAGTAAAATGCTTGGACCTGTTTCACATTCAAACTGTGGAGGTTCCGGACGACCATCTGAGAACAGTTGCTCTACGTGTCTCTTCCATGCATCTCTGATATCTTGAGTATCAACAATGACGTTTCCCTCACTGTCCACTAGTTTATTCACTGTATTAGGTCTACACCTGCCTGTTATCTCTCTAACTTTTCTGTGAATATTGAAATTGTCATATTTTGACCGTAGAGCCTCTATTTCAGCACATTTCATCTGTATTTCCTTTTCTTTAGCTTCTCTTATTTTATTTCTTATCATCTTATTGATGTTTTTATACTTATCAGGATTGCTTCTTACAATCCTTCTTCTCACCATCACGTCCAAAATCTCATCTGTCATTCATGTCTTCCTTTTGGCCAAATCTGATTTTAGGTGTTCGTCTTTAACAGATAATACTATCGAATTCAGTTTTTCAATTTTTTCATCTGTTTGTAAGTTACAAGACATGTTTTTCAGTTCATTATAGAGAAGTTCCGCAACCTTTCTTCATATTGAGGGCTCTCTTAATTTCCGAATATCTGTATTCATAACCGTCTTTTTTGTAACATCCGTCTTCCTAACTTTGAAGACACCGACTACTGGATTGTGATCAGAGTGAATGTCAGCTCCGGGGTAGGTTTTCACTGAAGTACAGCTGTTCCTGTATCTTTTATTGACTAGGATGTAATCAATCTGATTTCTGATGGTGTTTTCCGGTGAATCTCTGGGAGACCTCCAGGTATACAGGGGTCTAGGTCGTATTTTGAAAAAGGTATTAGTTATTACAAATCCCTGTTCTCCTGCAAACGTACTAAGTTGTTCCATAAGGGCCTATAAAATCCCCCTCACTCCCTCTTCCAACTTTGGCATTGAAGTTTCCCATTAATATAGTGAGATCTTTCCTTGGTAACTTCCTCAATACTTCTGTTATTTGGGTGTATAACTTTGCTACTTCTTCATCACTCTCATCTGTGGTTGGGGCATACACCTGGTTTATATTCATCCGTGTTGGTCTGGTGTTTACTTGTAGTAACAAGAGTCTCTCCGAAATTGGTATAAAATTAGTGACGCTCTCAGCAATCTGTTTACATATCATGAGTCCTACGCCAAACTGAAACTGACCATTGGACGTACCTGAATAGTACACTCGATGTTTATTAATGTCACAAAAACCTGAACCTGGCCACCGCATTTCGCTGACTCCTAAGATCTTTTTTTTTTTTTTTTTAAACAGTTTAACGTCCCTTTTTAACAACGTGGTCTTTAGAGACGGGAAAGGATGGGGTCAAGGAATGGGAAGGAATTCGGCCATGGCCTTTTGAAGGAAGCATCCCGGCATTCACCTGGAGTGATTTGGGGAAACCATGGAAAACCCAAATCTGGATGCCCGGACGGGGATTCGAACCGCCGTCCTCCCGAATGCGAGGCCAGAACGCTATCCGTTACACCACCACGCTCGGTCCTAAGATCTTGATCTCCATTCTATCCATTTGCTGAATGGCATTGTTAATTTTTCTAGCTTATGTCATGGTTCTTACATTCCATGTGTTATCCTTTCATTAGCATTTGTTAAAAATTTACTTCTCGCAGTGGTGTCCAATACTTTCCCCCCCTCCGGGACATTTAGTTTTGAACACAGCCATGATGTGTTACAAGCGAATCCAATGGATCTTTAATGCAGTAGTTTCTCGTTGCTTTCTGCATCCTCATGCCGTTGGCCCACTTGTGCTTATCCACCTTCTGGAGCGATTTCTCACTCCAAGGGCAAGAGAGTGCCCTACCTTCCACCACTGGGTGGTAGGGGTCTCCTTATCCCAGGAGATATTCGGTCCCTTCATTCGTTGGCCGCTTGTCTATGTAATACATAGACAAACGTTGCACCCTCTCTTCCACGTGGAGGTGAATATCAGGGTTTTCCCTTCTTTGAATCTAGGACCATGATGGCATTACCTAGATTTTCCAGTAATTTTAGAGAGGTTGCTTATTATATTAATAGATAATTAAACCGATTTCCGACAGTACCTACTATCCATCTAAAATTTTAGAGGTTTGATGAGCTTGAAATATTCAGCACTTATTTTAATTCAGCAGCCGTTGTGCGAAAACTCATTGCCGAATTTCATTGGACATATTTTTCAAAAGCATTAGTGCATTCTGTTACAAAGATATTAAATTATTGGTTAGTTTCTAATGCTAATAGTTTTTGCGACAATTCAAGGCATTTTTTTTGTTTAACTTGTCCAGGCAAAAATTCCAATGAGTGTTAACTGCTTGAGAAAGCATGAATATTTTTTTCCTCCTGTTTGTTGCTCATAACTGAGCAGAGTGAATAAAATACATTTCAAAAGTTTTATTTGATCATTATTTCTTAAAATTCTATCTATGACTAAATTTTTGGTAATTTCAACATAGTTAATTGTTTTCATTTTTCCAAAAAATAAATTGACTTCCTACGAGTAACTTATTTATAAAATGTCGACATCCCAATCTAGATTTCAATAGCGATATAGCGTCCTAGGTGTTATCTTTACATATAAAAATGAATTGCTGTTCGTTTGACTCGCTAAAACTCGGGAATGGCTCGACCGATTTGGCTAATTTTGATCTTGAAATATTTGTGGAAGTTCAGGGAAGGATTAAACGGTGAGAAAAAATGGAAAAATTGCGAGGAAAATACTGAAAACGACAATTTAATCTTATATATAAAAATCAATGTTTGTTTGTCCCCTATGCGCTCCTAAACCGTTAATCTGATTACGGTGAAACTTTGGTGAGTTGTCGAGAGCGTTTCGGAGGTGGTTCCTAAGAAATAAAATTTCCAAAAAACCACCCCCTCTTCCCCCTAACAACCCATAATTTAAACAACCCAACAGATTTTGTCCGATTTCCACCAAAAATTGCATATGTATACTTAAAAACAAATTTAAAATATTGCATATATATGGTTTCCAAAAACGCAATCCCTCATCCCCATCACACCCCCTAATTTAGACAATCCCACAGATTTTATCTGATTTTGATGAAAATTTGCACACTTATACTATAAAATATACAGAAAAATACTGCCTAAATATTGTTTAAAAAAATACAACATCTCTTGCTCTTTACATCCCCTAATTTTTGCCAGTGTACCTGGAATTAAAAAAAAACATTGTATATCCAAGACCATTGTAGAAATTGAATGAAACAGTAATTAAAATTTAAATACAAACTTTCAAATTTATTCATTTAATCTATATGTGTACTCAACTCTAGCAATAGCAAAGCATTGCGATCTTGGGTGATCTGCAGCCAGTTAATTCCTAAAGGCCTGCGAATGTCTTTAACCAATCGGTCTGCCCCTCGGTTTGTGGTGATCGTTTGGACTCCATTTTACCACTATTTTTGTCCATCTTTGGACTTTTCTCCAAGCAATATGGCCCATGCAGGAAGGAAATATATGGAGGATAAGTGACGTTAAATCGGTGAAGCAGGATCTAAACTCTCGCGCATGCGCAGTGGCGGCAGCGGCGATATTGCGCTTCCAAACAAATGCGATGTTCACATTGTGTTAGATGCAGTGATTATTTCATTTTGTAATGTGTATAAGTGTTTTATAATGCCATCTTGTGTTGCGTACGGTTGCACAAATAGGCCAGACAGGAAAGAACCTGGAATATCATTTCATAAGTAAGTTGAATTCTAATTATCGTTGTTGAGGTGGGCGGTAGAAGTTGCAAACTTTGGAGCATGTCTATAAATATTTAGTCATAGCTCTCAATGGGATGACTTTGTTCTCAAATATTTGTTGGTGTAGTGTAGAAAATCAGCATACCTTGCTATTTTGCACATAATAGACTAGCATTACTTTTTAACGAGTGTTGAAAATGAGATTTAACGGGGTGTGTTTTACATCGCGATTCAGTGAATTTAGTATTGCGCTTTCTTTCGTCACGTTGCAATTTATACTGTATGATGAAATTAAATCTGTTAAATTATGCCATGCAATCTAGGAATCTTGATGAAGCAAACGATGTTGTTACTGTAAATACAGTTTGCGATTCAAATACGCGTGTGTGGGTTAGTCTAAATAATTTGATTCTTTAGCGGCAATTTAATGGAGATTGTGGTTAGGTCTAAATGCAGTCTGTACCACAATGGTTTTGTTATTCCATGAGGGACAAAGAATTTGTCTATTACTGTTAGTAATTTCATGAGAACCAAGTTAGTGACAAAACATATATCGCGATGGAAACTACTTCCAGCCATTTCCAATTAAGCTTACGATGTATGTTAACAAGATAACTATTTTTATTCTGGTCCAGGGCGCATATCAACCCAATTCCAGTATATCCTGAAAACTAAGCAAGATATCGAACAATTTTGTTCTTTATTTTCGATTTGTCTCGTCGTGTTACATAAGAATCGATCATTAAATTTGACTTTTGCGAAAAAAATCTCCACTTCAACTCAAGACACCTCACTTTTGATACAGTATATCTCGAGAACTAGGTGAGATATCGAAAATGTTTATTCTTTATTTTTCATTTGTCTCGTCTTTTTAAATAAGAATCCATCATCAAATTTGACTTTGACCAATTTGTTTCTTCTGAATTTCAACCAAAACCATTTAACATTTGAGACAGAATATCTCGAAAACTAAGCAGGATATCAAAACATTTTATTCTTCATTTTTTATTTGTCTCATCGAGTTACATAATAACCCATCACCAGATTGCGGCGTAACGTTTATCCTAGAGTCCCCTTGAGGTTTTTGTACATATTCCCCGTGTCTGTATGGAAGCGGCCATGCCCCCCCCCCCCCCTACTCCTCCTCCGGCCGGCGTCACTTCAATGGGTGGTGAAGGTCTCTTGCGTCGTCTCCATATATGTCTTTCCTCCATGGTTAGCAGCCGATTGCCACTAAGATATCTCTGACCGTCGTATTGGGGCATCCATAAATTACGTGAGGTGAAATAGGGGGGGGGTCCGACGAAATCTCACCAGATCTCATCTAGGGGGAGGGGGGGTCTACGGAAATCTCACGTGAGATTTTGCGAAAAATTTGGGGACAATAGAGCAAAAAAAAGGTCTACAATTTGCGGCAAAGTCGATTTGAGGACGGTATTTCGGTTAGGGTGTGACCTAAAAAAAAAAAAAAGTCTACAAAAGTTTCCAGGGCGATTTCTAGGGGGGGGTTCTCACGGACCAGATCTCACCAGAGGGGGGGAGGGGGTCCGGCCAGATCTCACCAGGGGGGAGGGGGGTCCAGAAATCCGGAAAAACACCTCACGTAATTTGTGGATGCCCCCTAACTGACCTAATAGCGGCCCATACACTAGCGGCCTCATTCCTGGGCGCTCGCACGCCTACCCTCCCGCTGCCCACACACACGAGGGGAACTTCAAGGTCACAGCCGCTCACTTCCCCGTTACGGACCGGGCCTTCGTGTGTATGGCGCAAAACCGTTGCTATACCTGCACGCTGGCGGGGCCCCTTGGAATTTCAGCAGGGCGAAATTCCTACCTGCCGCTTGAAGGGGCAGTTGTCAGCTATGAGCTCCAAAAGGCAGGTTGTGCTGTGTGCAGCTAGTTATATTTTATTGAAGAAAAAGTTAAAACGTAAATCACGTTCAGTTTGGTGCAAAGATTGATTAAAGAACAAGGAAGTTTTCAGACATTTGCAAGAGTTAGGGGCAAATGAGCCAGGTGATTTTAAGAATTACCTTCGTATGGATGAGACACTGTTTAGCAAATTATTAAGTATAGTTCAACCTCGAATGACAAAACGTTACACTCGAATGAGAGAATGCATCCCGCCGTATGAACGTCTTGTTGCAACACTGAGATTTCTGGCTACTGGAAGGTCATATGAAGATCTTAAATTTTCAACTGGAATTTCAGCTCAATCTTTGGGACATATTATACCTGAAACCTGCAGAATATTGTACGAGGAACTCAGGAATGATTATCTGAAGGTAAATTATATGTAAACACTTTCACGTGTGTATCAATATATAAATGGATTTTGGTATCTGACAAAAAAAAAATTAAAATAAACAGCACCTTTTCCACCCCTTAGTTTTTATCCGATTTCGATGTAACTTTTAACACTTATACTTTAAAACAAAGAAAAAAATACTGTATACATTTGGTTTTCTGCTTTGCTGATACCCAACCCCTCTTCCCCTTTCAAATCCCTAATTTTTTGCCACTGTATACATATACGTTCATGCATATAACTTTATATGTACTTCTTCAAAAAAATATTTATTCATTTTAGGGAGGGAAAAATGGAATTTGACATGGGTTGTAACTTTTGCTATTGCAAAATATATTCCCATGAAAGCAATTTTTAAAATCTATTTATTCCATATTGGTATATACATAACAAAACATTCAATTAATTTCTCTAACTTGTAACGAGCCGCGCTGTCGCCACGTTACAAGGTGCCTTTTTATTATATATGTAATAATATAAGAGTAATTTACATAAATCTTGGGCGACCACGTGAATAGATTTTTGTTGTAATTTTATAAAGTACGCAAGATTCCAAGTGAGGACAGTAATGAAATGGTGAACTTATACAGTGTATCGTAGCAAAGCGAATATTAAAGAGTTATTGAGCTATGTAGGCTAGAAGCTAATCTTGGTCTTTCCGGATCATGGCGACGGGACGTCGCGGATTTGGGTTTTTGCCGGACCACACACACTGCTCCCTGGGGATGGGTCACTCACCGAGCGGGAAAAGCCTGCCGTCCGAAACCCGAATGTTCTCTCGCCCCGGCGAACTTAGCCGAATATGTCCGACCTCTGTTGGATTCTTTGGCCAAATCACATATCGAGGATATCACGTGACATTAGGTGCCGACCTGAAGGTCCAATCAAAATGAGCGTATAACTCAAAATCCTGGGAATTTTTGTTGTATGTGAGCTTCGAGACTACAAATGGGCGGAGCAAGAAGTTTCCTCGTGGACCGAAGAGCGAGGAGCTGGACATTCTAACTTCGATCACACCAGTCTGAGGTTGACTTGGAAAGTTGACTTCTTTCGCTAACTGCAGCTTGCCTTGCTGGAGCGAGCGTATCACCGCAACACAGCCGGTAATGCGATGATGCGCATTGCCAGACCAGAGATGCCTACAGCCGACTTGTGAGATAATCTCACATATCGTGGGTCCGCTACACTCATCACAGACATCAGAGGCAGAACTACAATGGTAATTGATTACGACCAAGCCATGTGATTGTGCATTCCGTGAAACAGAACCCGTAAGCGACTTTGAGAGGATAGGTCCATGTTCTCACTTTGTAATTGTAAAAAAAAACCTGAGCTAGCGGCATAATTTGCCAGAACTAGTTATTTTCGAATGATATATTGTTCATTATGGCGCCCATGATTTTCTTTTTTAACTGTAAAGTCACAGTATTATGATGCCTTTGTCTGAGGTAGTCATAACTTGTATTTTTCTTATTGTTTCCAGTTGTCATTATTTCTTGCATTTTGATTCTGAGATATTTAAAAGTAAATATATAATTGTTTGCTTGCCCATGACGGCTAATTGTAACTCTGAGCGTTGCTTTTATGATTTTGCCAATTTGTGTTAATGTTAACGGTAAATTCGCTCAGACTTGTAATCGCCAGTGATAAGAAAATAAATGTCATATTGTGACAATTTTCCTGAATTCCAACTAACGTCGAGATTCTTGCAAAATTAAATAATTTCCACTCCTTCACAAAAATTAAAAATCCACAATTATTAATCATAAAGGTATGAAAGATAATTGTAACGTGGTTTGCCCACCAAGGCACCCACCACATAATGTCGCCCAACGCTGGTGCCAGATGAGACATTACTACTTAATGTCTGCGAACTTGGTGGCACTAATTCAAATCAATACAATTTGGAGCCCAAATTCAGAAAGTTTCATGGAATGTTGCACATGTCTTTTGGCAGTTTTATCATTCTTGTAGTCAATAGATATTCATACAAGATTTTATTTTGATGTTTCACTTATATTTTAATGCATAAAGTTCATTTTGGTTCAATGCATAAAATTTATTTTGTTTCAACGCTTTAAAAGGAAGTTCATTTGTGTATTTCAATTGAGATGCAATACACTTTGTATTGTAACAATTTTGTGATCAGTTTAAAAATTTTAAATGAGTAACGTCAGTGTTGATTTCTTAATGCATGGTAGCTTGTAAGAAAATTAAAGACACGCATGTCTTGCCCATGTGTTTGAAAGTAAGTCTGCTTTCATGGTGTTGTGTTGCATGATTCATCGTTGCTTTTCTCTTGCTGTATTTTGTGTGTATCGAAATTCGCGGTATTTTTGTTGTTAGTGAACCTAGATTTCGTCATTGCACAATTGCGGTGTAAATTCATTCTTTGTGGGTTCATAGGAAGCTACGATCTCGTACGATAAAAGATTTCGATATGGAAGATCAGTCTGATAGGCAAAAATCTCCCGAAATCATGAACGATCAGGTTCATTTAACGGAACAAAGCGAAATATTGGCTGCTGGGGAGGGAAATGTAAGTTCTGAAGTTCCGACCCACTCATATAGTTCGCAGTCTACTTTGTCGCCACAGGAAGATATGGAAAATTTTCCATCACCTATAGGTGAGATGACAGAGAATACACCCGCACATTCAGAACATACACAACAAATAACACAAATTCCCATAGAATCACCACTCCTATCACAGCAAATGTTAAACATGTTGATGACTGCAATAGAGCAATCGACTCAACAACTAATGCAGCAATTTGATTCACAAAGGCAGGAAAATAGAAAGCAATTTCTGGAATTAAACAAGCATTTTGAAGCACGGTTTGATTCACAAAAGGAGGAAAACAAGAGAAATTCGGAGTTGCTTAAGCAGAGTTTTGATTCGCAAGCTGCGATATTAACAAACTTGGACGGGAAATTATCCACCTTCCATTCGGAGTTACAAAAACACACAGAGGTACCAACTGCTGCGATTACCGATGAATTGATCGAAATTGCACAAGTAGAACAAACCCAGAATACAGACCAACAGCTGGTAAACTCTGAGGAATGCGAGCTTTCCAACATTACGTGTGTCGATGGCATGGTCGAAGCAGTTCCACAAATGCAAATTTGCAAACGGACACTGCTCGGAGACGTAGCAGTAACGCGGCAGATTACTGAGCGTAGTGTCTGCAAAAGCGTTGGTACAGTGCAAAAATCACTGCAGAACGCAAGTGAGTCGGTTGTTAAAGTCACCACTCAACTCTTAGTCAGTGAAATTGTCAGTTTGTACGCAAAAATATCTGAAATCAAGAAACACAACAATTTCAGTTGTCTTGGATCCACAGTTAAGTGCAAACTGTCAGTAAAGCATAAGACATTTGTAGGGCAGGAGAGGAAAGATGTACAGTACATGTCGTTCTTGAAAGTCAGACAAGGGTCGGCAAGTTTTCCAATCCACGGAGAAATGCGAAATCAGTCTCAGAATTCAGAGCCTATCAACATCGCGTGGAATTTTTCTTTCCGTAACTTTGTGTGGAACACTACACAGTTTGTTCATTCCTTGCGGTCAGAAAAGACGCAATTGTCAGCTGGACCAGTTAGTAAGTGCGGTCGGTCGACGGACACTATACCTGTTCCAGGAATGTCATTAGCTGTCGGGCACAAACCGCCGAACGTCTGTAACCTTGTAAGCCCAAGGTTCTGCGTCCTTCGAAATCCTGTTGAAAGCGGTAAAGACGAATATTCGCGACGCAGAATTATTTTCCAGAGGAAGATCCATGGACGTCTCAAATTCGTCTTGTAGGCATTGTTCAACAAGTTGTGTAGCATGCCAAATACGTTGACGAAAAGGCTGACTATGAATTGACCGATTTGAATCATAAAAAAAGGGGGAAATTAAATGTACAGTACACATTCTTTTAGGTTAGACGCCTTACCGAAATTAATCATGCTTGAAAAACGCCGATGCCGGTTTCGCTAGTCTAAACCGTCTGTTTTGCTGGAAAGATTAGATAAACGGAAAATTAAAATTCCAGTTACCAAATTTGCACTTACAGTTAAAGCTACTTAGGATATTTCCATATTCGGAATTTTTAATGCTTATTTCGCTATTCCGAACTTTATATTTTGTCCACGTGAAATATTAATAGTCACTTTTGATTTTCACGCTGTTAAGTGGACGTGATTTGATAAAAATCCTGAAATATTAAATATTTTCCTGAGCCAGATAAATTGATACGCACTCGCGGTAAATGAAGCGCCATTAGCAACCACAATTTTTTGTCTTCGCAATCACAATGAATCTGACAGCGATACAAACATTGTGATATGCTTTCTAAGATGTATTTTGTGACATAAACGAAAAGGGTTTCAACATTTTGTGATGCATGAGTTCGATGTAACATTTTACCTTAGGTAGTTGCATTATATCTTTTCTGAGCAGAAGTGTACAGCGAGCGTAATGACGCTTTGTCTGTGTTGACCGAAGATCGCAAGTTATCTCGTCAACGAAATTTACTTCCTTGTTTTTGTGTATCTGTAAAGGGTGGCTAACGTGCCATAGATAATGCCCTATAGAACACGAAACCTTGCCAGAAAGATTTGTTCAAATTAGTCATCACAGAAATTAGGAATCATAAGTTGAAGGGTTACAGATACACAGGGTAGCTTTCACAATACCTTGCTCTTATTTTGCTAACGATAGAGCGAAGTCGAAGAGCAAAAAGTTAAAGGCGACTGCATTTGTAAAGGCTAAAAGGAAAAATTTTATTTACGGGATATATTCAATAATTCAGCTAACTTTGCAAGTTAAAATAATTGTCTTTGATGCTAACTTCAATTAAAAAGGAATTTTGTATATGATAATTGCACAGATGGTGAAGACGTGAACGATAAGATTATTGGTGATATCGAAGTTTTTCATGCTATATTTCTGGCCTTATTTGGTGGCCAGAGTGATCTCGAAGAATTGTTATTTGTTGACGTACGGACAAACCGAGATCGGGCCTCATAACGCCCGAAACTTAAAGCCATTTCATACAAAGTAACGGTTTCGAAAGAGCTGGGGACAGCTACCCTCGAACGGCTTAGATCATTAGCGCGGGTAGGCGGCTGAACTCAACCGGCAGGTTCCTAGAATTCTAGCAGGTAGCGAATACCCAAGAATGAATGGGAAAGAAAACAAAAGTTTACGCCTCGTTCTAGCGGTATTTCGCGTACCCTTACTGTATATTGTATAGTATTCCGTAAATTAGATTAAAACAGTCATTGTCGGATAGCACATGTTTTGCTCAGAATTGTGTGCACTCAACGAAAATAATTGCAAGGTTTATATTTTCTCTTTAGATAAATTCATAGTATTCTGCTAGCGTGAGATCTCAAAATTGCTTTGTATTGGCAATCGGAAAACCTGAGATCGGACCGTTCAATGCACAAAGCTTACAGCTTTTTCATACAAGCTAAAGAAGCATAAGTGTATAAAAGGAAGATATTCACTAACTGGGATGGATTTCGGCTTAAAACGTGGAGTAAACGATATGTTAAAACGGTTATAATAACTCCTAAATAAAGATGTCGACCAATTCTTTGAATGTCGAGATAATCTCGAGTCATCAATAGACCCATTGTGAAGGAATCGTAATATTACTGAGGAATGATAGTTACGCTATTCATTATCCTTCAATTTTATGTGCGGAATGGTTATATTTCGGGTCCGCTTGTTTGCCAGAGATGCTACAGCGACTTTGGTTGACTATGACAAAAGTTCACGTCAAACCGCATAATGTGTATAATGTCTCATATGGGAATGGTAAATTTTATAGAAATTCCATTACATATACCCATGAGCAAATACAGTTTCCTTTCGCCATGAAATTCGCAATCACTTCACAGACGGTATATTAAAAGTTAGAGATGTCGACCAATGAAAGACTAATTAGGAGACCACCTAACATTCAACGAGTAAGGTTCATAATTTACGTAACACACGAAAACATGTACTTACATCGTTCATTCCACACCACGTTGAATTATGAGTAAATGCCGCGTCATTCAAATCCAAGATTACAGTTGGTGATATTTGACCATGAACACGAACACATCTCTCTGAAATGCTTGTTGAATTAACCGTCGGTCATGACGAAAATCACGCCGTGGATTTCCACTAAATTTTTCCGTTGTTTTGAGATTAAAACCGCGCAATTTGATGAGATATTTTACATTCACCTCTAGCATCTATATGGATGTTTGTTGAAGGCAGAATTATTTTTATGCACATGAGTAAAACATCACGCTAAATTGTAAATACAATGTATAGTTCAACCACTTTCTGCATAAGTGTTCTGACAATGTTTTGTTTTATTAATGTGTTTCATTTTATTAATTTAATGATAAGAATTTGATACAAGTTTCTTTCAAGATTATTATTATTTGAACATGTATGTAAATAATTTCTTTTCATGTATATTTTAGTATTGTGTTTAATTTAACTTTGTATTTGGGAAGGCTACCTGAATTCACGTGCTTCTGTTTGTAAAGAATTGTAAGACGGCCAAAAGGACATATGCTCCCGTTGTAAATTCACCTTACAAGGCAGTAATACCGATGGTTTTTGGAATCACTTTTAAAATTTATGTGATTGTAAAAAAAAAATGCTTCAGTTGTTGTTGAGTCACAATGGAGGTAGAATTAGGTAGTTAAAAATAAAATTATTGTACCATAATTTTATTTTCACCAACGGCCGGCCATATTGTAACGAGCCGCGCTGTCGCCACGTTACAAGGTGCATTTTTATTATATATGTAATAATATAAGAGTAATTTACATAAATCTTGGGCGACCACGTGAATAGATTTTTGTTGTAATTTTATAAAGTACGCAAGATTCCAAGTGAGGACAGTAATGAAATGGTGAACATACAGTGTATCGTAGCAAAGCGAATATTAAAGAGTTATTGAGCTATGTAGGCTAGAAGCTAATCTTGGTCTTTCCGGATCATGGCGACGAGACGTCGCGGATTTGGGTTTTTGCCGGACCACACACACTGCTCCCTGGGGATGGGTCACTCACCGAGCGGGAAAAGCCTGCCGTCCGAAACCCGAATGTTCTCTCGCCCCGGCGAACTTAGCCGAATATGTCCGACCTCTGTTGGATTCTTTGGCCAAATCACATATCGAGGATATCACGTGACATTAGGTGCCGACCTGAAGGTCCAATCAAAATGAGCGTATAACTCAAAATCCTGGGAATTTTTGTTGTATGTGAGCTTCGAGACTACAAATGGGCGGAGCAAGAAGTTTCCTCGTGGACCGAAGAGCGAGGAGCTGGACATTCTAACTTCGATCACACCAGTCTGAGGTTGACTTGGAAAGTTGACTTCTTTCGCTAACTGCAGCTTGCCTTGCTGGAGCGAGCGTATCACCGCAACACAGCCGGTAATGCGATGATGCGCATTGCCAGACCAGAGATGCCTACAGCCGACTTGTGAGATAATCTCACATATCGTGGGTCCGCTACACTCATCACAGACATCAGAGGCAGAACTACAATGGTAATTGATTACGACCAAGCCATGTGATTGTGCATTCCGTGAAACAGAACCCGTAAGCGACTTTGAGAGGATAGGTCCATGTTCTCACTTTGTAATTGTAAAAAAACCTGAGCTAGCGGCATAATTTGCCAGAACTAGTTATTTTCGAATGATATATTGTTCATTATGGCGCCCATGATTTTCTTTTTTAACTGTAAAGTCACAGTATTATGATGCCTTTGTCTGAGGTAGTCATAACTTGTATTTTTCATTGTTTCCAGTTGTCATTATTTCTTGCATTTTGATTCTGAGATATTTAAAAGTAAATATATAATTGTTTGCTTGCCCATGACGGCTAATTGTAACTCTGAGCGTTGCTTTTATGATTTTGCCAATTTGTGTTAATGTTAACGGTAAATTCGCTCAGACTTGTAATCGCCAGTGATAAGAAAATAAATGTCATATTGTGACAATTTTTCCTGAATTCCAACTAACGTCGAGATTCTTGCAAAATTAAATAATTTTCACTCCTTCACAAAAATTAAAAATCCACAATTATTAATCATAAAGGTATGAAAGATAATTGTAACGTGGTTTGCCCACCAAGGCACCCACCACAAACTGTTACATATAGTTATTAGAAGGTTCTATTCTGGTACAATTTGCAGGATTATTCTCCTGGTCGCTGCTTAGTACTGTACACTGTGATTGTATACTAGTTAATGCATACGAAGTAGACGAATTGTTCGATACACTACGATCTTCTAGAGCTGTTTCTCTTGTTAATTAATTTTACAGAGCTTTCGTTAAAACTTGTTGTATTAAAGATTCAGCCAAAATTCTCTGCTGGAAAGTAACTTGTCTAGTTTAGCAGCTACATTTTTACCTACATAAGTTTGTTCATCATCGATGTCTTCTTTACTCAACGCTGAAATACAAGTCTTGAAAAAATCTTCTTCCAAATTTTTTTTTTTTTTTTTTTGCTTCCTTGGGTGATATTGTATCCTGAAAATCGAAATACTCTAAAAAATACTTATTTATGAACATTAGAAATTATTTTAAATACTAATTACAACAGTTAAGACAGCAAAATTTTTTGTTTCAGTTCCCTAAATCCAAAGAAGATTGGAAAAACATCGCAGATGGTTTTAACCATCGTTTTCAGTTTATTAATTGTGGTGGAGCTTTAGACGGAAAACATATTCGCATCAAACCACCACCTAATTCGGGTGCAAAATACTACATCTACAAACAGTTTTATAGCATCATTTTGATGGCACTTGTCAATTCCAACTGTGAGTTTATACAGGGCGTTCGCTGGAAAACGCTACCCTCCCAGTCTGTTGCCGTCGGCAACTTGCTCGCGCAGTGGAGCCAGCAACTGCCGCCACACGGCACCGTGAATCACCGCACTGTTTAACACCTCCGCTGCCCCAACAGTGCAGTGCAGTGACCCTTACATTGTTAAGAACGGTTTCTTTGCATTGTAGCTAGTTTGTGACTTCAGTCTCTTATTAATCAGTGTTGTGAATAAACGTTTCTTTGCGGTTTGGCTGGTTTGGGGCTTCATACTCTTATTAATCTGTACCGTGTTTGAGTGTGAGTAAAATTATGGTACGTTACAGTTTGCAACAAAGAATATTTCTCAACGATACATATGTGAAGAAGAAGTCGTTTAAAAAGTGTCGCAGTAAATTTCGTCGCGAATTTCCTGGCGCTTTACTGCCAGCTAAATCAACAATTCTGCGTCTGGTTAAAAAAGTAAGAGAAACGGGTTCATTTTTTAACAAAAAGAGACTGTCGGTCAACCGTATTCTCACAGAGGAGAAAATTGATGATATCGCTTTTCGACTAGAACAGTCACCCAAAAAATCATTAAGTCAGTTAGGGCAGCGTGTGTCTCGAAATATGTTCAGAAGATGTGAAATGTGCATTACACAAGAGGGTCAACACTTCCAGCATCTTTTATAAGGTAATCTAATGAATTACGTCACATTTAAATGCTTAGCACACAAGTTTATGAAGCGTAATTATTATGAAATAGTCCGCGGCCGACGGTCGAACAATGCCGGAAGCTGACCGCTCGCTCGCCGGGAGCAGTTTCTTCCTTGTAGCGCTAACAGTGGGTTGCGTTTCCCGGCGAACGCCCTGTATATGTTGACTTAGGGAAACAGGGTCGGTTATCAGATAGTGGCGCTCTGGAGTGGACAAGATTTTATCAACTGTTAAAGTCAGGAAAACTAAATTTTCCCGCAAAGGAAGAAAACACAGCTGGTCCCAATTTTGTTATTGTTGGTGATGAAGGATTTGCCCTACAAGGTCGGGCCACACTTGACCAACACCGGGGCGCAACCGGGGCGCAACGACACTTTTCGTATTGTTGTCGGTCACTCGATTGAAGTGAGTTCAAACGACACCGCATGCCGTCCGATACACGGCCGACACTCGGCTCCGATTAGTTTAGTTTACTTTTTGACGTTGCGCCCCGGTGTCGGTCTGGTGGAAATAGTGAGTTGTTCAGAAAGTTTGTAGCCTTTACAACAGCAACAGTGCGTTTTCAGCATGGTGGATGTGGAAAAACTTATAGAGGACGTTAGAAAATATCCGGTACTGTATGACCAAACTAAAGAGAAATACAGAAATCTGGATTATAAAGATAAAATCTGGGAAAACAAGTTCAACCACGCTGGAAGCAAAAGGTAAGTCAAAAATCTGTGGATAATACACTAATCATAGAATTTGAAAAAAATTATCTGTAACTTCTAGATAAAAGTTATTATCGTTGAGCATGTTAGAGAAAAAAGCAAATGAGAAAATATATATTTAAAAAAACAGTATTCAAGTAATACAGAGAACACAAAATACTAAATTTTGTGTTCTCCTTGATTTACTTAAAATTTTAATTTGTTATCGTACGAAATACATTTTTTCTTCCATAAACAGCAGTAAACCAATGTTAGTTCTATTTCAAAATGTGATGAGGATTTCGTAAATAAATGAATTTAATAATACAGTACAATTTATTACACTCAATTTGCATACATTTATTATTTTTAAACTTAACATTTTCAAATTGCCAGTACAGTTTCAGCTTGCCAGTCCACGCTTCCTTCAGGGGAATTCAGAAAATATTCAATCTGTTCTCGCACATCAAATGCTGCCTCTTCCACGTAGGCGGGGCAACTGACTGAGATTTGATAACCTGTCACTGTTGATAGCACTTGTGTCTTGTTTCTCAACGTGTTCAAAAATAATGTAGCCTTCATTTTTTCGAATAAAGTTGTGCAAGACACATGCAGCCAATAAAATCAATGTTATGTTTTCCGGCTTTCCCTGAAGCCTTGTTGTGAATATTCGAAATTTTTGCTGCAAAATGCCAAATGCATTTTCAGACACCCTCCTTGCCCTGCTCAAGCGGTAGTTATATATTTTTTTATCATTTGTCAAGTCTTTTCCAGGATATGGTCTCATAATATAAGTTTTGAGCGGAAAAGCTTCATCAGCTACAATAACCATTGGGAGTTCAATATCAGTTCCAGGTAGAGCTCGTTTCTTAGGTACGTTTAATGTGCCATTTTGTAATTCTCTTCCAAAATTAGAATTTGAGAAAATACCTCCATTTTTGAACATAATCTTAAACAACCACTAAAGGAGACTGACTATAAGAACACGTCCGTCACGCGGCCGAGCTACGGTCAAGTGTGGACGCGAGGGGGGCGAGCCGACACTCGGCCGTGTCACGTCTCGGGTGCGCTGCGCCCCGGTGTCGGTCAAGTGTGGCCCGACCTACATTCGCATGTTCTGAGGCCATTCAGTAAAAGAGAATTGAATTACCGAAGGAAAATTTTTAATTATCGATTACGGAGAGCCCGAAATGTGGTTGAAGATGCATTTGGCATTTTAGCAGCCCGATTTAGAATTTTGCTTACAACTATTAGTATTACAGACGAACAAAATATGCAATATATTGTTTTGGCTTGCTGTGTATTGCACAATTTTCTTAGAAGAAGTAGTAGAACCTATTTACAACAGTCAAACAGCACAGAAAATGATGGTGATACCACACTTCTCACAGCACTGGAAGCAAATTCTGCCAGAAACGCTACTGAAGATGCAAAATTGAATAGAGAGTGATATTGCGAATATTTTAACACGGAAGGACAAATAAATTGGCAAGACGAAATGATTGATCAAGCAAGAGCTTAATTTTATTGTTCATGTGTAACCGTGGTTTCATTTTGATTGCATGAAAAGACATTAAATTTATAAGTATTTTAGGTATATTATTCATCTTTCATACTGTTCATTTCATTTATGTATCAAGGTAATAATTTTATATATTTAATTACTTCCAGTTTTTGTTTTCTCCGACTCTGGATTAGTAATAACTGAACATTCTTCCGCGTAAGAAAATTCTTCTGTAGAGTTTATAATACTTTGATCAGTAGAGTCTGTAAAGATAAAAAAAATTGCTCGTTTGTAATTATTGTTTACATCTGAAATAAATATTTTAACTTAATATTTGTACTGTTTACTTTACCTCACATCAGTAATAATTTTACAGAGACCGTCATGAGTATTAAATTTATATCAATAATGTCAATGTAGTAATGTCATAAATTAATTGATATTGCTTACCTTGTTCTACAGTCTCAAAGCTTTCCTCTGGTATGTCTTGATCTTTCGTAAATAACAGTAACTTGAAATACCACAAGGAAGGTTCATAGATATCCTCTACTCCTTTTCCGCTCCTTTTGCTCATTTCCACTTTGCGCATTTCTTTACGGAAACTATTACTCATAGTCTGAATTTTGGTTTTAATAAACTTCACGTCCGCATCCGGAAAATGCGGTTTCAAAAAACATAGTAATTTTTCGTATGCCTCATTCTTTAAATTTTTGTTTAAATAGTCTCTACTTTTCAATTTCCATAAACACGGGAAGGTTTCATACAGCTTAATAAAGTCAGTTAAGACATCTTTCCCGAAAACAAACCGAGCGTCCATCGCAGCACAATACACGTCAGTCCAGGACGGTCTGTCAGACGATCGATGGGTGGCAGGCTGACGCTTGGAATTGTGGCGGGGACACCCTGGCTTGTCGGTCGCCCACCAACTAGAAGTATTTGCGACGGGGGCGTCCCACCGCATTCCGAGACTGCCTGTTTTCCCGCTGGTGTATGGGCCGCTAATGTCGGCTGCTCTTTTCCAATACAAACTGTTCTCTGGCCACGCTGCATGCCTTAAGCAATTGACTATCATGAAATAAAACCCTATCTAAGACGATACTGTGTTTTATTTTAACAATACATACAGTAGCTTCAGTCTTATTTAGAACATTACCAGCATTCCGTACCTCAGTGGCGAGTACTCAGTATTGCCCTCCGTTCACAGCGATCACATTTTGACGCAAGCGCTTTAACATATATCCACAACATTCGGATTATCGTGTATTTAGATTTTAGAAATAAAAAATAGTGTCACTTGGAAGTTTTTCACTGCGCGAGAACTTTATTTACTGTTATTGTTTTAAAATTCCAAGGAGAAGACGTCCTTACTTAGGTCGTCGAAGTCAATCAAATATGCGACGAGCTACCTCACGTGCAAACCGCACTGATGACCAGCGAGAGACAGATAATGATAACATTCGTATTGGTATGGCAGAATCGCGTTTCACAGTGAATAATAATGAAGTAGATAGGCTTAGAATGGAACGAGTTCGGGCACACCAAACACAACGACAGCGAGCACGACACAATGAAATAGATTCCGCAGTTGCAGTGCTCCTGTAAACCTGGAACAACTAGCATTCCACTACGACCCGGAAATAGATTGTTGTGCCGACAAATCCGTATCAATTGGGGAAATAACAACCATTTTTCAATATTGTAAAGCGTCAAAATACAGCGGTGAATCTACTGGATTATGTTGTGCTGGTGGTAAAGTATAATTGCCACAATTGGTCCCACCACCAGAACCATTACTCTCATTAGTTTGTGGTATGGGAAATGACTCTAAACACTTCTTGACCAACATCCAAAAATATAACAATTGCTTTCAAATAATGTCGTTTGGCGCCACGCATATTGTATAGGACAATTTCATGCCCACTTTTAAGGTAGTATACCACAATTGTTTTTGATAAAATTTGTATCACAAATAATTTAACAAGATCATAAACAATTGCAGACACGAGGACAAATTTATCTCCTACTGCCACTGCCTGATGAGCATCATCAATTCTTGCAGATTTATTTTATTGGCAATCAAGATGCCAAAGTTGGTAGAAGTTGCGCTCATAATCCAACAGTGAAGCGAACCATTGTCCAAGAACTGCAAACGTGTCTTCATCAGAAAAATGATTTAATCAAATTTTTCAAATTTGCATTGTATCGGATGCCATAGGACAGCCATCATATCGTCGTTTCCTTGTTTCGCGCATGGACAACCATCATCTTTATATATTTACGCAACGCAAAAAAGACAAAAAATATAGTTTATCAGTAAGCTTTAAATTGATCAAGTGTATAACTGTGTTGTATTTAATAATGTAGATAAAAATTTTGTATTCATTTGATTTGTTAGCAAATTTCGTTTAATAACTGAACGAAATTAAAACAGTGTGAGATATAGTATGCTGAATGTGAGTGAGGGTGTTCGTGTGGGTGTATGTGAAATGTATATGAGGTGTTGTTACTAAAACATCCGAAACGTCAGAAATAAAATTATTATTGTTTTACATTCGTCACAACGTAACAAAACGTCATAGCAACTAGAACATGAACTTCGGTTGTCCTGCCGCTCGATCCACTTTTTGAAAAACGGGCAATGCATATTATATTACAGACCGAAAAAAATTGTAGGCACCTTATTTGTTGACATAAGTGTCTGTAGTAAAACAACTGTATAAACCGTGACGTGCACAAAACAGACACTAATGAACAGTCATGACAATAAAGAGTTTTTGATCGGTAATGTCAGGTGTTGCCAATTCAATACGTTATACTTATATAATGTAGGTGATACGAAGTTCACCGCGTCAGCTAGACACTTATAAATATTGGTATCTTCAAATAATAATGACAATAATAATATCGTTATTTCAATACATTATTAACAACTGTAATCTGGGTGCAGTAAATCAGTACACCCACAAAATCGAATTAAAGGTATTCTTGTATAACCACAAAGAATTATTTTGGTATTATATGGAAGGGGAGATCAGACATGTCTTCACAGTAACGAATGTTGCTTTGATACTGGGGTAAAGCAATCAGCCGATGTCTCAATCGTACTCACAAACCATTCGCCAACATCTGCTGGGTTAGCTTCAAAGACTGTTAATATCCCACAGATAACTGCAGCCTCACTTACTTTTGATCTGCTGTCCAAATCTACGTCACTCAGAAGGAGGGAACCACTCTCTGTCACATTGGTATCCCTGTCGTTCTGTGTATTCGCTGTCCACATTTTCCTATGTAATTGTCCCCACTATCCTTTCTGCTTAAGGATCATCTTCAGTACTCTTCTAGCTGGTACAGTAGAGCCATGAAATCAGTCGTATCGACTGATAGCAAAGATGCAAGAGTTACGTCAACTTACTTTGATCCTGTTATGTAATGTTCTCTACACGAAACAAGAGTGATGATTGTTGGTGGTGAAACCAGAATCTTAAGCTTTTTAGATTCTTGGTTGACTACACACTATATTGAAACCGTTTCACTATGGATACATTTATCACAAACAGAGTAGATTGGTTATAATGCGACTGATGATTTTAAATAGGTAAGAGTGATTATGTTTTAGTGGCATTACTTTCTCAACTGGATTGATAAGACTTTCCACTGATTCTGACCTGCTCTCATTTCATCTAGATATATCCGTTACAACTTATGTCCACAACTATCAACAACAGAAAATATTAATCTGACCCCTCCACTTTGGAAGCAGCTTATGCTGGATGGGCTGAGACATTAAAACCTACTCCCTCGTCCACGGGGCCTCTGGGCAGAGTTCTCCTTCGAGCGTAGCCAACAGGAGAGGATTGAAGGGGAGCCCCCGGCGTGGCGCCACAAAACTGGGATCCTACCGCTAAGGGGAGGAAAGCAAGAAATAAAACCCTGGTCTTCCAGGTTAGGGGTTGTGCGAAGGACTGACAACCCAACCAGGGGAAACATTCATAAACGTCAGAGAAAGAAAATGGATTGCAGTATTAATAGGTCAGATAAAAAATGAAATCAACAAATCCTGAGAATGCTGACGCAAAAAAAGTATCCTTCAACTTAATTGTGCAATATCTATTTATGTATACATATATAAATCTGTAGTGGACTGTCTGTTTTTTTAAACAGCATCACGCAAGAACTATGGAACCGATTTTCATGAGGTTTTCATAGTCTGAAATCTTAAAAACTGTCGTATGTCCTATAACTTTATGTGAATGGGTATCTGAGCAGGAAATGACATCTTTTTCTTGCCTAACAAAGTAGATCTACTCATCAAAGATTCTTAATACAATCCAGAGGTACTAAACTACGACAAAGGTTATCAAGTAAACCAAAATACTCGTGAAAAACATATTGAAAGTTTCTTGATGCTACTATTCGTTAATTGTGACTTGAAACAGTGGCGTAGCTAGCGTGGGTGACACCCGGGGCGGATATCGATGGTGTCACCCCTCGAAAACTTAAATCCAAAATTGAGTATATTATATCATCTTTTAGGTGTAAAATATCATATTAATAAAATATAATTAAATAAAAATTTATTGTTATTTAAAAATAATAGTTAATAAAATTGTAAGATTAACAACATTTAAAAGTTATACAAATAAAATAAAAACAATTGCTTCCGCAATACCCTCTTTCTAGCTTTAACAACTGCAAACCAGTAAATCACATTTTCGAAATTAAAAATTTGATTTACTTCATGTTCAATAATCAATATGGCAAGATTTTAGCCACGTGTTGATCACTGGTGATCGAAAGTGGTTTTAGATTAATTTTAACTCCTCTGAAGATCGGGCCTCACTTGCCTGATACTGTTCCGCACCGTCACCGCACCGACACGTTACTTACTATTGGCGCTCACTCCGTCGAAGTTTATCGAAAGGACACGGTGTGTCGTCCGACACTCGGCCGACACGCGGCCATCATTGGATTGGTTTATGTTTTGACGGTGTGGACCAGTGTCGGTCTGCTGGATGTGGAGAACGCATAGAGAGAGTTCGGAAATTTCCCTTCCCTTACGAGCAAATGTTGTTTTCATGTTATTGTTGGTCTTAAAACAAGTGTCTTTTTTTTTCATCCATGTTCATAAGATGTTCTTAACATGTAGGAATTGTTCTAGCATCTTCGCATTAATAAATCAAAACATTACCAGAGATGAAGATCAATTTTAAGACCCACAAAAATTGCAGACTATTCTAGAAGTACTGAAAAATATTTACCGGTATTCAAACACATAAAAGTTGATTCGTGTTTTTTGATAGCAAAAATAGATGGTATAGAAAAAAAAGTATATTCATTGTATCATGTTTGCAAACTTATTTTTCATTACACCTACATTCCGACTGGTGACTCAAATGACTGCGAGCGGTTTGGATACTGAAGGTCCCGGTTCAAATCCCGGACTCGACTGTAATTTTTGCGGGCCTAAAAATGGACATTTACCTCTGGAAATGCTTTTATCTCTTAATACGAGGATTCTAGGACGCTCCGTGTTCGAATTTCACGTTAATCTGTAGGTCTCCTTTCGAAGTTAGGTGACTACGATATTCACTCCTGGAAATTGAAATAAGAACACCGTGAATTCATTGTCCCAGGAATGGGAAACTTTATATACACATTCCTGGGGTCAGATACAACACATGATCACACAGACAGAACCATAGGCACATAGGCACAGGCAACAGAGCATGCACAATGTCGGCACTAGTACTGTGTATATCCTCCTTTCGAAGCAATGCAGGCTGCAATTCTCCCATGGAGACGATCGTAGAGGTGCTGGATGTAGTCCTGTGGAACGGCATGCCAAGCCATTTCCACCTGGCGCCTCAGCTGGACTAGCGTTCGTGCTGGACGTGCAGACCGCGTGAGACGACGTTTCATCCAGTCCCAAACATGCTCAATGGGGGACAGATCCGGAGATATCGCTGGCCAGGGTAGTTGACTTACACCTTCTAGAGCACGTTGGGTGGCACGGGATACCTGTGGACGTGCATTGTCCTGTTGGAACAGCATGTTCCCTTGCCGGTCTAGGAATGGTAGAACGATGGGTTCGATGACGGTTTGAATGTACCGTGCACTGTTCAGTGTCCCCTCGACGATCACCAGAAGTGTACGGCCAGTGTAGGAGATCGCTCCCCACACCATGATGCCGGGTGTTGGCCCTGTATGCCTCGGTCGAATGCGTCCTGATTGTGGCGCTCACCTGCACGGCGCCAAACACGCATACGACCATCATTGGCACCAAGGCAGAAGCGACTCTCATCACTGAAGACGACACGCCTCCATTCGTCCCTCCATACACGCCTGTCGCGACACCACTGGAGGCGGGCTGCACGATGTTGGGGCGTGAGCGGAAGACGACCTAACGGTGCGCGGGACCGTAGCCCAGCTTCATGGAGACGGTTGCGAATGGTCCTCTCTGATACCCCAGGAGCAACAGTGTCCCTAATTTGCCGGGAAGTGAATGCGGTCCCCTACGGCACTGCGTAGGATGCGACGGTCTTGGCGTGCGTCCGTGCGTCGCTGCTGTCCGGACCCAGGTCGACGGGCACGTGCACCTTCCGCCGACCACTGGCGACAACATCGATGTACTGTGGAGACCTCGCGCCCCACATGTTGAGCAATTCGGCGGTACGTCCACCCGGCCTCCCGCATGCCCACTATATGCCCTCGCTCAAAGTCCGTCAACTGCACATACGGTTCACGTACACGCTGTCGCGGCATGCTACCAGTGTTAAAGACTGAGATGGAGCTCCGTATTCCACGGCAAACTGGCTGACACTGACTGCGGCGGTGCCCAACCTCTGCGCAGCTAGCGCCCTTCGACGGCCAACACTGCTGTTCCTGGTGTGTCCGCTGTGCCGTGCGTTTGATCATTGCTTGTACAGCCCTCTCGTAGTGTCCGGAGCAAGTATGGTGGGTCTTACACACCGGCGTCAATGTGTTCTTATTTCAATTTCCAGGAGTGTAGGTGCACTGCGAGTTTCCTAATATGAAACTCTGACTAGAACTTAGA
Organism: Vandiemenella viatica; assembly: GCA_031002005.1. Taxonomy (NCBI): domain Eukaryota; kingdom Metazoa; phylum Arthropoda; class Insecta; order Orthoptera; family Morabidae; genus Vandiemenella; species Vandiemenella viatica. The sequence continues at coordinate 13,864,723 of CM061914.1, read as the reverse complement.
GATAACATGAAATTATTAAATTTATTATACAAAATCTTTAAGACCTAAATTTAAATTAAAATATGTTATTACCTCATTCTTTTCCAAAAAAAAAAAAAAAAAAAAAAAAAAAAAAAAAAAAAAAAAAAAAAAAAAAAAAACTTAATGAATCGAAAAGAACCTCAAGCAAAACAAACACGTCAAGTGCGAAGTGATTGACATTTCATTGCGATTGCGTTGAAATATGCGAGAATCTTTCATTCCGGTACAGTGTGGTAATAATTTGTTAATACTGCGCTGCAGGGCTGGATTAAGACAGCGCGGGGCTCGTAACAAATGTGAAGAAGAGGCCCTTGATTTTTGCCGTCCTGGGGAAAATTGTGGAGCTAAAAACAAAAAAGGTCACCCATGTAGCCTAGGTGCGGGGCCCCCCTAGGAGGCACGAGGTCCCCTAGAAGGCGCAAGGCCCGTGGCATTTGCTACCTCCTGCTACGTGGTTAATCCGGTACTGCTACGCTGGGATACTATTTTTGTACATAAAAGATCAACCAGATAGGTGATTACATGAGCCAGATAAAAAAGTATTTTAATGTACTTTCGTACCAAAACTGTGCAAAATAAAGTAAAGTTTCGACAGCATGACTGAGTCGGCTGTTGTTGATGGCACAATGACAGCCCACCACTATGTGGACAGGGTATTGCATCTTATTGTGATCCCCTTCATGTTCACCATTCAAATCGCATCTTGCAACAAGATAATGCCCGTCCTCATATTGCGGCCATCGTTACACAAGTCTTGCAAGGAGTTTCGATCACAATTTGAACAATACAGTCCCCAGATGTGTCCCCAATAGAGCATGTCTGGGATACCAGGAGTAGACATATTTGATCACATGGTGACCCAGCACAAACTACGCAATAACTGACTGCAAAAGACATGCAGGCGTAGTGAGACATAGCCCAAGAAGACATTCGAAACACTTGTTGATTCAGTGTCGGCAAGAATCCACGAATGCATTGGTGCTCAAGTTGGACGCATTTCTTACTGAAAACTGTGTCTACAGGTAATAACTTATCCTGATCCATTTGCTATCATTTCTTCTGGGTATGACCCTGGATATATCTTCAAAGTTTCCTAAAATTCTACCATTCCTGTATGCATGGTGAGATTCTAATTTATGCCAGTGTAACTATAGGGCGACCATAATATTTCGCTATAAATTTAAAAAATATCGGAAACTACCCAATCATTTGTTGTTGAAACGTTAACATAGGTTGTATTTAAATGACTTCGCAAGGGATATCGAGAGGAAAGTTAACAGAAGTGGCTTGATCCAAGTAGAAGCAATTCCAGACCCAAATGGGGTTCCATCGGTGCAAACCCAGAATCCGGGTGCCACTAGTCGTGAGACCCTGGGAGAGACTGTATAGTCAGAGAAGCAACTCCACATTAAGTTCCTTCATAAAAATAGAACAATAAATGCAATATAAAAACAACGAATTTATATATATATATAAACGGCTTAGGTAATATAAGAACATGCCTTTGCGGTATCTGCCGTCTTTACATGAAGTACTTCACAAGTGAAGTATTTTACCATCCGCCTAAGATACACGTAGCTACAGACTTCTAAATATGACATTGTATGTACTGAAGATCGTCTTCACGTGTTAATTTTACATTTCTAGCGCCGCTCTGTAGCATATAAATAAAAATGTTGTAAACGGCTTGAATGTTCGCTCAGTTTGATCAGGAACAAAAGTTCGACTTCCCTGTCGGTTTAAGGAATACACCTGTATGCGACAGAGGGGTTACCCATGATACAAATTTTCTTCTTCTCTAAATTTATTAAAGAAAATTCCATAGAGAATCATACGCTTATTTATTTCATCGCGATCATATGTGCATATTCTCGATCAGAAGAAAGCATAGCAAACTTACATGAACCAAGAATTTAAGTGCTTACTAATGTTACGATTTCGCTAGCAAGATACGCGGTTCCGACTTTTTTTTATATTTATTTATTAAAATGGCTTTCGGCCTTATCAGCCACACAGCCAAGTTCTTTGCGTTTTATGACAATTCACATTTCATTACTTTACAGTTCTATTTACATAGTTTAACAATTTACAATTCATTTCCTTTACAGTTTCAAATATATATAATTTACATTACAGTTTTATACACAACAGTTACGGTTCCGACTGTTTTAAACACAAGCTTTACAAAAACTGATTACCAATGACGGACGATACCATCAAAGAACACTTGGACCCGTTCAGATTGATTTGAAACCTGACAGTATTGCTAGTTTAATGCACAGTTTTTACTAGCATAAATTCGAACATGATACGATTTCATGTCGAATATAGGTGCACTGTCGATAATAGGCAGGTACGCAGAGTGTAAATCGTAAAACGCGAAATGTACTCAGTTTGTACATCACGAATCTGTCAGATAATAAATTCAAAAATTACTAGGAAAACTTCAAAGCACTTGTAAATCTTAGCTTGAAAGCTAATGGAATTCTAAATAAGCAAAACAATTTTAAAACCTAGACTACGCGTATTCCGACATACGCTTGGTTTTCATTTCCAAATTTTCTCTAAATATTTTCGAGGATTTACAATTTAATTGTCTAATTACTATGATTTTAGCAATATATAAACTTTAATTTTAAAACTTCATCTTTTTATACAAGAAAACTTACATTATATCCACCGCCGCTTCTAACAAACCGAACAATAGTGACGGACGGCAAGCACAACAATGAACGATTTCTTGTGATTGTTGGAGCTACAGAGCGGAGCTCTCTTTGTTTAAGCGCACGGTATTGCCAACAATTATATTCTACTATAACTAATGAGCACAGCCGCCTGGATCGCATTTGAAAAAGCGATAGATCAACCTAAAAAAAAATATTCATAACAATAAAAGTAGACGTGTTTTGACACCAAAGGATAAAAGAAGTTTTTTTTGTGTCACAGTAATTTCGATTACTATTTTCGAAATGTGGGTGTCACCCCCAAACGGGTGACACCCGGGGCGGACCGCCCCCCCCACCCCCCTAGCTACGCCACTGACTTGAAACAATTATTTTTATATAAATTCCCTCAGATTAAACTTAGAATTTTCGTGATAACGGACTTTCTGTTTTATTCCTTGGTTTTTGTAATAATTGTCGTGGACATTTTGGTCTTTGTAGAGTTTTATAGTTTCAGATTCTAACAGTACAATAGTATACAGTCAAAACAATTAATGAAAAGGGCAAAATTATATATACATAGGTTATAATAATTTCAAATTTTGACGGCAGTTGTGACGCTTATCGTTGATTGATGGACTGATTATAATTATAAATAACTCAGTTCTGTTGTTTATTATATATCATTTGAGTCTACTAGGGATTACAATGAAATTGGTTACTCTCAGAAGATGCAGGTTCGTTTTTTGGCAATGATTATCATGAGCATTCAATCTACTCATCTGCGCTGATAACTAATATGTCTCGAGTCCTTATCTCCATAGCAACTTATATCTTATTGCTTTTCTCTCTAATAGTATATATATTAGTAATTTCTATCTACTCTCAGAAATCAAAAATATAATTTTCTTATTAAAATATTTCTGTTCTGCCACACAGTGTACAGGCAATAGATCTAATTGTAGTCTAAGTCCGACTGTGATGGTAGAAACTTTTCTTCTTAAACCTGGTTATTTCACAAAGATACGAGGGTTGTTTTTTAAGTAAGGGTCGTTTTTATTTTTTTTAAAAAAAAGATACAAATACTTTTGTAAAAAAAACTTTTATTTTCTGATTCTACACACTTTTACCTATTTTTCTACATAGTTGCCTTGTTTATTTAAGCACTTTTCATACCGTACAACTAAGTTTTTAGTTCCCTCTTCAAAGAATTCGGCCGCCTGCTCCGACAGCCAAGAGTTAACGGCCGCTTTCACTTCATCGTCGTCATTGAAGCGCTGCCCGCCAAGATGGTGTTTCAGGTACCGGAAAAGGTGAAAATCGCTAGGAGCAAGGTCGGGGCTGTATGGTAGGTGGTCCAAAACTTCCCAGCCAAAAGAATCAATCAAATCCCGAGTCTTTTGAGAGGTGTGAGGCCTAGCGTTATCGTGCAGGAGCAAAACTCCTTTTGTCAGCATGCCGCGCCTTTTGTTTTGAATTGCTCTGCGGAGCTTCTTTAGAGTTGCACAGTAGGCATCTGAGTTGATTGTCGTTCCTCGTGGCATAAAGTCCACTAGCAAAACACCGCGCCGGTCCCAGAACACAGTTGCCATAATCTTGCGCTTTGACAGCGTCTGTTTGGCTTTGACCTTGACGGGTGAGGTTGTGTGTCGCCATTCCATCGATTTTCGCTTGCTTTCGGGAGTGATATGGGATACCCATGTTTCATCTCCAGTGACAATTTGACTCAACATGTCATCTCCTTCTTCCTCGTAACGAATCAAAAAGTCCAATGAAGTGGCAAATCTCTTCCCTTTGTGGTCCTCTGTGAGGAGTGTGGGTACCCACCGAGAACACAGTTTCTTAAACTTTAGGTTTTCAGAAACTATTTTGTACAAAACCGATCTTGAAACTTGTGGAAATTCCAAAGAAAGAGTGGAAATTGTGAATCTTCTGTCCTCACGAATCTTTGTTTCGACTGCAGCCACCAAATCATCAGTGATCACAGAGGGCCGGCCTGAGCGTTCTTCGTCATGGACGTTTTGACGGCCATTTTTAAACTCTCTAACCCATTGACGCACTTTACCTTCACTCATTGCATTCAAGCCATAAACTTCTGTTAACTGACGATGAATTTCTGCAGCTGATAGGCTTCTCGCGGTCAAAAAACGTATCACTGGCCGTATCTCACACGCGGCGGGCGATTCAATAATCGTAAACATTATAAAGTAGCACAGCGATGCGTACACGTCAGCTACAGAGCTGCAACTGGCATCAGTGTGAACGGGAAGGATGCCGGCAAGTGGCGCGGTGGATTGTTGCGGCGTCCACGCGAACTACGGGACTATACGCGCGAACGGCCCTTACTTAAAAAACAACCCTCCTAATAGTGAAAAACATGTAAATAAAAACTCGCACTGTTTGCGGATACATAGCGGGCACCACATAATACAATTGTGTTTTTTTTTTGTATTCATTACGTCAGCGAAGTATGAGAGGCTTTTTTTCTTCAGAGTAGCAGTTATTATCCCAGAGTAGGAAAAAGAACCTAAATGTTATGTAACATGCAACAAAAACAACATGACTTTCACTATCCATACAGTGGAGAAACATTGGTTAGGATTCTATCTTTGGTTTATAATATAGAATCTTTGTAACATTTAAGTAAAGAAAAAGACGTTTTCCGTAAATAGGTGCCCCAATCTGTACGCGTTTTTCGCAAAATGTTTGAGGAGCAATTTTTACATTAACGTAAGAAATTACCGGTGCATCTTTCTAACATTTTTGCTACACAAGTGTGTGTATAGATTTAATTGTTATTATTTTGGAATAGCAATTATTACCTCACATTAAGAAAAGAACTTAAATGTTATGCAACACACAACAAACATCTACACGCGATCCTCTATTAAGGTGGCCATACACGATCGCTCCATCCGTCCAAATGGAGCGTTGTCACTCCATTATCGCGTCGTGTGTGGGGAAACTGATGTGGATGACGTGGAGAGACAGGATTATTTGGATATCCGATCAGTCCAATATCCATCAGTTTCGTCCATCATGCCATCAAGCCAACTGACGGTGTGCGGGGAAAACCACGTGGAGCGACACCAAGCCATCGCTCCAGTCGGCTCGTGTATGGCGAAACCGCGGTCCACACTCTTCTCATTCTGTCGCTGACCACCGAGGAGGCAACATCAGTGCCTTGAGTGGATTATGCAACATTGTACCACTTCTTGTTTGTTTTGAATCTGCTATAGAAATATTTGTTTTGCTACAAGTTAAATATTATTTTGAGTGTAGAATTGAAAATAAAACAGTTTTAAATATTATTAAGTAACAATTAGAATGATTATGTTCTTTTTTAACTTAAAAAAATAATAATATCGTCTCAATAAGACTTTGTGCTGGAGATTATTGAGAAGTATAAGGACTTACCATGCTTGTAGGATCTCTAATCCTGACTACCATGACAAAATATAAATAAATGTGGCAGTAGATCAATTGCTAATATTATTTAAAAATAAAGACATAAACGCCAACAGAGAAATCGTGTTGGAAAAAAAAAAAAAATTCTTTGCGGTCCTCTTTTTAAAAAGATCATAGTATGATACGATTAATTTTATAAGAGCCTGCTTGTTTAAATATGTTGTTTTACTACATTTGACGTAGGGCCTACCCGTCACTATTTTCAGCCTGCTATACTATTTAAATTTAATAAACCTGTTTTATAATCTTTTTTTTTAGTATTTTTAAATTTTTCGTAATATTACAGAGCTTATTTTTCATAATTTCTCACTTTTTTGGACGTTTATTTAATTCTCAGGACTTTTATTCAGTATTCGATAGTTTGATTATCCTTTAAAATTAATTCGGGCTCATTTTATTTAGTACTTGGCATAACTAGATTGTTGTATAGCAAATTGACAACCTATTGTTGCTTGCTTTGCCTCTTTTTTTCATTGTCGTGGCTGACTGGAGTGATGGAATGATCGTGTATAAAGTGACTAGATTTTAACATTGGTAAAGTGGGATACCAATGACGGGGGGTGGGGGGGGGGGGTGTTCTTGATTAAAAAGTTGGTCTATATGGAGCAAAAATAATTTTTATATAACGCAAAAATAGTATTGTAATATATTATTTTTAATTTCAAAATAAGTACAATTTACAAATATTACATTAAAAAATTATGTATAGTATTTTTTTTTATTCTTTGGCATATTTTTCATTTGAATGAATTTTTTTCAGTAGATTGCTGTTATTGTTTATAAGCTCGTGAAATTTTTCACAAGACTTTGTTAAATTATATTTCACACATAATATGGCTTTCAAAGCCTCAGCACTTAATTGTGACTTTTTTGATGTATACACTTTCCGTTAAAAAAACGCTTTCAGTCGCATTATTAGTTCCTGGTAGGGACAGCGCGTATTATACAATTTTTAATGCATTACTGTGTGGAACATGGTTTGTTTCAAAATCATGAAATATTTCTAATCATTTGTTCTCTATTGTGACTTTTGCTGAAGACCAATATTTAACCTTGTTAATTTTTGTTAATAATGAAACTTTATTAAAAAAATCATTTCCGGTAATACTATATGGAAATTTTTTATTAATATGATTGAATGATTTTTGCACATCATTCCAATTAACTTCTGAATTTGCCGTAATGTAAGTAGTAAGTGTCACTTTGAAGGCCGGTACTGGACTTTTTGCCGCCCGTCTCTATAAAATATAGTATAAATAATACGAGAAATCTGCTTAATTGAAGAACATTTATGTATTTATGAGATAAATTACATACTTACCTAAATTATCTGAATAGCTGATTTGTTGACATCACATGTTTAACTAGCACTAGCACGATGTGTATCGACTGAGACAGTTAACAAAATGTTTTCATCGTTGTCAGTGTCGAAAAATGCCTTTCTTCATTAAGTCTAAACAATGGTCGTCGAATGCTAACAACTGATTAACTATGCGACATTTGATAAGCAATTCTTGATAGTCACTTCTCGATAGTCAATTTTCAAGAATTATTTTTTTTATTAAAGTTTAATAAAGCTCATATCCTGACGAAATAGTCATATGGCCGCCGAAAGCCGTGTATTCCATTCCCGTTCTCCCGCCGTTACCTAGCTTGTCATGCATTCTTCCCAAAAATCGGGACTGTTTTAAAACGCCGCGGGACGCGGGACTAGGGATGGCGATTCTTTCCGAAAAATATCGATTACTGAATCGATTCGAATCGAAATTTGATAAATCGATTCACAAATAAATCGATGTCTAAAAGATCGATTTTCTAAAAAACGATCGTTTTTTGATTTGGTTTTCGTGTTTGAATTTTCAATATAATTCCAGTCATGGAAAACCAAAAGGACACCATAATAATCGATCTTTTATCATTTTTAAACTAATTAAAGCTTTTTTAAAACTAAATCAAAGTATCAGCTATATACAATAAGACATGAATTTCAAAAATTTGTTGGTTCCATAAAACAGTTTTGAAATGATATAGTTTACAGTTCCCAGTGCCTAATGTCCAAGCTTTTCAGGAACAACTGTCCAGTCTACTAGGATACAAGCGACTCCGCTCATCACTTGCGATGTTGCCGGCAATAAAAAAAAAGGCACTCGCAAGATACTGACGACCCCACTATACAGATATACTTCTTGGCTGTTGACTAAACGTTCTTGCCAGTAAAGTATTGGATCATACTTATGGTGCACAACTGCTTGCGATAAATAGTGTTTCATTTCTTCGTGTAAACGCTGTTTTCATGTGCAAGTACACTACATGTAAAAAGTGCTTTTCATATTCGATTTTCGCGGGTGAAATATCGATTCACTGGATCGATTCAGTACTATAAATCGATTTAAAAAATCGATTTTTTCAGTCCAAAAGATCGATTCTTCGATTAATCGATCTCAGATCGCCATCCCTACGCGGGACAAATTGTTAAAAATCGGGACGCCTGGTCACCTTAGTGTATGTGGAACGCTTTTGGATGACATCCAAATGGAGCGACCTATTATGGTAGAAACAATAGTATGGAATCTATGTGTTGCTTGTAATATAGTATCTTTGTAACATTTAATCTAAATTCATATTTTCCTTCAGTCAGTCTCTGAAGTAGGACACGCATTCTTCTGTCCGCCTTTTTCGCAAAGTGAAATCACAGTTTCGTGAATTCACAAAGTTATACTGATAGAGCCTGCGGAGGCAGCACTATCGTTACCATGGCGCCACAACCTCATGATAGATTCTTATTGAGCTCGACGAAACAAATCGAAAATAAATATTTTTGTTTCTATTGATATCTCTCTTGGTTCTCGAAATATCTCGACTGAAAGATGATGTAGTGAGGCTGATATGCAGCCTGTACCAGAAGGGAAAAATGGACAGTGCCATAGCTGTAAAAATTGCTACACCCGTTTTTGAGGATATGAATTTCTAGAAAAAATGTATATGAAAACAAAAAGAAATGTACCTTAGACGTGATGCAACAGAAAAGTTACGATACGGCACAGAATTAATAGTATCAAACAATAACCATCTCCAATGGCATTATTCTCGAAAAATATAGTATCTGCACTCTGAAACAACTAATGTAAAATCGCTTTGAGCTATATGTGACTGTCATGCATTTTACTTAAAGAATTTTATGTTTCTGCATGAAACTTTAAATATTCCCAAGTTACTCCCTGCAAAATCGGTTCACACCCACAAATATGTCCAGTACCGGATTAACCACGTAGCAGGAGATAGCAAATGCTACGGGCCTCGCGCCTTCTAGGGGGCCTCGCGCCTCCTAGGGGGGCCCCGCACCTAGGCTAGCCGGCTCTACAATTTTCCCCCGGACGTCAAAAATCAAGGGCCTCTTCTTCACATTTGCTACGGGCCTCACCCTGTCTTAATCCGGCCCTGAATATGTCACATATAAAATTATTATATTATCTTTAATAGCTGAAAAAAATGAAAAATGTGATGTAATCTAGAACATTTTAGTACATTCAAGAACATTATAGAAGATTCCAAATTTTTTTTAGAATACTTTGGCCAATTTATTACTATTTTAGAGATATTTGGGGAAAAAAACCCTCAATGGTTTTAAACGTATATTTTGTTTAAATAGTGTGATAGGAAGAGTGGGTGGGCTTTTGTGCACCTAATAAAGACTGTGTTTTTCTCTTTGTTTAAAGTATATCTATGTGTACAAAGTTCCATCAAAATCGGATAAAACCTGCTGATTTGTATAAAGAACATTTACAAAAATTAACTTTTTTTTTGTTAGCCAAACGTAGGTAGTATTTTTCACTTTGTTTTAAAATACATGTGTGCAAAGTTCCTTGAAAACTGTACAGACACTGTAGCTTTGTATAAAGAGCACTTACAAAAATTAAGGGAGATGGAAACAGGAGGAGGGGTTGGATTTCTGTTAACCAAATATAGAAAGTATTTTTCTGTTTGCTTTAAAGTGTAAGTGTGCAAAGTTCCTTAAAAATAATATAGGACCTGTAGCTTTGTATAAAGAACCTAAAACAGCCGAAGGAGCAGAAGTCAAGAACCTGCAACCAGCCAAAGGAGTAACAGAAAAATCGTCTCATCATTGAAGAAATCAGATGATTTAATTTAATTTAATTGCAATGGAGCACAGGCTCTGGTGGCAATTTCCCTACACACCCATCTTCCCCCTATCCTGCACCCACCTACATTTGCCCTCTACAAATTTTATCTTTAAATTCTTTCAAAGTTTTCGGTAAATTATTCATCATTTCTCTTGGTAACTTATTCCAATCCCTGACACCCTTACCTAAAAAAGAGAATCTTTCCACACCCTTGTGCCTGAAATCGAGTGCCAGCTTGTGGTCATGGTCATCTTTTCCCTTCCATGCACTACTTTTCATACCTATTGCAATATCTTTCCATGCCTCATCGCCAGTATATGCCCTGTACACTCCCATGACCCTCCTCATCCTCCTCCTGTCTTGCAATGAATCCAATTTCAGCTCCTTTATCATATCCGTCACTGATTACATTCTGCGATAATTTCCAGAAACAAATCTAGCAGCCCTTCTTTGCACCATCTCCAACTCCTGTATTTGATACGTAAAATGAGGGTCCCATACTACACTACCATATTCGAGCAATGGTCTCACCAAAGTTTTGTAACCCAATTCATTTACTTCTCCTGTACATCCCCTCATCACTCTCTCCAACAAGTGCAGAACTTTCAAACCTTTTCCTACCACCTGTCCAATGTGTCCAGCCCAGTTAAGCTTGTTATCAAAGGTAATGCCAAAATATTTACATTTCAAGTCTTCAGCAAGCAATTCTTTCCCCACCTTATATTCATAATTAACCTTTTGTTTTTTATTTGTGTATCTAATAAGCTGACACTTCTTTGCATTTATCTTCATCCCATGTTTACCAAGCCAACTAGATATCCTGTCCAGATCACCCTGCAACTATTTACAATCCTCTATCGTTTTGATTCTTTTATACAACATTATGTCATCTGCAAACAATCTAATTTCAGATAGTAAACAATCAACACAATTATTCATTAGAATAATGAATACACTACCCTGTGGCACACCAATTTCTACTTCCACTTCTTTTGATACTACATTTCCTACCCTAACTTTCTGTTTTCTACCTTTTAAAAATTCTTCTACCCAGCAAATGACTTTCTTATCCACTCCAATGGTTTTTACCTTATTTACTACCATTTTATGGCTTACTCTGTCAAACGCCTTAGACAGATCTAGTGCTACACTATCAATTTGGCCTCCCTTGTCCATTTCATTTGAAATATCATGCATATATCCCACCAACTGAGATTCGCATGAATATCCTTGCCTGAACCCATGTTGCCTGCTTGAAAACCACTTACATTCCTCACATATATTTCTGATGTGGTTGCATATTAATCTTTCCATTAATTTACCTACCACTGATGTCAAACTGATTGGCCTGTAATTCTCAACTCTATTTCTCACCCCTCCTTTATGTATTGGTACTACTATTGCACTATACCAGTCCTGTGGTAAGCAGCAAGTATCCAGACTCAATTTAAATAATATTTCAAGATAAGGTACAATGTCACATCCGGCTATCTTTAAGATATCTGTAGTAATATTATCTTCACCAGCCCCTTTATGTTTTTTCAGCTTTCTTATTTCCTTCATGATTTCCTCAGGATGAATATCAAATTTCTTACTATCGTCATTTCTAATTGTGTTGTTAAGCTCGTTCTCCAAATTAGACCATCCTGTTTCTGATTCATTGTCCCTAATGCTTTCATTGAACCAGTTACTTAAAATCTCTGCCTTTTTCAAATCATCAGTAACTTCTTCTCCATCCTTATCTATAAGTGTCTCTACACCATCCCTTCCCCTTAGTTTCCTGATATAGCCATAGAAATTGCTAGATGCATCAGTCAATGGTCCTCCTGCACTGACAATACTCTTCATAAACCCATCTTTAGCCACTTTCTTTTCTGTTATTAAGTCCTTGTTTTGTTGTTTTAAATGTTCCTTACTACCTTGCTGTCTCTTAACTCTATTATGTTCTTTTCTTACCAACCTCTTTAACCTTCTCACTTCCCTATTATAGTACATAGGTTCTCTACTTCTCTTTATTTTCTGCCTTGGAATAAATTTTTCTTCCCCCCTTCTTATTATCTCCTTGAACTCTTCCCACCCAGCCTTCCTTCCATTTGCTGAATTGTTTTCTGAAATATCTCTTCAAATTTGAAACCTGTGCCTTTTTATAATTGTACCTATTTCCCCCTTCAATTTTGGCTGCTGGTTTACTGAAGCCTCTATTATCCATCAGAACTGCTTCATGATCACTTATTCCTTCTGTTACTTGATACCTCAAAAGGTTTTCATCGGGCTTAATTAGAAATATATCCAAAATATTTTGTCCTCTAGTGTTTTGCTCAACCACTTGTGTAAGTTCTCCTTCCCTTACTAAGATATTTGCAAATCTTTGTTCCCTTGTGTTATTTATCTTATATCCTTCCCAGTTTACACCTGGTAAATTTAAAACCCCACCGATGACGATCATTCTGTTCTCACCTCTGAAATCTGAGTATGAATTTAATTTCTTCCCAAGAGCCTCATCCTCTTCTGTCATTCTTCCACTGTGGTAAATAGCCAATACTCTGATTTTTTTCTTTTTTATCACCCCAGAAATCTACCCAAAGTAACTCATTGTCTTGATATATGAACGCCAGTGAACTGTGGTAGTTCTTGTTAACTAGTATGAAAACTCCACCACCAATTGCTCCTCTATCTCTGCGGTACACTCTGTAACCATCAGGAAAAACCTCACTGTCTAGTACTTCTTCTTTTAACCAACTCTCTACCCCAATTATTACTCGTGGTTTGTGTATTAAGTTTGCAAATTCGATTACTTTGTTCATTATACTTCTACAGTTTACCATTAACACCCTTACTACTGGCTTTACATTTTCAGAATTAATCTCCTCTTTCCCACTTTTACCACAGTCAGTTATTGTTTCAGCCACTTCTTCTAATTCTTTAACATCTGTGACTTTCCCCATCGTGAATGTGCAATCAGTATCACCTTGATAATCTATTTTTGTCCCTTCACCAGCAGCTCCTAACCTAAAAAAGGGCACAGTCCTGACCCCATCATCACAGGAAATGGGCTCCCTCGCTGCTTTAGCTAACAACTCAGAAAGTACTCCCTTCCCCCTTCTATTTAGGTGTAGGCCATGCCTAGTAAAACCCCACCTACCAATGGTGTTCACAGGCACAACTCCCAGCACAGAACTATTGCCTTTTCCAAGTAGCACTTCCGTTTCCACATTTACACACCTCACAGCATAGTTCAATTGTGGCCGGTCATGGTGTTTTAGGACGTGCATGAGCTCCACCCTGGTATGTTGTGCCTCCATCACCACCTTCCTCAGGTCACTCTCTATACTATAACTTGCTTTTCTATCAATACTATTTCCCGCACCTTCCACTGTCATTACTCTGTCATCCTTAGTGAAACTCCTTCAAAGTGAGCCTATATCCTCTATTAACTCTATTAACTTCTGACCTGGTATCCTGTATCTAACTGATCATGCAGAAGAGGGCCTACACCTCTCCCATGGCTACTACCTAGTAGGAGAACCCTTTTTTTCTATTCTTACCCTGCACGCCCTTATTCAGTGGCGGATCCAGGGGGGGGGGCGGCGGCTTGGTGGCTGGAACCCCCCCCCCCAAAAGCACCAAGGTCACCCCTGATGACATGGATTTCTGTTGGCAAGTCGGCAAGTCGGCAAACCCCTCCTTCCCCGAGTCAAGCCCCCCCAAAACAAAATCCTGGATCCGCCACTGCCCTTATTCCTAAAGGTCTGCTGTATCTTACCTACTCCTACATCTACATGAGGCTCCTGACTCTGGCAACAGGTCAAACCTATTTTTCTCCACAATTACTGAAGTGTCTGGCTTGTTCATCCTGTTAACTATATTTCTCCTACAACCTGTTACCAGCTCCCACCCATCCTTCTTAACATCCTCCAACCCACTATCTCTACTTTCAGCCTCTACAGCATGAGCCTTGAGAAGCTCAGCCCCCACAGGCTTTGCCTGCGCAGTCTGAGCCTCCACAGGCCGGACTTCCACAGGTTGAGCCTTCACAGGCTGAGCCCCCACAGGCTGAACCTCCACAGGCGAGGCCACCACAGGCCACGCCTGCAGAGTCTGAGCCTCCACAGGACGAGCCTCAAGAACTCTGATCCTCTCACGCAACTCCCTAATCCTATCATCCCTAAGACAAAGTGAACAAAACCATGGGAGAGCCTCATTTATTTCCCCTGTTTCCTCTTCCCCACATGCCCAGTGAAACCACTTCTTATACCAACTACAACCCATCCCCTTCGCAACGTACCTACGATAGGCGCCACAGTTTCCAGTCATGATTTTCCCAAATACTTCAACTATCTTCTAAACAAACCTTAATTTATTTGATAAATTAGTCTTTTAAAGTTTATACTATATTTTTTAACATTTTTACTAAATATGATAGGCGCTATACTCGATTAAATGTTGAGTTGTTATATATATTTAATTTGATTGAAGCTTTATGAAAAATGACTAGGTAACTAAACTACTTAAGAACCTATGAATAAAACTTGAGCTAATGGATTTCGAAAAAAACTTAAGATGGAAGGTCGATACTATTTAGTGCTAATGTGGATGGATAACAACTAATTTGTTACTTATGAAAGTTTTTTTTATAAATTTATATATTAGATGGCAATTAAACACTATTAAATTTCAGACAGAACAGGTTAATTATTAGAAAGTACGTTTTTGTTATCGTAAACTTGATTTCGATATCGATAGTCGACCTTAAAATAACGTTAATGTGTTAACCTAATGTGAGTAACTAAATGCTATATATGAATACTTATTTTTATAATTTATTATTTCCAGTTGATTTTATTACTATTCCGGAACTAATTAATTAAGAAACTGTGTTATTTTAAACCTAATAAAGCCTTAATATAGGACAATACAGAACGCTTTAACAATCGAAATTCAGACGATTTACGGTATATAAGAAATTTAACACTACAAAATAACTTAAACTACGATTTTTACCTGTGCTATAGTATTATAGTAATCTAACTATCAGGCATATGCTTAATTTAATTCAGTGAAACGTGCAATAACTAGCAATAACGTTAACAACAATAATGCGAAATTTAAAAACTGATATTTATGGTGTAATCTTAAATAATTCTAAGAGTTTAGATGATAATTAAAGATTTTAAAATAATTTAGTCTACAAAAACTTAGCTGATGAATGCAAAATCGCAGTTTGATGAGCAGCTCTCGACAGACACAGCCAATCGATCGCACAATGATTTTTTATATTGAACAAACAATGGCTCAATGTGCAACAAGTGCTGAATAGTAGTAGAAAACAACAATACAGTGCAAATGTTGATGGTAAAAACATAAAAGTCAACCAGCAGAATACACAACAAGTGTTGAAGTGCAGTGGACAAAATCATCAAGGTGCAAATTTTGAAAACAAAAACAAGGAGGGAAGGTTCAAGACAAGTAAAGTTTGTAAAATAGGGGCCACCGATAAAGAGGTAAATGGTCGAGCAAATGTACATACTGTAAACGCAAGTTCAAACTTTATAGTTTACCATCATAATGTGCAATCCATTAAAAATAAGAAAAATGAAATTGAATTAATTCTCTAAACACAGCTTAAAGAGGTGGAAGTTGTATGCTTTACAGAACACTGGCTCGATACCACACAACTAAATGTTACAAACTTCCCAAACTTAACTTTAGCCACACATTTTTGCAGAAGATTAGATTAGATTAGATTTTTTATTGATCCATTTAGTCAATTTATAGTACAGGTGCACATTTGACATTGGATAAGTCATTTTGATGATTAGATGTTATTATGAGATGATGGGACTTATATACATGATTGATAATACAATGACAAAACAAGTGTACATGAAGAGAATTTAACAATACAATAGTTGATGAAAACAAAATTTGAAGGAATCCTAAAACCCATTTTTTTATGAGTCCATATATTCACTAACAGAGTAAAAACTGTGCCTCACTAGAAATGCCTTTAGTTTTATTTTAAATGAGCTACAGGAAGCATTTTTTACTTCTTCTGGTATTTTATTATAGAGTGTTATTCCCAAATTTAAAATACTTTTTTGATATGTAGCAGTCCTGCAAAACGTTTTGTGGATGTCTGAATGTCCTCTAGTGAGGCAATTATGTACCATATAATTTTTATTAGTTTATTGTTTCTTAGGAGGTATTCTCTTGTGAAAAGAACTATTTCATAGGTGTACAGACATGGAACATTTAGAATGGTGAGGTTTATGAAATGTGTTCTACACGATTCTAGTCTTTTTAGGTGACATATAGTTCTCACTGCTCTTTTTTGCATCCTAAATGTATCAGTGCTTTGTGATGAGCTACCTCAGAAAATAATTCCATATCTGACCAGTGAGTGGAAATGAGCATAGTATACTTGCATTACTGTACTAATACTAGTGGTATCCCTAAGAATTCTTAGTCCGTAGCACACTGTAGACAGTCTTTTAGCTAATTTGCTTATGTGAACATCCCATTTCATGTTCTGTTGTACCCACAATCCCAAGAATTTGGTTTTATTTACATTTTTTAGATCTTTTTCACTTATGTTTACTTGAATATTGTTCTCGTTAGCAGAATGAGGTAGACAAAAATTCAAACACACTGTTTTTTCCTCATTCAAGATTAAATTATTTGTATCAAACCAGTTTTTCAACTTACTCATGGTTTTATTTGCTGTTAATTCTAAATGTTCTAATGTTCAGGGAGGTGAGTAAAACACTTGTGTCATCTGCAAACTGAACTGCATCTTTTGAATCGATATTCCTATTGAGGTCATCTATATAAATTAGAAACAAAATAGGTCCTAACACCGAACCTTGGAGTACACCATACTTAAAAAACTGTTCATCTGAGGTAAATTTTTCCTTTGTACAATTTTTCTGGTATGTTGTTTCATAGTCAACAGACACTCTTTGTTTACGGTTTTAAGGGTATGATTTTATCCAGTTTTTTGCATTCCCTCTTATCCCCATTTTTTCTAGTTTAGTTAATAGTATGCTGTAATCTATTACATCAAGTGCCTTTGATAGGTCTAGGAAAATACCTGTAGCCATATCATTTCCATCCAAAGCTTTCAAAACAGAATTTAACAATTCAAAGATTGCTATATGAGTAGATTTATTTTTCCCGAATCCATGCTGCGGGGTAGAAAATGGTGTATATTTGTTGATAAACTTAAGGAGTCTGTCAAAGGAGAGTTTTTCTAATATTTTTGAAAAAACACTTAATTGGGATACAGGTCTATAATTTGCCAACTGATCAGGAGATACTTTTTTTAACAGTGGAGTCACTATTGCAGTTTTGAGTACTCCAGTTTGTACAGATATGTTGAAGATTTTTGCCAGAGGGGCAGGTACATAATAATTAGCACAGGTTTTCAATATGAAATCTGGGACCTCATCTAGTCCACATGAATAACTATTTTTTAATGTCATTATGATTTTTTTAATTTTGTCAGGGTTCGTTTCAGTTAGATACGTTAGATATTGTGGAAAGACTGGGAACATCTTTAGTTTGCTTACTGAAATTTGTTTTAGTTAATTTTTCAGCCAAAGAAGTAAAATATTTATTGAATTCTACAGCTATAACTTTGGGGTCACTAATTATTGAATTATCAGTTGTAAGAACAAAGGATTATACCGGGGCTGAAGTATAGCCTTAGTGCCTCAACTAAACAGTTTGTGGTTGGCTCAAAGTTCTGTAGAAAATTTACGAAATAATTTTGATTTGGTTTGACCATGTAGCCGGATAACTCAACCTAAATGCCTGAGGTCGCCACAATATTTGTCAACCCACAAATAGAGAAAAGGTAGTCAGCTAACTACTGAAGCACACAAGTTCACTTCTAGAAAATTCAAAGTTTTATTTTTCAGAGTCACAATTTTAAATATGCATTTTACAGTTGAGCAGGCAAATCAAACACTCTTTTCCAAAGTTTGCAAGTTGTGGAGAGAAATTTTGACCGACCGAACCCCTTTAGTGAATTTACAAGTTCTTAACAGTCATTAAAGTTATGATTAACACGACACCCCACATGGTCGCAAACAGTTCACTGACCAGCATAGCAAGTTACGACCCGGTGACAAAACCGAAGTAATGTTACTTCACATACTTTTCCCGAAGCACAGGCCAGACGAAACCGAAAGTAAGAAAAGACAGACTACATTTTGCTAAGTTCCTATTTTACACATCATTGATCAAGTCATGCGCGTAGTTGCTCGATCACTTCCCGGCGTAAGAATGAGACAACGTGTGCTTACCGCACGAACTATTATAGCCCGGCGCGCGCCTATGACCTTGGCAAATCTTTCTTTAGTAAATATCTTCAAAAGTATATGATAGTTTAATTCGAAATTTTTACAGGGACTTTCTATCATCCAGTTCTATCTATTTTAATTTAATTTATTATTCCAAAAGGTTTCTATCGTCTTAAAACTGAATTAATCACGTAACCAATCTTGGTGGACTTTCCCGAAACTTCCACTCGACAATTAGCAATAATCCAATTTCAAAAACTTAATTACCGGACAAATACTAAAACTTTTTATGGAAACCCCTATATGTACGAAGTCGTCTCAGTTAGGGCTATCTGCTGATGTAATTTTTAATTTAATATCTCTTTTAATAAAAAGCTTATTTTTTCTCTTAATTAAAATCACTAATTAGACTTTACCAAATTACTTAATTTTATTACCAAAATATCAGGGATATTGTTGACTACAGCTGGTAATAAAAGTTCGGTTGTTGCTTTACGCAATTTAAAGATATTGTAAATCTTAGAATTTCTACTTTTCCGATCGCGTGTTTCAAAACTTGAACAAAGCGGAATATCTCTTAAACCAAACCTTTCTCGATATGATAAATACACTTTAATATGATTTTTATAATGAATTGTTACTGTGAGCAAGATTACAGGGAAATTCCTTAAAGTAGAAAACTACACTTCTCGAAATTTCTAAGTCCCGCCTAAGCAAAACTACAATTTGCCAAAATTCTAAGGTGCTTACATGCCCCCTGAAGATTGAAGTTATTTTCCAAAGAAAACTAACTGAACATCATAAAAATAGAAAAAGAAAAGAAAAAAAAAATTAAAATCCCCAAAAGAAAATAATTATTCCCACAAAAATTAACTATCGCATGTCGGTTCGGTTCTTTCTCTCCACCATTCATTCTCTTTAACAATATCAAAAACTTTAACTTTCACTTGCAATTAAAATTATTACATCATTTTCAAAAACTCATTCACTCTGAGAATCAATATTAATGAAAAATTATTAAATGTTAAACAAATTATCACCAAATAGGAAAATGTGAAATATCAATGATCACAAAATTATTAACAAGTGTAGTATAAACAATCACAAACTTGTCAAAATCATCAGACAAATTGTCAAAATGAGAAACATAAATGGTTATAAACACAAATTACAAAAAATACATTGAAAAATATTAACACAAGAAATATCAAATTTGTTTTCAGAAAACTAACAGTATGTGTATGATTTCAAAAACATAGAAATAGAAAATTGTTGTGTTTTATAAACAATCGTATTATGAAATTCCATGTATGGAAAGTCTTTCGTTTTATAAACGTCTTTGTTCAAATATTATTTTTGTTTTGTTATGGCCTTAAACTACTACTTCCCCTTTTAACACTGATCACAGAACTCCCTAATAATGGGTGAAAACCCAAGTCCTGTAACGGGAGCAGACTATAAGGCTCGCAAATTATGCAAAGCAATAGCCTTATGGCTAGATCTGCCGAGAAATGTCCATTTTTCCCGGTTCCTGTCGCAGCAGGAGTGGCCTGGGGAACTCGGTCAGCTAACTTGTCTGTGAACATACAAATCAGAAAAAAAAATAGTGGGAATTAGTGGCGACCAAATTGTTCTTAAACACTAACATGTACATAAGAGAAAAATTAAATAAAAATACAAAAGTAAATGTACAAGTAGGACAGTAAATACAGTAATGTTCCCACAAGTTGTTGGGAAATGGAACAGTAAATAATGATCTTCCTTAGCAAAGGAAGGTAGTTACAATAGTAAGGAAAAGCAATTGAAAATATTATTCATATAATGCATTAAGATTCAAGTTATAAAAATGTAAAAGGATTCTTATATACGTAAAGAAAATAATAAAGTAGAGAAACACAAAATTGCACTTGGTTCTTGCCAAGTTAATGTATCACTTAAGTATAACGAAGTTATTACAATAATAATAATTATAAAGCGTTGTAGTGATTTACAAAACTTTTTCCCAAAATAAAACTAAACATGCTAAAAATATGTCGAGGAAAAATTATAAGGAAACGTAGTTTCCATTCAGCAGTACACTGCTGTGTGAAGTGAGAGTATAAAAGTAGTGTTTGTGTGAAACGTAGTTTCACTTCATCAGTACACTGATGACAAAATTTTTCAAAATATTACATGTTAAGTATCACAACGCCAGTTGTGTTCACCAGTACACTGGTGCAAAAATGTTGTATAGCATTTACAATTGGTATATTCTCATCTTATTGTGAGAAATAAGTAGGTCCTAGTTACGTGTGCTTATAATGGGATCTCTGTCCCCTGGACCAAATATCTCATAAAAATGTTGCAAGAGAAAAAGTTATAGATTCATATCAGTTTATGAAAGTTAATTCAAGTGTTATAGTTTATTGTTTATAAAAAACATTACTCTCATAAATCTGGTATAATCATAGTAAGAATAGTGTGCAACAAGGCACAAAGAAATCATCAACCGTGGTTGGAAAAATAAGACAATGCAAAATTTAAATATTACGTAAAGTATTGAAATGTTACTTGAATATTATAGTAATGAAATGTTTCAAAAAAAACATTACTTAACATCCTTCGATTTGCGAAGTGCATGAAACAATATGGGATTGCATTCCCAAAACCTTCTCTACGGTACATAAATAACTTGTGAGGTAATACAATACATTCAATGTAGCTATCAATTCATTCTTCAACTACAAAAATGTTACATCACATCAGTTTAAATTTAATATCTAAGAGAATTTATCACCCGAAACATAGTCAATAGTTTCCGCTTGTATCTCCATAGTTTATGGTGAATAACAGTGTTTCTTATATATATATATACTAAATTATGTGTAGTGTTACGCATGCAGTCATTGTCGACGCTTTATTTATACATTTATAATATGTGTGGTCATCCCAATCTGTCGGTGATACCAAAATTATGTAGGCCTATATAATGTGTGTCATACCGCTCTTTTGGCTGGATATGCACTAATTATGCAGTCACATGCTGCTGGAACACTTATGTAAATTTATTACGAGATTAATATAATAATAAATTAATGGGAGGTAATACAAAAAAATTAGCAACCCGGTTCCTTGCCGGTGAAGCGAATATAATGCTAACCCAGTCTGTGCTGTGGTTGCTTATGTCGCAGGCGCCGTCTGTCGCTAGCTGTCCCTGGACTAAAATATAAAGTATTCCCCCATAATGAATAATCTCCTCTCTTTACATCAATGAGAACACAAAAAAACATAGGAAAACATGTTACATCCTCATTAACATTTCAATATTTGCATCTACCACATTATATGTCCAAATGACTCCAACTCCTCGATACTCCATATTCACATCAATGATCTCCACCTCTGAAGTATCAGAAATCCTATCAAAACTAAATTGGTGCAAGATTCCTACAAGTAGATGGTATAAAAAATTATATAATAGTACTCCATAGATAGGAAGAGTTTATGCAAACCCACACTGTCCAATACAACCTCAACAATCAAAATCAGCTGAGTAATTGACTTAGAAATACAACATTGTATATCAAAAAGAAGAATCCAAATATTACCAAAATTAAACAAAAAGATAAAACTTGTCTTATTACTCCCCATGTGATAAATCCTTAGTGTGTGCACATGGAAGTCAAAGTAGGTCAATTTAAGTTTTAAAACATTTCTTCTTTCTGCAAAAAGACTTTGTCTTCTGTTTGGTGGTAAGGGGCTTAACTGACTTTTCATTTTGGTCCCCCTCCCAAACCAATCATAACTCAAAATAGTCTTCTTTTTATTTAGTGGTGAGGGTAGCGTTACCAGATGTCCTCTTTTACCCAGACATGTCCTCTTTTTTTTGGACCGTAAAAATGGTCCGGGCGGGTTTTGAGAA
This sequence comes from Vandiemenella viatica, assembly GCA_031002005.1. Taxonomy (NCBI): domain Eukaryota; kingdom Metazoa; phylum Arthropoda; class Insecta; order Orthoptera; family Morabidae; genus Vandiemenella; species Vandiemenella viatica. The sequence continues at coordinate 13,842,225 of CM061914.1, read as the reverse complement.
AAATCAAGGAATGTCCTCTTTTTTTAGTTCCGTTTTACTACTGCCTGAACTTGAAAGTGTGGGAATAAAACTCTCCCATCTGTCAAAATGGTAAACCCTAAAGAATTTAACCTTTATGCCAACAATGTGATATTTTATCTACACTTTTCCTTTTTCTGTCTCGGCACTGTGTCAAGATATAGTTACGATTTCTGAGCAATAGGTGGCGAGGCAATTATCGTGAAATACGAGCTGCGGGCGGCCGGTGAAGAACATTATGTACGCAACAATGCAAAGTACTTCGGTAGTCAGCTCGGCTTCTAGAATCATTGTTTTCAACTGCTTTACTGTTAGTTGCGTTTTGGTTGTTGTGAAGTGAAGCAATTTTACTGTTCAAGTGAAATCATGACAAAACGCAAATGTGTCTTCAGTGACGAATTACAAAAACGATTTCCTGACTTCAGACCGGGAAGAATTAGGTCAGAGGCAGAATGTCTTATCTGCCCATCAGGAAAATTTGTTTCAGTTGCTAATAAAGGTAAGATTTATAACCATGGGACCGATTTTACGTAAATATCGTATGACACTGGAAATTTGCGTGTAATAGCTCAGATTTACTTACACTGAATAACGTATAACACGCACAATTATTAATTTGCAGGGGGGCTAGACCTAGAAGCTCACAAAAACACTGAAAAACACAAAACGCGGATACGTACTGCAGCATCTTCATCCAAAGTTGACGATTTTTTTGGCAAAAAAGGATTCCAAAATTAATGATCTGGTCCATGCAGCTGAAGGCACCCTATTTTTTCACACAGTCAAGCTTCATCAAATTTTTAAATCAATGGACTGTACTGGAAAACTGCAGAAAGTGTTATTTACAGACTCAAATATACGGTAGTGAAACAAATGTCATGTGCTCGCACTAAAACAGAAGCCATTATTAATTCTGTATTGTCACCTCATTCTGTTAATTCTTCTATTGACGCTTTGGAGTGTATTTCATGTTTTGGTGTTGCAACAGACGGCAGTAACCATGGTTCTGTGAAACTGTTTCCAATTCTAATTCAATACTATGACTTTAAATCTGGGGGAATTCAAACAAAAGTGATAGAACTTAAAAGTAGTCCAAATGAAAATCTGAAATGATTGCATCTTACATATGTGATACTCTTAGAAGTAGAGGTATTAATAATAAATGTGTTGCTTTTTCTGGGGACAATACAAATACAAATTTTGGTGGGATTAGTGGACTTGGTAAGAGGTCGGGAAATAATGTTTTCGCCCATCTGAAAAACAATTTAAATGATAGATTAGTAGGATTAGGCTGCCCTGCTCATGTTTTACATAACTGCATTCAACATGGTATTGATGCAGGACTCACATTAGATGTTGATTCCATAGTATTAAAAATATTTAATTATTTTTCTGTGTACACAGTACGTACTGAAAGTCTTAAGGACTTTTGTGATTTTGTAGATGTACAATATAGGGAAATATTGTGTCATTCTAAGAGTAGGTGGCTGTCCCTTTTTCCTTGCGTTACGAGACTAATTGAGATGTATCCAGCACTGAAATCATATTTCAGTTCTCAGGATGAAATTCCAATTCTGATTAAAATGTTTTTCCAAAATGAGCTTAGTGAAGCACGATTATGGTTTGTTCATTCTCTTATGTCATTATTTCAACATAATATTTTGGCCCTAGAAAAAGAGAAAAATTCACTGGTAGAAATGATACATATTCTTGAGGGTGTGTTGAATGCTCTTCAGGAAAGAAAAATCCAAAATTTCAAATCTTTAAAACTAAAAGAAATTTTGAGAAAAAAACGGGATGAAGGTTATGGTTCTAAATGTGATATGCTAGAAGGAGAAATAGCACATGTTTATGATGCAACAATTACGTATCTTAAGAAATGGTTGGTTCAGTATCAAGAGTTTTTGGTATTTAAATGGATGGGTCTGAAGAATTCTCCAAATTGGGGAGATGTGGAACAAACAATTCTGTACCTAAATGAAAAACTTAATATTAAAATAGATGATGTAAAGTGCTTTGATCAGTTTTGCAACTTTCAGAAATTTTTGACAAACCAGGCTAACGTTAATATAGATCAGTTGTCAAATGATATCTGGTGTAAATATTTCAGAGAGTCAAAGAATGGTACTTGTTTCTCAGAACTACCAAAAATTGCGGAGTTTTCCTTTGCTATTCCCAGCCACAATGCTAGTGTAGAAAGGATTTTTTCATTAGCAAACAGTCAGTGGACCAAAGATAGAAATAGACTCAGTGTTGAGTCTGTTAAGGGAATTATAAGTGTGCAATATAATTATAAGGTTTTATCTTGTGTACAGTTTTATAATTATTTGTTGGAAAATAAGAAATTACTCTCAGAAATTGGTTCATCAAAGAAATATCAGAGTACTTCAGGGAATAATGATGAAGGTGAGAAATGTACTAATGATGATTTTTTGTAGTTTATATTAAAATGTGCCATAAATTGTTGTAACGTTGCATGATTTAATAAAATGAAGTAATATACTACCTATTGTAGACGTTTCATTTGCAAAAAGTATAGTGAATTATGTATATCTTAAATATTTTTATTTATTAAGTGTATAGTTATAATTTATCTTAATGCAACATCCGTAAATGTTGAGAAACCCACAACACTTTTGCAGAATTTAGTATTAATCTAGAAATGTCCTCTTTTTTGAAGACCATCATCTGGTAACCCTAGGTGAGGGGTGGAACAGACTTTTCATTTTAGTCCCCCTCCCAAAGCATTGATAACTAGAATTCAAAATAAGTTTCATTTTAGCAGTCTTTTTGTGCTGGTACAGCATAGGCAAGTGAGTTTGTGAAAAATAAATATTGTTTTCTTGTATCATACCGAATGCAAAGAATTTCCTGAAATTATCTAGATGAAATTTAATAAAGTACCCACTGCCTGAAAAATCTCTTGCAAGGGTGGGTGTGCCTTCCCATATGGGGAAAGTGCTACAAATCCAAGTCATTTCATTAGGTGAAAGCTCTTGAAAAAGTTATGTATGTAAGATAAGTTTCTTAATAGTGCATGTTTCCCAATTGGGAATGGTATTGCCTAAAAAATCAGTGTTAATGTCCTGAGGGAACATTTTCTGAAATAATTGATGTTTCAGCTTATCCACAAATGTAGGCTTGCAAGTTGTTTGGGTTTGGAAATATTAGGCTCATATGAGCAAACAGCCTTTGGTATGGGATCAGCTGATTGTATATTATTACTCTGATCTGCAGCTTGGACAGTAGCAAAATCAATCAAATCCACACTAACACATAAAGTTACTGGTAAATCTTCATTACCACCCAAATTATCATCAATCAATTGTGAAGGGTTAGGGCCTGAATTTTCAGTAATTTCAGTTTCAGGCAGAACATCTGCTTCACTATCAAGATCAGTTACAATATTATGATTTACAAGGGGTGAGTGAGGGATCAGCTGAGGGCTGTACATAATTTTCAGTTTTGTAAAAATCAGATGTTTCTACTGAAATAGTGTTTAATTGTTCAATAGATATTAATGGATCAGCTGTTAAATTAGGGTCTTTAGGAAGTGGAGACTGATCCAAGTAATTAATCTGTAAGTGGGAGACTTTCAGTTTCAATGGGCTTAGAGTTTATGAACATCTAAAAAGTAATAATATTCTAACTAAATCACAATTTGGTTTTCAAAAGGGTCATTCAACAGAACAAGCTATATTTGCATTCACTGACAATATTTTAGAAGGAATAAATGATAAATTAATTCCTGTGGGAAATTTTTGTGACTTATCTAAAGCATTTGACTCTGTAGATCATAAAATTCTGATACAGAAACTTAAGTATTATGGTATAGATGGCATTATTAATAAATGGCTTAGTTCTTACCTTCTAAATAGAAAACAGAAAGTGTCAATGGAGAATTTTAATGCTGTCTTAGGAGGTCCACTGTTTTCCGAGTGGAAATTAATCAGATGTGGAGTACCTCAGGGTTCTATATTGGGGCCACTATTGTTTTTAATATATATAAATGATCTACCCTGTGTTTCATCTAAAAACTCAAAATTTGTCCAATTTGCAGATGACACAAATATAGGAATTAAAAACACTCCAGATTTATCTACAGAATATATTTCAAATTATGTCTTTGAACTGATTAATAAATGGTTTACAGCTAATGGCTTGTCTTTAAACTTTGATAAAACTCAGTATATGCAATTCAGTACATCACACAGATTAACACCTGACATAGACATAAAATTTGCAGGCCAGTCCATTCAAGAGGTAGATAGTGTGAATTTTCTAGGTTTGTGTATTGATCATAATTTAAATTGGAAAGTACATGTTTCTGACTTACTAAAGCGATTGGGAGCAGCCACGTTTGCAATTCGTACAATTTCAGCTTTAGGTGATCTCCGTATGAGGCAGCTAGTTTATTTTGCTTATTTTCACTCATTATTGTCATATGGAATAATATTCTGGGGCAATTCTACACATAGAGACAAAGTGTTCAGAGCCCAAAAGCGTGTAATAAGAATTATGTGTGGGGTTAGCAATAGAACTTCATGTAGAGAGCTGTTCAAGAAGTTAGGGATTTTAACATTAGCATCTGAGTATATATACACATTAATGTCCTTTGTAGTCACAAATTATACTTTGTTTGAAACAAATAGTAAAATACACAATTATGGCACTAAAAGTAAAAATGATCTTCACAAGACTTACAAGTCATTGTCATTTGTTCAAAAAGGGGTCCGATATTCAGGGATACATATCTTCAATATGCTCCCAACACATATTAAATGTCTAGTAGATGATAAGAATAAATTCAGGAAAAAATTGAAAGAATTTTTAATTGACAACTCCTTCTACTCTGTCGAAGAATTTATTTCTAAGGTATCTAAAAAATAACTGCCAGTATCTTGTGTAAATATAGTTCACATAATTAATTTACCATGTATGCTATGACTGTAAATCTCCTGGTGTATGTATTTAGTTTGTTACGTAATTGTTTACGGTACCATATACTGTATGGTATGTACACCTTGTGGTGTATGTATTATTTTGTAATGGATTTTTTTTTAATGTACCATATATGCTATAACTGTACATCTTCTGGTGTATGTATTATTTTGTAATGGAAGTGTTTAATGTACCATGTATACTATACTATGACCGTACATCTAGTGGTGTACTTATTATTTTGTTATGCAAATTTTTATCTGTAAATTGACAACTTTCCACATCCCACAGAGCCAGTCTCTTATATTGGGATCAATGGAAAATGAATGTATTGTATTGTATAGAAAGATTAAACTCTAGAAGGTGCACTTTTAAGAAAGTCACAAAAATCTTGGAAATCTGAAGAAGTATTAGTCTTAAATCCTTGTACTAATAATGCATGTACCCATCCATCTTCCCCAGGTAAACGCCCTTTTTTCAATTCTACAATTGCTCTAGTCACTACTTCAGCATGAATAATGTGTGTAGTATCCTCAATGGTACTTAGGTCAGCTGTTTGTATTGTTTGTTCCAAAACAGCTGAAAATTGATGAGAAATACTACCTTCAGTGGTATTATCTAAAATATCAGTAATAGGTGTAGCAGTAACATTATGTACAATAATATCTGTTTCTTGTGAAATAGTTACTAAGTTATTCTTCTCCTTACTTGAAATAATAGGTGGCACCTGTTCATTTGAACTAAGGCTGCTAGTAGAAGTTTGTAGTTGTTGCTTGTGAGTGGGAGTTGGCTGTAATGAATGTGTTTCTGTCTCAAGTGCAGTAGAAGGAGTAGGTGTAGGATCATTACTTATTGTAACTTCTTCCTGTTTCAGTAAGTTGTCACAAAAGGACGTGAAATTTGACAGAAGTTCTTTCATAGTTTTAATCTCAAGGGTTTTCATGTCTGTAAAGAGGGCTAGCATCTCATTAAATAGTGGATCTAGTTAGAATGTACCCAAATTGAAATGTCAACTGTTGTAGTTGGTCAGCATCAGCCCAATATTCTAACATTCCTTTACAGTGGAATAATTTCTAATCAAACTCAGATTTGACTGCTAATGGAGTTAATGTTACTTCTTTGGCAAGTTGGTTTTGCTTTTCAATATCCCCCGAGAATTTCAATTTCCACCTTTCAATCTCAAGTAAAACAAAATTTCTATCGGCCTTTGACAGCATGTGTTACTGTATGCAACCTTGTGCAGACATCGCCGTGTTTTTGTAAGCTTCACACTTTCGCATAACCAAATTCCAAATCCCTTGACATTTCTCATTGTATCTATCTTGGAACCATAATATGCATTTCTTAACTTCTTCCGTGTATGAAACTAATGGGAATGAGATATTCAAATTATCTTCAATTGACTGCAAATCTTTGCATAAAGCATCTATATGTATAGTAACAAAGGCAGGGTGCTCCATGACTGATGAAAATAGTTGCAATGATACAGTACTAAAATGGAAAAACAATTTGAAATGGGTGGGAGAAGCGCTCGAAACAAAATGTACCAAAAGAGCATACAGGAAATTAGTCTTCACACCGGTACAGCAAACAGCTGTTTTCAAATCTTATCACTGTTTAAAAAAGAAAAAATAGTAATCCTCATTCCAAAATGCACAGAAATAAATCTTACTTTAACCTGAAACACATACAGTAATCAATAGAAAAAAAAATATACGTTCATTCCGAAAAGACATTGGTCATCGAAAATAAACAAAGCAAAGATGAACACTGGATCAGACAGTCAATATTGTAAAATTTTATCCAAAAACTGTCTATGGTACGTTATACCCATGGAGGAAATTCCTTCCTCCATGGTTATACCTAACATCAATAGACTCTTTGCACTGAATTTAAACAAGATGAAAAATGTTGCGCATCTACAATAAAGGAACACTTTGCGCACAAAACAAACATTAGTAGGCTGTTGTTAGGCAGTGCTAGTAAAAAAAAATCACTTGAAAGTCTCGAAGAAAAGATGCTGGAAAAAGTTTTTACTTAGCTTTGTTGAATGCTGCCTGATGAGCTGCAGGACGTTGATCTTTCGTCGTGGGCTGAGCCGAGGGAACAACTGTTGCCTCGGAAAGTCGTCTGCTGGGTCGGGAGTCGCCGGGCAGCATCGGTCGACGATCAGCTGTTGAGGTCGGAGTCGACTGGTGTCGTGATGTGAAGGCGTGATGTACCTACGGTAGTCCCATTACACTAACATCCCTCACGGACAGGGATATTTCCTTGGGTAACCTCATCCTGTCTAACAACTACTTTTCCTTCAACTCATAAATTTATCATCAGATACACAGCACTGCCATGGGCACCCGCATGGCACCATCCTAAGCAATCCTTTTCATGGGCTGTTTGGAACAACAATTACTCAACAATATTTCTATTAAACTTCTTGTGTGTTTCAGATACATAGATGACATTTTTATGATCTGGCCCCTCAAAGAGAATCACCTAATAGACTTCCTGAACTCCCTAAACAACCAATCCTAAAACTTTACCTCAACATACTCCCACAACCATGTCACCATTCTTGATGTTGACATTTCGTTGCATAACAGGCACCTGTATACCTCTGTTCATATCAAACGTACACATCTGCAGCAGTATCTTCATTTTAATAGTTGTCATCCATGGTACATAAATCGTTCGCTTCCTTACAGTTTGGCCGTCCGTGGAAGGAGCTTCTGCTCTGATGAAGAATCTCTTTCGCAATACACAGAAAACCTTTCTTGAGCTCTTATCTCCTGCATCTATGCCCCTGACTTAGTACACAAAACAAATAACTCGTGCCATAGCCTTTCCTATACACACTCACTCTAATGTTGTTCCCGCTGAAACTAACCACAGCCCCATTTTCATTACTCAGTTCTTCCCCGGTCTTGAGTCTATCAACCTAATCCTTTACCGTGGGTTCCTTCACTGGGATGTGCACCATTCTCCATAAAATCCTACCCACCGCCCTAAGCACGTTTTAGCAGACCACCAAATCTAAAAAATACCTTGGTTAACAAGTACTCACCCAGTAATTCCCCCAAACTACCACAGGGATCATTCCCATCCAACAGACCCCACTGTAAAACATGCAGCATGCATCCAGCCACTTCCACTTAATCCAATTCTACGACAGGCGAAACACTTCCCATCATTGGTCATGCTACTTGCATGACTACACACCTCATATTTCAACTTACATGCCTCCATTGCTGCAGCTCATATATAGGTCTCACTACTACTTGCTATCAGAACGAATGGCCACAGGCAGACAGAAAATACCAACAATGAGGCCCATCCATTTGCAAAACATGCCAGTTCCCACTAACTGAATAATTTTAACACCTGCTTCTTATTAGGGCTATCAGATTTTTCCCTGACAACTCAACCTCCTCTGAACTATGTGGATGGGAACTAGCCTATCAGAATATCCTTGAAACCAGACATCCTCCAGGGCTCAATCTCCAATAAATTCCTCCTACCAGATACATCAATTATTATCTTTAATATTTATATAGCTTATATGTCTGATATTTTATTTTTTAAGGATAGTTTTGCAAATTTTTGTGTACATATGCGCTCTCAGTTGTTATGTTGGTATACCACTTTAAATGATATTATACCGTCATCAATATTGATTATTGATCCAATATTTGAGCTTCCCCCCCCTCCCCTCCTATACTACAATCTGCGCCGGTAACGCCATTCACCGGACGGCGGTCGTTGTGTACAAATCTGACTCCTCCTGGCTTCTCACTTCTTACTTCTGATCAAATAAGTCTATTGCTGCCAAAATATTGCACTGTTGTTTTTTTGTGTTTGTTGTCCCAGCCACCTTCATCTTTGGTAAGTGTTGGGTCATATTTCCCTATCCATCCTATGTTATATATATATTATTATTATTATTATTATTATTATTATTATTATATCGTTTAGCCCACTAAGGAGCGCGTGGAACCATTAATTTGCATTGTCCTTCTTATTCTTCTTGCTGTTCTTCTTATTTTCCCAAAACATCCTCATCCTTTCGCTGTGGGCTTGAAGTCTCTCTTGTGTCCATGCATTTTTGAGTTTCAGATTTTTTAATGTAGTGCTCTTAGGGGCAAATTTATGTGAGGTGATCAATTGTCTATATTTACTGCGTGTGGATGTCAATGGATCAAGGCTGGCTTTTGCGAGGTCCTTCTGGGTTTCTAGTGCTTTGTTTTGTCGCGGACCGTTGACGATGTGGAAAATTTTCTTGGTAAGTCGTGAGTCATCCATTCGTGCTATATGTTCATAAAATTTCATGCGTCTTTTCCGTGCAAGTGAGGTGAATCTTTCGGTCAGTGAATACAGTTCTTCTGAGCTTTTGCGCATCCAGATGCCATCTTGGATTTTGGGACCGAATATTTTTCTCAGTATCTGTCTTTCTATTTTTTCTATTCCTTTGACATTTACAGTTAATGATGATGTCTCCGTCGCATACAGTGCTCCTGGAAGAACGACGGTGTGGTAGTGATGGAGTTTGGCTTTGGTGGAAAGCGATTTCTTATTGTACGTATTCCAAGTAATAGCATATGCTTTTTGCAGTTTTTCAGCGCGGTTCTTGTGTGCTTCTTTCTCAGTTCCAGTATTACCAATAATTTCTCCTAAGTACTTAAACTGTTTAACTTGTTTGATAGTGCCATATTTGGTCACGAGTGGCTTCAGGTTGGTGCTTTTGGAGTCCATATATTGCGTTTTCTCATAAGAGATTTGGAGGCCGGTTTTGATAGCTATCTCATGAAGCTTCTCTACAGCATGTTTGGCTTCCTCGACAGTTCGTGTAATTACTGTTAGATCATCCGCAAAAGCAAGGCATTTTATGTTGATTCGTTTATCCTTTGTTCCCATACCTGTATATATTCCAGATATTTCTTTTTTCCATATGCTAATGATCTTGTCTAGTACGAAGTTGAACAGGGGCGGTGATAACCCATCCCCTTGTCTTACACCAGTTTTAATTTCAAAAGATTCAAAAATTTCACCCATAAATTTCACCCATAAATTTCACTTTTGAAGTTGTATTTGTCAAAGTTTGTTGAATTAAAATAGTTGTTTTATTATCTACTCCATATTCACGTAGTATATTGAACAGCGTAGTGCGGTCAATCGAATCATATGCTTTCTTAAAGTCTACAAAAGTTACCACTGTGCGGGTTGACTGACGATGTTGGAGTATCATTTTTAGGTTCCAGATCTGTTCTGTGCATGATCGGTGTGGTCGGAATCCTGCTTGGTATTCACCAATCTTGTGTTCTGTCTGCCTCTCCAACCTTGACCGGAGGGCACAAGAAAGTACTTTATAAGCGACTGGCAGAAGTGAAATCCCTAGAAAATTGTTTGGATCGGTCCTGTCTCCTTTTTTATGTAGCGGGTGAATTAATGCAATTTTCCAATCTGCAGGTATGACTTCGGTCTCCCATATATTTGAAATAATAGCGTGCAGCCGTTCAGTCAGTAGTTCGACCCAGATCTTGAGCATCTCGCCTATTACTCCGTCTTCCCCTGGTGCTTTGTTATTTTTCAACTGAAGTGTGATATTTCGGATCTCACCCAGTGTTGGTGGAGCTGAGTCATGGTTTGGGGAGGGTATCTGGAAATGGAGTTTCTCTGTAGGTGGTTCACAGTTGTACAGCTTCTCGAAGAACTGCTTCAGAATGTCACAATTGGCCTTTGTGTTGGTTTCAAGCATACCATCAGGTCTACGGAAGCAAAGACTTGGGGGTTTAAATGTAGACAGTTCTTCCCGGAAAGTTTTGAAAAAATTTCTTGTGTTGTTTCTTTTGAAGTCATTGTCGATATCCTTTTAATTATTTTGTATATATTTCTACTTTTATTTTATGTATATATCTCTACATTTGTTCATCCTGATAACTGGTCAAAAAATATTAGTTAATAATATTTCTAAAGTAGGCATTGCAGAAATTATTTTGTTGTACTTTTTTCGCTGTTCAACATTATCGCCCCTCCCCAGCACTTCCTCCTCCACCCCATCTTTCCGCCTTTGTTTCACTCATGTGGCAGGTTGGGTTTGCTAACTTGTATGAAAACTCATCCACCAATTGCTCCTCTATCTCTGCGGTGCATACTGTAACCATCAGGAAAAACCTCACTGTCTAGTACTTCTTCTTTTAACCAACTCTCTACCCCAATTATTTCTTGTAGTTTGTGTATCTCTATTAAGTTTGCAAATTCGATTACTTTGTTCATTATACTTCTACAATTTACCATTAATACCCTTACTACTCACTTTACATTTTCATAATTTATCTCCTCTTTCCCAGTTTTACCACAGTCAGTTATTGTTTCAGCCACTTAATCTATTTCTTTAACATCTGTGACTATTCCCATCGTGAATTTGCAATCAGTATCACTTTGATAATCTATTTCCATCCCTTCACCAGCAGCCCTAACCTAAAAAAGGCACAGTCCTGACCCCATCATAACTGGAAATGGGCTCCCTTACTGCTTTAGCAAACAACTCAGAAAGTACTCCCTTCCCCCTTCTATTTAGGTGTAGGCCATGCCTAGTAAAACCCCACCTACCAATGGTGTTCACAGGCACAACTCCCAGCACAGAACTATTGCCTTTTCCAAGTAGCACTTCCGTTTCCACATTTACACACCTCACAGCATAGTTCAATTGTGTCCGGTCATGGCGTTTTAGGACGTGCATGAGCTCCACCCTGGTATGTTGTGCCTCCATCACCACCTTCCTCAGGTCACTCTCTATACTATAACTTGCTTTTCTATCAATACTATTTCCCGCACCTTCCACTGTCACTACTCTGTCGTCCTTAGTGAAACTCCTACAAAGTGAGCCTATATCCTCTATTAACTGTCCTAATGTTGCACTAGGTTTGAAAAAACTTCTGACCTGGTATCCTGTATCTAACTGATCCTGCAGAAGAGGGCCTACACCTCTCCCATTGCTACTACCTAGTAGGAGAACCCTTTTTTTTCTATTCTTGCCCTGCACGCCGTTATTCCTAAAGGTCTGCTGCTTCTTACGAACTCCTACATCATCATGAGGCTCTTCTCCTCCTGACTCTGGCAACAGGTAAAACCTATTTTTCCCACAATTACTGAAGTGTCTGGCTTGTTCATCCTGTTAACCATGATTCTCCTACGACCTGTTACCAGCTCCCACCCATCCTTCTCAACTTTCTCCAACCCACTATCTCTTCTTTCTGCCTCTACAGCTTGAGCCTCGGCAAGCTCAGCCCCTACAGGCTGTGTCTGTGGAGTCTGAGCCTCCACAGGCTGGACTTCCATAGGTTGAACCTCCACAGGATGAGCCCCCACAGGCGAGACCACCACAGGTCACGCCAACAGAGGCTGAGCCTCCACAGGCTGGACTTCCACAGGTTGAGCCTCCACAGGCTGAACCTTCACAGGCTGAACATCCACAGGCGAGGCCACCACAGGCCACGCCAACAGAAGCTGAGCCTCCACAGAACGAGCCTCAAGAACCCTCTTCCTTTCACCCAACTCCCTGATTGTTTCGCCCATCTCCCTCATCCTTATTATCCCTATTAAGGAAAAGTGAACAAAACCATGGGAGAGCCTGATTTATTTCCCCCGTTTCCTCTTCCCCACATGCCCAGTGAAACTACTTACACCAACTACAACCCATCCCCTTTGCAACGTACCTACGACAGGCGCCACAGTTTCCAGTCAATTGGTCAAGAATCAACTTAATAATCTGCAACATGTGAAAGTATCATTATCTGTGTGTCCTGTCGGATTAAATAAATTATTTTGAAATTAATCAATGATAAATGATTTAAGATTGACTAGAAAGTGAACAAACAATGACTGATTAGTGAATGACCGACGAATGACCTATAGGCGATACTGGATTACCCAATAGCAGTAGCCTCAAGCCTCCGATTTTTAAAGGTATCCTGTGAGTTAACTTTTTTCATTAAATAAAAAATCAAAATACCTAATATGAAAAGCATGAAAATTAAAATTTTTAGTTTGATTGTAGTGTATGATACTAGTAAAAATAATTTTCAAAATACCATAAATTGTAAAATTCGTTTGTTTAGTTGGATGAAAAATATAATCAATTCAATTAGTCATCTACAAAACCTTTTCTTTGTACCTATAAAATTCAGATAACTTTTTCAAATACATTGGGACCCAAAACATTTGAGTGCCTATGGCCCCATAGTCCATACTTTCTTAATCCGGCACTGCCTTCGATGACCATGATGACAGTGGCACACCGTTTTCGACAGTGGAACACATTTCTCTTTAGAGTCGTTTTCTACTATGTGTATTAATAAATTTGAGTAATTCTCCTTCAAAGGGCATAGACAAAGACATAGAAACAATATTGGTTCCTCGCATTAATAAAGCTTCTAGGATAGCGTTTCTCAATCTTCTTCAATCTGAGTACCAGTAAATTGTAAAAAATTATGCTGCGCACTGGCGTAGCTAGGTCAACAAGGGCCCTGGTGCAAAAAATTTATTTTGGGCCCTCAGGCCAGATGGGCGACCTTTTTTTTTGCTTTGTGTTAGTGGTAAGGGCCCCCTGAGCTGAGGATGGGGCCCTTGAGTTGTGCTTAGAGGCCCCCTGAGCAGTGAGATTGACCTTAGTGAGGGACTTCCTGTATTTCAGGGAGGCCCTTAGACGGCTGTAGGGCTAAAAAAAAGTCATTAGTTTGCCATGAAGGCTCGTGGGCCTCTGAACTGCACTTGGGGGCCCCCGGAGGTGCGCTTTGGGGCCCCCAGGGGTATGCTTGGGGGCCCCCTCAGCGTAGGGGCCCCGGTGCACTGCACCGCCTAGCCCCATAGTAGCTACGCCCCTGGTGCTGCGGGCACCTAACCCATATCTTCATAATTTTTTATCTATGTTTATATTATGTATATAGACATCTTTTATAGTACCCATATAATATAATACGTCGAGTTACAGGCGTGAACTGGAAGAGGGTTGCTCAAGATCAATCAATGTGGAGAGAACTGCAACAAAACTACTTAGAATTAAATTGTATTATATAGCTCATTGGCTTAAAGAGGCTGCTTCCTGTAATAGGGATTGATAAAGTTGTAATAATAATAATCATGATAATAATAAAACCATGTTTTGAATTCCTGTGAAAACACAGTTATGGAACTGGAAGTTGTAGGGGACTAAGCCTACCCGCGGTAGCAGTAAGCCTAGATCTCCTTAACTAGCATCTTGCATCTCAAACTCAATTTCGTCAAAGATGAAAACAAACTTCCTACTGTTCAAAAATTTTAGACCGTGAATACACCTTTAGAAATAAAATCAACTGCAATTTAACATGGTCGCCACTCTCCAATAATTTTAACCTTTGGAGAGAAAAGGGTTCAGTTAAACTATGGAAACAAACTCACTGTTCAAATTTCACCCTCATTATATTCTGATATCAAAAAACACAAAGGGTCTACTGGAGATCTCGATTCCGCTACAATAACATGCAGTAATATCGTCGGAATACTGCTGTATTCAGTCGCAAGACGTATTATTTTCAAGTAGTAATTCTGTTGTAATACAGCCTGGACCATTGTTTTAAAGCAAAAATTAGGTTGTCATACAGCCTGGACCAGCATGAAACCGTTAAATGTACTTAGGAAGAATTTATATTGGAGTCTTGCATTTGACCACTGCAGTATTATGATGCCAACTCCTGGCGGAATCGCGATCTCCAGTAATCCTAAAACAAAAAGGTTCACAATTACAGTTGAGTCGGCAATCGGATTCTTTGCAAAAGTTTGAAAGTTATGAAATGCAGAAGACAGACAGAACTAACCCCCTCAAAAACTTTATATTATCTGTTCATCGTCCCTACCGAGCTGCAGTACTTCAAAAATTCCATGATGGTCGACACCAAAGCCAAGGCCGTAGCTAAGGGGGGGGGGGGGGGCATTGTGGGGCAATGCCCTACCTTAAAACATACCTTCAACTAAGCTAATACGCTATTTACCTGAACTGTTTGTTCATAGTATGAAATGATGGGAAAAAATTAATTTACTACTAACATAGTGACAAGTAAACAATTCCGAATTAACTACAGTTCGTCACTATCATATATACCAATTCTTTATTCCGCTCACAGATGCCATTTGAAGTATATACTGTCTATGATGTTCGTTTGTGTACTGTAGGTACAATGTTTCAGGCAGTTAGTGACAATTTTTTATTTATTGCTGTGAACTGAAGACCAATTGATTTTGCGATGGGTATACGGGATTTCTTTAGCAAAAAACGAAGAGTTGAAGAGGAAATTGACCAAGAAGGACCTCATTCCTCAAAAGAGTTGGAAGCACAAATACAATTACCACTCGTAGTCCTATGGGAACAGGTTTGGTGAAACATGTTGGTAATGTTAGCTGTATTATTCCCTCTGATATTGCACAAATCCGATAAAGCAAGTTAATTTATATGTACATCTAAAAGAAAATTACAGGACCTTTGTAGTGGTCTGGTTCAAGTGTTATAAATTGTTGCAGGATTCAATCGAGAAAGATGCTGCTTTTTGCTACTCTTGCCAGCAATTATTACCTCATGGAAGCAACAGACTTTATACTCTTCTGCAGGATTCAGAAACTGGAAAAATGTCACTGATTAAAAATCCACATCTCATACACAAGCCATGGCGATGTGGCAGGACAAATTCATATAATATCTACAACTAGCAGTGATGAAACGTTAATACGTCGAAACGCATTTTAAAACAAATAGGTCTTATATGAAGTCTATTATTGAAGCAATAGAATTTCTAGTTGTTAATGAATTGGATTTGCGTGGAAATTATATTTTGGAGGAAGAAAAGAACAAGAATTATTTCATAACTTGTTTGAATACATATGCATGAAAAATTCGAATTTGAAGGAGGCTATCACTCATATAAAACAAACTGCAACATATCGTTCACCCGAAATTCAAAATCAAAAAATTCAAGCAATGTTTCAAGCAGCGCGAAGTTCCATTGTTAAAGATATTGAGGAATCTGAGGTGAACTGGTTTACTCTAATGGAAGATGGGACGAGAGATAAAAATAACCGAGAATATATTGCAATCAAAATATGTTACATTATGGATAGATTCGTCAATGACTCGTTGCTGGCAGTTACAACTATTGAAAACCTTGATGCAGCCACTTTCACCGAATTAACGTCAAATACGCTTACGGAAAATAACTTTGGCCTCTCTGGTATGCTGTGATGGCGCAAGTGTAATGTTTGGGAAAGTTTCAGGAGTTGCAACCAGAACAGAAAATAAATTTGGCCAAAAAATTCCTCACGTCCACTGTTACAACCATCTCTTGCATTTTATAGACATCAGGACAATCTCGGAAAAGACTTTCATTCTTCATTTTTTTTATCAATACATCATGTTACATGAATTCTTTCACCATGGCAAAACAGCTGCCTCATATGGTGGAAAAAGGATTGGCTGGCTCCTCGAACAGCATTGTTCGGGACACTTGGCGGTTACAAAAGTTGTAAACTACAATTATTCATCAATTTTGACGACATAAGATGAAATTAAAAAAGACAGATTTAATGGTGATGATATCGCTAAGAGTGTTGGCATACTCAACTTGGAATTCCGAATGGCCATGGTTGTGGGCAAAAAAAACTTATTCATGCTTCAGCCTGCAGACGCAGTTTTACGAGCACAAAGCGCAGGATTGAAAGACGCCATAACAATCGTAAAGTGCGTCCAAAATGAAAAAAAAAACTGACTAAGATCAGAAGAAATATATCAAATTTTGGAAGGAGCTAATTCTATGACAAGTCGCAATTCTTAAAACAGAACCCAGATCCATAAGAGGCTCAAGAGGAAAATCAAATCGGATGGATCATTACTTGATGATGGCCCTTCCGACAAAATATAGAAGACCAGGATGCTCAGCCATTTAAATTTGATTATTTTGAAACGTTGGACATAACTGCTGAGTTACTAAGAAGGGGACAGACTGCGTGAGCACATCTGCAATTATAGATCCAACAAAATCCGCCATTGCACGGCATACAGCCGAAACCAATCATGCCATAAACTTCGAAAACACCATCCATATAGAGCGCGTAGATAAATAGTGGCCAAGGAGGGTCAGGGAGGCGTTGGAAATTGCCAAACGCCCAAAAAAACATAAACGAAGACAACGGGCTTAAATTACCTGGCGCCTGGCTCTCGCTAATGCGGACATAGCAGGTCACGTGTCACCTCCCACCAGACCGCGCGGCGCCCCACCAGGCCAACGAAACACATGACAGTTCGCATATTCTGATTGGCGGGGTAGCCTGAACGTTCTAGATGGGTCACGGGCCTCGACTATATTCAGAAAACTCCGTCAGCTATGCAAATACCACAAAATCGTCACCAAGTAATTGCAGCAACAGAAGCGGTTCCCTGGATAACAGTGCCATCGAGGATCCCTGTAGAAAAGAATGGCCAATATATTTTTGGTGTTGGACCGACACCGGGATATTCGAGATGCGCCACAACCACCACCCGCCGAGCTACTGGAGGAGGCGGATAGAGCCAAAACAAGACAGTAGTAGTCTCCAGATGGAACTGCGTGTTGAACTCTACAAGAAAACCTACAAATGGCTGCTACCCGTTGGATATATCGATGATTTCTTCAAAGTACTCAGTGATCCCGCCTGCTCCCACCTAGCCTGCCCTGTTCACGAACAAGTCAAGGAGGGTGCGGATGGACAAGCCTGGGCAAAGACTGTTCCTCTGCCATGCGTCTTCGCTAAAAATTTTACATGGAGGAGCTAAAACGCAGACTCCATCCTTTACAAACGTCAACGCCAGCATCACCATCAAAACCAAACAACTCATCAGACGACGAGGAAGACACCCCGACGTGCACCCCACAGTCGCAGACGCCGCCAGGCTTGAGCACACTAGGAGTTACCGAGGCGACGACAAGTGATGCAGCGCCATCAAGATTGGTGCCAACACGACTCACGCAGCAACGAGAGGCCTGTAGTCGCACAGGATGACGGAAAATGGGACGCCATCTTTGTAAGGCCAGCTGACATGGCAGCCGCCATTAGAGTACTGCAAGAAAATGGCATCCTGTACCACCCGGGACAGATAGGAAAGCCCCAGCCCAACAAAGAGCAACAGAAGCAGAGAGCAGTCGAGACTGCTCAGTGCTTCCGCTGCCAAGCCTGGTGCCACAAGGGGAAGAGCGCTGTGTCCGCTGCGGCGGCAGACACAGTGTGAAGAGCTGCAACCGGCCTCGAGACGCAACGCCAACATGTGCCAACTGCGCGGGGCCACACGCAGCATTCCACGCCCGCTGTCCAGCCAGACCTGGACCCAAGCGCAGCCAGCAGCAGCAAGACCGAACAAAACGTCAGGTGGAAACCAAGAAAAACGCCTGGGCAAAGAAGAGGAGGATGAAGAAGAAGACGACTGCAAGACCAGGACCAGATACAATCTGCCGCAACACGCAAAGGAATCACGAGAGCAGCACTGCCTCCCAGACAAGTCACCCTCACCAGGCAAGCTGCAGCAGCAATAGGGCTGCGCCACGAGTCACAGGCACACACCACCCTCCACCAAGCCCAGGTCACGCGCCGCCAAGAAGGAACTACTACACAAGAATAGAGACCAACCAGGGACAAGACGGATGGTGCGAGCCATGTTCCCGACGTTCATGCCAAGAAGCGGGTGACAACAAACAAGAACTTGCTAAGATACTGCAGTTGCTGATGCAACTCATATCGACACTAATATCTTAAAGGTATTAGAGCCAAATTAAGGACACAGATCCAAAAACCCTATTTCAATTGATTGTAACCCCCCCTTCCCCCACATTAGTAAAATAAAAATAAATACAACCTCTTCCTATGGCTGAAAAGAGCAATAAGCTCTCCAACAGTCCGCCCCCGGCCTTCAGCCGGGGGAATGAAAGATAAAGAAAAAAAGACTGAAGAGGAGGAACACGTCGCAGCTTAACCTGGATTCCTTCGCTTTCTTCAAGTTTGTCGCCATCTACCGGATTACGCTTACTACTGAACTTCGCTTTTTGGTTTATCTCTTTGGTACTTCGCCTGCTAATTTTTGGATATCACCTGATTGCCCCTTGACTACGACTATGAGCTTCTGGAACTCACCTACATGCCTTCGTTCTATGCCTGCCTGCTTTCGGATTACGCTTGCCTGCCTACTTTCGAACTACGCCTATCTGCCAGCTCTGGGACTACGCCTGCCTGCCTGCCTGCTTTCAGACTATGCCAGCCTGCCTGCCTGCTTTTCCCCTGCCTGCTTCGGACTACTCCGCCGCCGGCCATCCGACTGCGCCTGCCCTACCTGCCACCTGTCTACACCAGCTTACTGACTAACAACGCCTGCTCTCGCCGCTGCTCACATATGTACTTCCGTCGATCTGCCTGCGTAGTGAGCTATATTCAGCAACAAAACAGTAACGGTAACGCCGTAAACATTTCCGGCACAAACCCTACCATCCTTCCACCCACTGTCACTACCAGCAGCCACCTTTCCACCACAGACACATCTTCAACTACAATAGCAAACAGCATGACTCCTTCCACGTCATCAATCATCAGCCCCACGACATCTGAAGGCATACACCCTCATATTCCACAGATAGTGTAAAAAACCCTCACGGGGTACTAGCTATCAGCAAACAGACAGTAGCAATGCCAGACCTTATGACCAATCAATATGCGGCACCTCGCCGTCTTCACAAACCTCCTCAACAAAAACTACATTTACCACATGTGAAGTCCTAGAAACCACACCATCACCTCCTACTATTTTTTTTTTAATCTGCTTAACGTCTCTCTAACAGCTGAGGTCTTTAGAGACGGGAAAGGATGGGGGGCAAGGAATGGGAAGGAATTCGGCCATGGCCTTTTGAAGGAAGCATCCCGGCATTTGCCTGGAGTGATTGGGAAACCATGGAAAACCCAAATCTGGAAGCCCGGACAGGGATTCAAACCGACCTCCTACTACTTCTCAGACAATTCACGTATATATACTGTAAGGAATGTTCCCTGAATACACCAATAGTAAAACCTTAACCAAATTCATAAATTGCCACATACCAAACATATCAATCCAACAACTCATTCCCACAAAAAACGGAATCATTATCAAAAGCAACATACAGACCACTTTAAGCTAATTATAAACAAAAATTGGCCTCACTTCTTTGGCGACAATGCTACCTTAATCCCTCCCCCCTAAACAACCAACCCCACCTAAGAGACCCCCAACGCTCACAGCCGTCATCCGCGCGGTAGATCCATCTATCACCGAAGAAGAAGTAGTCACAGAGCTAAACTCAAACGAAGACCTACATGTACCCCAGAATAAGAAATAACTTTGGGCCCACTTACATGATCTGAGTCCTAACATAAGATCCTCAACAATAGGACCACACAATGGGGCCGCGATCCTCCACCAGAAACACGGAGTGGAACCTTGAAAAACTTCCTCTCCCCAACCTACTAGAAGTACCCCGCTGCTTACAATACAACGACCATCTCAGGCAGAATTGTAAAAACCCTTCTATTTGTCCCCACTATAAAGAGGATCACTTCCTAAAAACCTGCCCTAACCTGCAGAAAACACCAACCTGGCAACACATGCAGTGAACACCACCCTACTTACTCCACCAAATGCAAATTCAAACCAGCTCCCATCAAACCTGAACTCACTGTACCCCACCGACCAATTGACCTTCCCATACCACCCACCAACTCCATACGCCACCCACAAACCACAGAAGATATCCTACGATTAATTATCATTACTATGAAATATCTAAACCCCTTCTCGCGAGATCACACACTCACACAAATATCTATCGCAGCCCGACCAGTTTTTGGAATTCACAAAAATGCCACCTATTCCCACAACAACGCCCACTTCCAATTCCTCGCGCTAGAAACTTCGTATAAGCCCCACAACCCCACACCGAAAAACCCAAATATGCCTCTTTTTCATTACATTTTATTTAACAACATCCATTCACTCTTACCAACAAAAGCTTCTCCTATATACCCTCACCATACATGATACCCAATGCCTCAGGTTAAACGAAATCTTCCTTCAACCACATCATCAAATTCGTATGTCCCCTTATCAACTCACCAGATCTGACAACTCTTCACAAGTAGCGCCCGGAGGCATGGTCATTGGCTATAAAAATCATATCCCCACCCACCCCTCAATCATCCATCTGAACATGTCATCGTCGCAGCATTCCTATAATCCCTCACCGTCACCCTCCCCACCATATACATCCGACCCCGCGTTCCACTCCCAATCAATTTCATATCCTACATAGATAATCACTACAACTCATATATCATCATGGCAGACATTGATATCCATAGTCACACCCAAGAACTCCAACAAACCCTAGCAACCATGAGAGGTAACATCATTAACATCCCATCACCCACGTGCCCTGAATCAAACACAATCCCTGATACAGTTATAGTCTCCCCAAATATCCTAACCCGCACCACACATCATGTTCTCGATCCCATTGGAAGCAACCACCTCCCGATCATGCTCTCCATCCAATACAATGCCCCTAAGACCCCACGCCCACCCAATCCTACACCCCACCGATACATTCAGAATTACCACAATACCAACTTGAATAACTACAGAAAATTCATGACCAAATAGACGCAGACAAACCAAATAACACCGACGCTGACAGCCTACTTAAAGCTACCAAATATCTTCAACACACCATCATAGACGCTTCTGACGCTCACATCCCCCTGATTCCTATCACCCCTCACAAATCATCACAACCAAGACGAACACTCCGACTCCTTCATCTCTCACGTCGCCTCTTCCGCACTTATCAACGCACCCACGATCCATCCTCAACCGCCCACAAATGACGCACTTGGAGGGACACTTGCAACCAGCTAAATAAAAAGTATATACAGAACTCCTCACAATACTGGTCCACCTTACGACGCATAACTGGCCTCATATCCGCCATAACATATCCCCTCCTCCACAATAACCTTCCTGTACCCGATAACACCCAAAAACCAAATCTCTTCGCAGACCAACTCCAAACCATCCATACCACAACAAATGCCCCCGATTTGACTACGCTGACTTCGCCATTATCGAACAGCGTGCCAGCCCCTCATTACTACCGCTCAAACCAGATTTCAACTACATCCAAACCGTCAGCCGCACGGGGCTTAACAACCCCATCACTACTAACGATATCCTATCTGTCCTTCACACCAAGAAAAATACAGCTCCTGGCCCTGACTCCATCGCATACAGACTCATCAAAGAAGCACCTAGCTCCTTCCATCAACTCCTAGCCCACCAATATACAAATACCCTATACTTCGACATCTACCCTCGTAAATGGAAATCCTCAAAAATCATCATGTTTACCAAACCAAATAAGCCAAAATCAGATCCCAACTCATACCCCCCCATCAGCCTCACCTCCGTCTTTAGCAAAATTTTTGAAACCATACTATCAAAAAGAATCCACTAACACATATCTTAACAATCAATTCTATCCCCAGGCCAGTGAGGTTTCCGCCCAAAACTATCCATCCAAGATCAACTACTCAAACTAGTGTACCTCCTGACCACCCACTGATCCGCAATTCTCTTCCTGTGAGACATGGAAAAAGTTTTCGACCGAGGATGGCACGCCTGACTCATTTTTAAAATGCAAACCTTCGCCTTACCCATCACCTACAATAGCCTCCTTCCTCACACATCTTACCTTGTTTGTAGCCATAAATAACTTCTTCTCCCGCATCTTCTCCCCTACCGCAGGTGTCCCCCCAAGGATATGTACTCTCGCCGCTCCTATTCATCCTATACATTTCTGACATACCTATACCTGCACCACCTACATAAATCCTCAAATACGCCGATGACACCGACTACCTAGCCATGTATAAACCACTACAACAATCGCAAAAATCCATACAGACAGAACTGGACAAATTTGTACAACGGTGCAACCGCTGGAGGTGAATCATAAATCCTAACAAAATCCAAGTCATCATTTTCGGAAAGATAAGCAGAAGATACCGCCTTGCCGACTTCAAAATTACCATCTACAATCATCCCATCCAGCAATACCTAGGCATCACCCTCGACCAACATCTAACCTAGACACCCCACCTTAAAACGATCACCTCCAAAGCAAATATCCGACTCAACCTTCTTAAACTACTCCTGGGGACTCCGCAGCAACGTTATCATCAACACCTTCCTCCGCCCCATCCTCACCTGTGGTCACCTCTCTTGGTTATCCGCTCCCGACCGCTTCTACAATAGACCTTAAATTATAGAACGCCACGCACTCCGAATCACCTGCCGTATCCGACTGCCATCACCCGCCCACCTATTTTACACTTGAATAAATTTGTCTCCACACCCTGATCAACTTAGAATCCCTCCGCATAAAATACAGAATAAATAGTCTCCATAACAACAATCCTATAACTTTAAACCTAATCACCAAACCCCATCACCTCCCCACCTCCTACAAACAAGTACCACCCACATTCCACCTCCTTAACATCCTTATCCTAAACAAACACATAGACCGACCACCACCAATACCCTACCAACAGAAGCGATCCAAGTTTATACCCTACCCGTTAACCGATTATCTGAAAACCATCATCTGTAAACCTGCGTGAAATATTGTAAAAAAAAAAACTAAAAATTAATAGCGTTCTGATTATGTGAAAAAAATGCTATTGTTATATGACATTGTAACATTTATATTTATGTTTTCATCAATTGTAAAATATGTATCTTTAGGCTGAAGAGCACAATTTGTGTGCTGCTACCCCGACTTCCCCCACCAGGGGAAGGAAAGAAACGATAATAAATATATATATATGATTGAAGACGCACTTCTGCACTGGAAGAAGACCACAGAAGGATGGTCGAAACATCGGCTACTCGAAACATGACGCAGCATCATTCGGACAGCCAAGAATCAACTGAGTACTGGCCGCGGAAGCCTACGATTACACTGAATAAATGATTTTCTTTCTCTTATCTATCTATCACCCCTCCCGACTATCACTCACTCATAATCACAAATACGACAAAAATCAATTTATCAGATTAGCTCAAGTAACATT
>CM061914.1:13703657-13817069 GCA_031002005.1 Vandiemenella viatica | reverse complement strand
CGCATACAGTGCTCCTGGAAGAACGACGGTGTGGTAGTGATGGAGTTTGGCTTTGGTGGAAAGCGATTTCTTATTGTACGTATTCCAAGTAATAGCATATGCTTTTTGCAGTTTTTCAGCGCGGTTCTTGTGTGCTTCTTTCTCAGTTCCAGTATTACCAATAATTTCTCCTAAGTACTTAAACTGTTTAACTTGTTTGATAGTGCCATATTTGGTCACGAGTGGCTTCAGGTTGGTGCTTTTGGAGTCCATATATTGCGTTTTCTCATAAGAGATTTGGAGGCCGGTTTTGATAGCTATCTCATGAAGCTTCTCTACAGCATGTTTGGCTTCCTCGACAGTTCGTGTAATTACTGTTAGATCATCCGCAAAAGCAAGGCATTTTATGTTGATTCGTTTATCCTTTGTTCCCATACCTGTATATTCCAGATATTTCTTTTTTCCATATGCTAATGATCTTGTCTAGTACGAAGTTGAACAGGGGCGGTGATAACCCATCCCCTTGTCTTACACCAGTTTTAATTTCAAAAGATTCAAAAATTTCACCCATAAATTTCACCCATAAATTTCACTTTTGAAGTTGTATTTGTCAAAGTTTGTTGAATTAAAATAGTTGTTTTATTATCTACTCCATATTCACGTAGTATATTGAACAGCGTAGTGCGGTCAATCGAATCATATGCTTTCTTAAAGTCTACAAAAGTTACCACTGTGCGGGTTGACTGACGATGTTGGAGTATCATTTTTAGGTTCCAGATCTGTTCTGTGCATGATCGGTGTGGTCGGAATCCTGCTTGGTATTCACCAATCTTGTGTTCTGTCTGCCTCTCCAACCTTGACCGGAGGGCACAAGAAAGTACTTTATAAGCGACTGGCAGAAGTGAAATCCCTAGAAAATTGTTTGGATCGGTCCTGTCTCCTTTTTTATGTAGCGGGTGAATTAATGCAATTTTCCAATCTGCAGGTATGACTTCGGTCTCCCATATATTTGAAATAATAGCGTGCAGCCGTTCAGTCAGTAGTTCGACCCAGATCTTGAGCATCTCGCCTATTACTCCGTCTTCCCCTGGTGCTTTGTTATTTTTCAACTGAAGTGTGATATTTCGGATCTCACCCAGTGTTGGTGGAGCTGAGTCATGGTTTGGGGAGGGTATCTGGAAATGGAGTTTCTCTGTAGGTGGTTCACAGTTGTACAGCTTCTCGAAGAACTGCTTCAGAATGTCACAATTGGCCTTTGTGTTGGTTTCAAGCATACCATCAGGTCTACGGAAGCAAAGACTTGGGGGTTTAAATGTAGACAGTTCTTCCCGGAAAGTTTTGAAAAAATTTCTTGTGTTGTTTCTTTTGAAGTCATTGTCGATATCCTTTTAATTATTTTGTATATATTTCTACTTTTATTTTATGTATATATCTCTACATTTGTTCATCCTGATAACTGGTCAAAAAATATTAGTTAATAATATTTCTAAAGTAGGCATTGCAGAAATTATTTTGTTGTACTTTTTTCGCTGTTCAACATTATCGCCCCTCCCCAGCACTTCCTCCTCCACCCCATCTTTCCGCCTTTGTTTCACTCATGTGGCAGGTTGGGTTTGCTAACTTGTATGAAAACTCATCCACCAATTGCTCCTCTATCTCTGCGGTGCATACTGTAACCATCAGGAAAAACCTCACTGTCTAGTACTTCTTCTTTTAACCAACTCTCTACCCCAATTATTTCTTGTAGTTTGTGTATCTCTATTAAGTTTGCAAATTCGATTACTTTGTTCATTATACTTCTACAATTTACCATTAATACCCTTACTACTCACTTTACATTTTCATAATTTATCTCCTCTTTCCCAGTTTTACCACAGTCAGTTATTGTTTCAGCCACTTAATCTATTTCTTTAACATCTGTGACTATTCCCATCGTGAATTTGCAATCAGTATCACTTTGATAATCTATTTCCATCCCTTCACCAGCAGCCCTAACCTAAAAAAGGCACAGTCCTGACCCCATCATAACTGGAAATGGGCTCCCTTACTGCTTTAGCAAACAACTCAGAAAGTACTCCCTTCCCCCTTCTATTTAGGTGTAGGCCATGCCTAGTAAAACCCCACCTACCAATGGTGTTCACAGGCACAACTCCCAGCACAGAACTATTGCCTTTTCCAAGTAGCACTTCCGTTTCCACATTTACACACCTCACAGCATAGTTCAATTGTGTCCGGTCATGGCGTTTTAGGACGTGCATGAGCTCCACCCTGGTATGTTGTGCCTCCATCACCACCTTCCTCAGGTCACTCTCTATACTATAACTTGCTTTTCTATCAATACTATTTCCCGCACCTTCCACTGTCACTACTCTGTCGTCCTTAGTGAAACTCCTACAAAGTGAGCCTATATCCTCTATTAACTGTCCTAATGTTGCACTAGGTTTGAAAAAACTTCTGACCTGGTATCCTGTATCTAACTGATCCTGCAGAAGAGGGCCTACACCTCTCCCATTGCTACTACCTAGTAGGAGAACCCTTTTTTTTCTATTCTTGCCCTGCACGCCGTTATTCCTAAAGGTCTGCTGCTTCTTACGAACTCCTACATCATCATGAGGCTCTTCTCCTCCTGACTCTGGCAACAGGTAAAACCTATTTTTCCCACAATTACTGAAGTGTCTGGCTTGTTCATCCTGTTAACCATGATTCTCCTACGACCTGTTACCAGCTCCCACCCATCCTTCTCAACTTTCTCCAACCCACTATCTCTTCTTTCTGCCTCTACAGCTTGAGCCTCGGCAAGCTCAGCCCCTACAGGCTGTGTCTGTGGAGTCTGAGCCTCCACAGGCTGGACTTCCATAGGTTGAACCTCCACAGGATGAGCCCCCACAGGCGAGACCACCACAGGTCACGCCAACAGAGGCTGAGCCTCCACAGGCTGGACTTCCACAGGTTGAGCCTCCACAGGCTGAACCTTCACAGGCTGAACATCCACAGGCGAGGCCACCACAGGCCACGCCAACAGAAGCTGAGCCTCCACAGAACGAGCCTCAAGAACCCTCTTCCTTTCACCCAACTCCCTGATTGTTTCGCCCATCTCCCTCATCCTTATTATCCCTATTAAGGAAAAGTGAACAAAACCATGGGAGAGCCTGATTTATTTCCCCCGTTTCCTCTTCCCCACATGCCCAGTGAAACTACTTACACCAACTACAACCCATCCCCTTTGCAACGTACCTACGACAGGCGCCACAGTTTCCAGTCAATTGGTCAAGAATCAACTTAATAATCTGCAACATGTGAAAGTATCATTATCTGTGTGTCCTGTCGGATTAAATAAATTATTTTGAAATTAATCAATGATAAATGATTTAAGATTGACTAGAAAGTGAACAAACAATGACTGATTAGTGAATGACCGACGAATGACCTATAGGCGATACTGGATTACCCAATAGCAGTAGCCTCAAGCCTCCGATTTTTAAAGGTATCCTGTGAGTTAACTTTTTTCATTAAATAAAAAATCAAAATACCTAATATGAAAAGCATGAAAATTAAAATTTTTAGTTTGATTGTAGTGTATGATACTAGTAAAAATAATTTTCAAAATACCATAAATTGTAAAATTCGTTTGTTTAGTTGGATGAAAAATATAATCAATTCAATTAGTCATCTACAAAACTTTTCTTTGTACCTATAAAATTCAGATAACTTTTTCAAATACATTGGGACCCAAAACATTTGAGTGCCTATGGCCCCATAGTCCATACTTTCTTAATCCGGCACTGCCTTCGATGACCATGATGACAGTGGCACACCGTTTTCGACAGTGGAACACATTTCTCTTTAGAGTCGTTTTCTACTATGTGTATTAATAAATTTGAGTAATTCTCCTTCAAAGGGCATAGACAAAGACATAGAAACAATATTGGTTCCTCGCATTAATAAAGCTTCTAGGATAGCGTTTCTCAATCTTCTTCAATCTGAGTACCAGTAAATTGTAAAAAATTATGCTGCGCACTGGCGTAGCTAGGTCAACAAGGGCCCTGGTGCAAAAAATTTATTTTGGGCCCTCAGGCCAGATGGGCGACCTTTTTTTTTGCTTTGTGTTAGTGGTAAGGGCCCCCTGAGCTGAGGATGGGGCCCTTGAGTTGTGCTTAGAGGCCCCCTGAGCAGTGAGATTGACCTTAGTGAGGGACTTCCTGTATTTCAGGGAGGCCCTTAGACGGCTGTAGGGCTAAAAAAAAGTCATTAGTTTGCCATGAAGGCTCGTGGGCCTCTGAACTGCACTTGGGGGCCCCCGGAGGTGCGCTTTGGGGCCCCCAGGGGTATGCTTGGGGGCCCCCTCAGCGTAGGGGCCCCGGTGCACTGCACCGCCTAGCCCCATAGTAGCTACGCCCCTGGTGCTGCGGGCACCTAACCCATATCTTCATAATTTTTTATCTATGTTTATATTATGTATATAGACATCTTTTATAGTACCCATATAATATAATACGTCGAGTTACAGGCGTGAACTGGAAGAGGGTTGCTCAAGATCAATCAATGTGGAGAGAACTGCAACAAAACTACTTAGAATTAAATTGTATTATATAGCTCATTGGCTTAAAGAGGCTGCTTCCTGTAATAGGGATTGATAAAGTTGTAATAATAATAATCATGATAATAATAAAACCATGTTTTGAATTCCTGTGAAAACACAGTTATGGAACTGGAAGTTGTAGGGGACTAAGCCTACCCGCGGTAGCAGTAAGCCTAGATCTCCTTAACTAGCATCTTGCATCTCAAACTCAATTTCGTCAAAGATGAAAACAAACTTCCTACTGTTCAAAAATTTTAGACCGTGAATACACCTTTAGAAATAAAATCAACTGCAATTTAACATGGTCGCCACTCTCCAATAATTTTAACCTTTGGAGAGAAAAGGGTTCAGTTAAACTATGGAAACAAACTCACTGTTCAAATTTCACCCTCATTATATTCTGATATCAAAAAACACAAAGGGTCTACTGGAGATCTCGATTCCGCTACAATAACATGCAGTAATATCGTCGGAATACTGCTGTATTCAGTCGCAAGACGTATTATTTTCAAGTAGTAATTCTGTTGTAATACAGCCTGGACCATTGTTTTAAAGCAAAAATTAGGTTGTCATACAGCCTGGACCAGCATGAAACCGTTAAATGTACTTAGGAAAGAATTTATATTGGAGTCTTGCATTTGACCACTGCAGTATTATGATGCCAACTCCTGGCGGAATCGCGATCTCCAGTAATCCTAAAACAAAAAGGTTCACAATTACAGTTGAGTCGGCAATCGGATTCTTTGCAAAAGTTTGAAAGTTATGAAATGCAGAAGACAGACAGAACTAACCCCCTCAAAAACTTTATATTATCTGTTCATCGTCCCTACCGAGCTGCAGTACTTCAAAAATCCATGATGGTCGACACCAAAGCCAAGGCCGTAGCTAAGGGGGGGGGGGGGGCATTGTGGGGCAATGCCCTACCTTAAAACATACCTTCAACTAAGCTAATACGCTATTTACCTGAACTGTTTGTTCATAGTATGAAATGATGGGAAAAAATTAATTTACTACTAACATAGTGACAAGTAAACAATTCCGAATTAACTACAGTTCGTCACTATCATATATACCAATTCTTTATTCCGCTCACAGATGCCATTTGACGTATATACTGTCTATGATGTTCGTTTGTGTACTGTAGGTACAATGTTTCAGGCAGTTAGTGACAATTTTTTATTTATTGCTGTGAACTGAAGACCAATTGATTTTGCGATGGGTATACGGGATTTCTTTAGCAAAAAACGAAGAGTTGAAGAGGAAATTGACCAAGAAGGACCTCATTCCTCAAAAGAGTTGGAAGCACAAATACAATTACCACTCGTAGTCCTATGGGAACAGGTTTGGTGAAACATGTTGGTAATGTTAGCTGTATTATTCCCTCTGATATTGCACAAATCCGATAAAGCAAGTTAATTTATATGTACATCTAAAAGAAAATTACAGGACCTTTGTAGTGGTCTGGTTCAAGTGTTATAAATTGTTGCAGGATTCAATCGAGAAAGATGCTGCTTTTTGCTACTCTTGCCAGCAATTATTACCTCATGGAAGCAACAGACTTTATACTCTTCTGCAGGATTCAGAAACTGGAAAAATGTCACTGATTAAAAATCCACATCTCATACACAAGCCATGGCGATGTGGCAGGACAAATTCATAAATATCTACAACTAGCAGTGATGAAACGTTAATACGTCGAAACGCATTTTAAAACAAATAGGTCTTATATGAAGTCTATTATTGAAGCAATAGAATTTCTAGTTGTTAATGAATTGGATTTGCGTGGAAATTATATTTTGGAGGAAGAAAAAACAAGAATAATTTCATAACTTGTTTGAATACATATGCATGAAAAATTCTAATTTGAAGGAGGCTATCACTCATATAAAACAAACTGCAACATATCGTTCACCCGAAATTCAAAATAAAAAATTCAAGCAATGGTTCAAGCAGCGCGAAGTTCCATTGTTAAAGATATTGAGGAATCTGAGGTGAACTGGTTTACTCTAATGGAAGATGGGACGAGAGATAAAAATAACCGAGAATATATTGCAATCAAAATATGTTACATTATGGATAGATTCGTCAATGACTCGTTGCTGGCAGTTACAACTATTGAAAACCTTGATGCAGCCACTTTCACCGAATTAACATCAAATACGCTTACGGAAAATAATTTTGGCCTCTCTGGTATGCTGTGATGGCGCAAGTGTAATATTTGGGAAAGTTTCAGGAGTTGCAACCAGAACAGAAAATAAATTTGGCCAAAAAATTCCTCACGTCCACTGTTGCAACCATCTCTTGCATTTTATAGACATCAGGACAATCTCGGAAAAGACTTTCTTTCTTCATTTTTTTTATCAATACATCATGTTACATGAATTCTTTTACCATGGAAAAACAGCTGCCTCATATGGTGGAAAAAGGATTGGCTGGCTCCTCGAACAGCATTGTTCGGGACACTTGGCGGTTAAAAATGTTGTGAACTACAATTATTCATCAATTTTGACGACATAAGATGAAATTAAAAAGACAGATTTAATGGTGATGATATCGCTAAGAGTGTGGCAAACTCAACTTGGAATTCCGAATGGCCATGGTTGTGGGCAAAAAAAACTTATTCATGCTTCAGCCTGCAGACGCAGCTTTACGAGCCCAAAGCGCAGGATTGAAAGACGCCATAACAATCGTAAAGTGCGTCCAAAATGAAAAAAAAAAACTGACTAAGATCAGAAGAAATATATCAAATTTTGGAAGGAGCTAATTCTATGACATGTCGCAATTCTTAAAACAGAACCCAGATCCATAAGAGGCTCAAGAGGAAAATCAAATCGGATGGATCATTACTTGATGATGGCCCTTCCGACAAAATATAGAAGACCAGGATGCTCAGCCATTTAAATTTGATTATTTTGAAACGTTGGACATAACTGCTGAGTTACTAAGAAGGGGACAGACTGCGTGAGCACATCTGCAATTATAGATCCAACAAAATCCGCCATTGCACGGCATAAAGCCGAAACCAATCATGCCATAAACTTCGAAAACACCATCCATATAGAGCGCGTAGATAAATAGTGGCCAAGGAGGGTCAGGGAGGCGTTGGAAATTGCCAAACGCCCAAAAAAACATAAACGAAGACAATGGGCTTAAATTACCTGGCGCCTGGCTCTCGCTAGTGCGGACAGAGCAGGTCACGTGTCACCTCCCACCATACCGCGCGGCGCCCCACCAGGCCAACGAAACACATGACAGTTCGCATATTCTGATTGGCGGGGTAGCCTGAACGTTCTAGATGGGTCACGGGCCTCGACTATATTCAGAAAACTCCGTCAGCTATGCAAATACCACAAAATCATCACCAAGTAATTGCAGCAACAGAAGCGGTTCCCTGGATAACAGTGCCATCGAGGATCCCTGTAGAAAAGAATGGCCAATATATTTTTGGTGTTGGACCGACACCGGGATATTCGAGATGCGCCACAAGCACCACCCGCCGAGCTACTGGAGGAGGCGGATAGAGACAAAACAAGACAGTAGTAGTCTCCAGATGGAACTGCGTGTTGAACTCTACAAGAAAACCTACAAATGGCTGCTACCCGTTGGATATATCGATGATTTCTTCAAAGTACTCAGTGATCCCGCCTGCTCCCACCTAGCCTGCCCTGTTCACGAACAAGTCAAGGAGGGTGCGGATGGACAAGCCTGGGCAAAGACTGTTCCTCTGCCATGCGTCTTCGCTAAAAAATTTACATGGAGGAGCTAAAACGCAGACTCCATCCTTTACAAACGTAAACGCCAGCATCACCATCAAAACCAAACAACTCATCAGACGACGAGGAAGACACCCCGACGTGCACCCCACAGTCGCAGACGCCGCCAGGACTGAGCACACTAGAGGTTACCGAGGCAACGACAAGTGATGCAGCGCCATCAAGATTGTGCCAACACGACTCACGCAGCAACGAGAGGCCTGTAGTCGCACAGGATGACGGAAAATGGGACGCCATCTTTGTAAGGCCAGCTGACATGGCAGCCGCCATTAGAGTACTGCAAGAAAATGGCATCCTGTACCTCCCGGGACGGATAGGAAAGCCCCAGCCCAACAAAGAGCAACAGAAGCAGAGAGCAGTCGAGACTGCTCAGTGCTTCCGCTGCCAAGCCTGGTGCCACAAGGGGAAGAGCGCTGTGTCCGCTGCGGCGGCAGACACAGTGTGAAGAGCTGCAACCGGCCTCGAGACGCAACGCCAACATGTGCCAACTGCGCGGGGCCACACGCAGCATTCCACGCCCGCTGTCCAGCCAGACCTGGACCCAAGCGCAGCCAGCAGCAGCAAGACCGAACAAAACGTCAGGTAGAAACCAAGAAAAACGCCTGGGCAAAGAAGAGGAGGATGAAGAAGAAGACGACTGCAAGACCAGGACCAGATTCAATCTGCCGCAACACGCAAAGGAATCACGAGAGCAGCACTGCCTCCCAGACAAGTCACCCTCACCAGGCAAGCTGCAGCAGCAATAGGGCTGCGCCACGAGTCACAGGCACACACCACCCTCCACCAAGCCCAGGTCACGCACCGCCTAGAAGGAACTGCTACACAAGAATAGAGACCAACCAGGGACAAGACGGATGGTGCGAGCCATGTTCCCGACGTTCATGCCAAGAGGCGGGTGACAACAAACAAGAACTTGCTAAGATACTGCAGTTGCTGATGCAACTCATATCGACACTAATATCTTAAAGGTATTAGAGCCAAATTAAGGACACAGATCCAAAAACCCTATTTCAATTGATTGTAACCCCCCCCCTTTCCCCAACATTAGTAAAATAAAAATAAATACAACCTCTTCCTATGGCTGAAAAGAGCAATAAGCTCTCCAACAGTCCGCCCCCGGCCTTCAGCCGGGGGAATGAAAGATAAAGAAAAAAGACTGAAGAGGAGGAACACGTCGCAGCTTAACCTGGATTCCTTCGCTTTCTTCAAGTTTGTCGCCATCTACCGGATTACGCTTACTACTGAACTTCGCTTTTTGGTTTATCTCTTTGGTACTTCGCCTGCTAATTTTTGGATATCACCTGATTGCCCCTTGACTACGACTATGAGCTTCTGGAACTCACCTACATGCCTTCGTTCTATGCCTGCCTGCTTTCGGATTACGCTTGCCTGTCTACTTTCGAACTACGCCTATCTGCCAGCTCTGGGACTACGCCTGCCTGCCTGCCTGCTTTCAGACTATGCCAGCCTGCCTGCTTCCCCCTGCCTGCTTCGGACTATGCCGGCCATCCGACTGCGCCTGCCCTACCTTCCACCTGTCTACACCAGCTTACTGACTAACAACGCCTGCTCTCGCCGCTGCTCACATATGTACTTCCGTCGTTCTGCCTGCGTAGTGAGCTATATTCAGCAACAAAACAGTAACGGTAACGCCATAAACATTTCCGGCACAAACCCTACCATCCTTCCACCCACTGTCACTACCAGCAGCCACCTTTCCACCACAGACACATCTTCAACTACAATAGCAAACAGCATGACTCCTTCCACGTCATCAATCATCAGCCCCACGACATCTGAAGGCATACACCCTCATATTCCACAGATAGTGTAAAAAACCCTCACGGAGTACTAGCTATCATCAAACAGACAGTAGCAATGCCAGACCTTATGACCAATCAATATGCGGCACCTCGCCGTCTTCACAAACCTCCTCAACAAAAACTACATTTACCACATGTGAAGTCCTAGAAACCACACCATCACCTCCTACTATTTTTTTTTTAATCTGCTTAACGTCTCTCTAATAGTGAGGTCTTTAGAGACGGGAAAGGATGGGGGGCAAGGAATGGGAAGGAATTCGGCCATGGCCTTTTGAAGGAAGCATCCCGGCATTTGCCTGGAGTGATATGGGAAACCATGGAAAACCCAAATCTGGAAGCCCGGACGGGGATTCAAACCGACCTCCTACTACTTCTCAGACAATTCACGTATATATACTGGAAGGAATGTTCCCTGAATACACCAATAGTAAAACCTTAACCAAATTCATAAATTGCCACATACCAAACATATCAATCCAACAACTCATTCCCACAAAAAACGGAATCATTATCAAAAGCAACAATACAGACCACTTTAAGCTAATTATAAACAAAATTGGCCTCACTTCCTTTGGCGACAATGCTACCTTAATCCCTCCCCCCCCTAAACAACCAACCCCACCTAAGAGACCCCCAACGCTCACAGCCGTCATCCGCGCGGTAGATCCATCTATCACCGAAGAAGAAGTAGTCACAGAGCTAAACTCAAACGAAGACCTACATGTACCCCAGAATAAGAAATAACTTTGGGCCCACTTACATGATCTGAGTCCTAACATAAGATCCATCAACAATAGACCACACAATGGGGCCGCGATCCTCCACCAGAAACACGGAGTGGAACCTTGAAAAACTTCCTCTCCCCAACCTACTAGAAGTACCCGCTGCTTACAATACAACGACCATCTCAGGCAGAATTGTAAAAACCCTTCTATTTGTCCCCACTATAAAGAGGATCACTTCCTAAAAACCTGCCCTAACCTGCAGAAAACACCAACCTGCAACACATGCAGTGAACACCACCCTACTTACTCCACCAAATGCAAATTCAACCAGCTCCCATCAAACCTGAACTCACTGTACCCCACCGACCAATTGACCTTCCCATACCACCCACCAACTCCATACGCCGCCCACAAACCATAGAAGATATCCTACGATTAATTATCATTACTTTGAAATATCTAAACCCCTTCTTGCGAGATCACACACTCACACAAATATCTATCGCAGCACGACCAGTTTTTGGGATTCACAAAAATGCCACCTATTCCCACAACAACACCCACTTCCAATTCCTCGCGCTAGAAACCCTCGTATAAGCCCCCCAACCCCACACCGAAAAACCCAAATATGCCTCTTTTTCATTACATTTTATTTAACAACATCCATTCACTCTTACCAACAAAAAGCTTCTCCTATATACCCTCACCATACATGATACGCAATGCCTCAGGTTAAACGAAATCTTCCTCCAACCACATCATCAAATTCGTATGTCCCCTTATCAATTCACCACATCTGACAACTCTTCACAAGTAGCGCCCGGAGGCATGGTCATTGGCTATAAAAATCATATCCCCACCCACCCCTCAATCATCCATCTGAACATGTCATCGTCGGCAGCATTCCTAAAATCCCTCACCATATACATCTGACCCCGCGTTCCACTCCCAATCAATTTCATATCCTACATAGATAATCACTACAACTCATATATCATCATGGCAGACATTGATATCCATAGTCACACCCAAGAACTCCAACAAACCCTAGCAACCATGAGAGGTAACATCATTAACATCCCATCACCCACGCGCCCTGAGTCAAACACAATCCCTGATACAGTTATAGTCTCCCCAAATATCCTAACCCACACCACACATCATGTTCTCGATCCCATTGGAAGCGACCACCTCCTGATCATGCTCTCCATCCTATACAATGTCCCTAAGACCCCACGCCCACCCAATCATACACCCCACCGATACATTCAGAATTACCGCAATACCAACTTGAATAACTACAGAAAATTCATGACCAAATAGACTCAGACAAACCAATTAACACCGACGCTGACAGCCTACTTAAAGCTACCAAATACCTTCAACACACCATCATAGACGCTACTGACGCTCACTTCCCCCTGACTCCTATCACCCCTCACAAATCATCGCTACCAAGACGAGCACTCCAGCTCCTTCATCTCTCACGTCGCGTCTTCCGCACTTATCAACGCACCCACGATCCATCCTCGACGGTGAGCTCCAACAAACAGTCCGTAACTATACAACCGCCCACAAACGACGCGCTAGGAGGGACACCTGCAACCAGCTGAATAAAAAGTGTATATAGAACTCCTCACAATATTGGTCCACCTTACGACGCATAACTGGTCTCATATCCGCCATAACATATCCCCTCCTCCACAATAACCTCCCTGTACCCGATAACACCCAAAAACCAAATCTCTTCGCAGACCAACTCCAAACCATCCATACCACACCAAATGACCCCCGATTTGACTACGCTGACTTCGCCATAATCGAACAGCGTGCCAGCCCCTCATTACTACCGCTCAAACCAGAACATCCAAACCGTCAGCCGCACGGGGCTTAACAACCCCATCACTACTAACGATATCCTATCTGTCCTTCACACCAAAAAAATACAGCTCCTGGCCCTGACTCCATCGCATACAGACACATCAAAGAAGCACCCAGCTCCTTCCATCAACTCCTAGCCC
Organism: Vandiemenella viatica; assembly: GCA_031002005.1. Taxonomy (NCBI): domain Eukaryota; kingdom Metazoa; phylum Arthropoda; class Insecta; order Orthoptera; family Morabidae; genus Vandiemenella; species Vandiemenella viatica. Next base: position 13,804,169 of record CM061914.1, on the reverse strand, counting down.
ACCTGTATACAAATACCCCATACTTCGGCATCTACCCTCGTAAATGGAAAACCTCAAAAATCCTCATGTTTCCCAAACCAAATAAGCCAAAATCAGATCCCAACTCATACCCGCCCATCAGCCTCACCTCCGTCTTTAGCAAAATTTTTGAAACCATACTATCAAAAAGAATCCACTAACACATATCTTAACAATCAATTCTATCCCCAGGCCAGTGAGGCTTCCGCCCAAAACTATCCATCCAAGATCAACTACTCAAACTAGTGTACCTCCTGACCACCTACTGATCCGCAATTCTCTTCCTGTGAGAAATGGAAAAAGTTTTAGACCGAGGATGGCACGCCTGACTCATTTTTAAAATGCAAACCTTCGCCTTACCCTCACCTACAATAGCCTCCTTCCTCACACATCGTACCTTGTTTGTAGCCATAAATAACTTCTTCTCCCGCATCTTCTCCCCTACTGCAGGTGTCCCCCCAAGGATACGTACTCTCGCCGCTCCTTTTCATCTTATACATTTCTGACATACCTATACCCGCACTACCTACATACATCCTCAAATACGACGATGACACCGACTACCTAGCCATGTATAAATCACTACAACAATCGCAAAAATCCATACAGACAGAACTGGACAAATTTGTACAACGGTGCAACGGCTGGAGGTGAATCATAAATCCTAACAAAATCCAAGTCGTCATTTTCGGAAAGATAAGCAGAAGATACCGCCTCGCCGACTTCAAAATTACCATCTACAATCATCCCATCCAGCAACAACCCACTGTTAAATACCTAGGCATCACCCTCGACCAACATCTAACCTAGACACCACACCTTAAAACGATCACCTCCAAAGCAAATATCCGACTCAACCTTCTTAAACTACTCCTGGGGACTCCGCAGCAACGTTATCATCAACACCTTCCTCCGCCCCATCCTCACCTGTGGTCACCTCTCTTGGTTATCCGCTCCCGACCGCTTCTACAATAGACCTTAAATTATAGAACGCCACGCACTCCGAATCACCTGCCGTATCCGACTGCCATCACCCGCCCACCTATTTTACACCTGAATAAATTTGTCTCCACACCCTGATCAACTTAGAATCCCTCCGCATAAAATACAGAATAAATAGTCTCCATAACAACAATCCTATAACTTTAAACCTGATCACCAAACCCCATCACCTCCCCACCTCCTACAAACAAGTACCACCCACACTCCACCTCCTTAACATCCTTATCCTAAACAAACACATAGACCGACCACCACCAATACCCTACCAAGAGAAGCGATCCAAGTTTATACCCTACCCGTTAACCGATTATCTGAAAACCATCATCTGTAAACCTGCTTGAAATATTGTAAAAAAAAAACTAAAACTAATAGCGTTCTGATTACGTAAAAAACTGAAAAAACTGAAAAAAATGCTATTGTTATATGACATTGTAACATTTATATTTATGTTTTCATCAATTGTAAAATATGTATCTTTAGGCTGAAGAGCACAATTTGTGTGCTGCTACCCCGACTTCCCCCACCAGGTGCAGGAAAGAAACGATAATAAATATATATATATATGATTGAAGACGCACTTCTGTACTGGAAGAAGACCACAGAAGGATGGTCGAAACATCGGCTACTCGAAACATGACGCGGCATCATTCGGACAGCCAAGAATCAACTAAGTACTGGCCGCGGAAGCCTACGATTACACTGAATAAATCATTTTCTTTCTCTTATCTATCTATCACCCCTCCCGACTATTAAGTAATACCTCACTCACTCATAATCACAAATACGACAAAAATCAATTTATCAGATTAGCTCAAGTAACATTTTAACTTCCGCCCTACCTGTAACCATCGCTGTCCTACCTTAAATTCAACTCTAGCTACGGCCCAGACCAAAGCATCTGACCGGACTCATTGCAGGAGTACCAACTGCAAGTTCTCGTTCCAGCGAGCCACAGGACCGACCTACACAAATTTCGACAGTCAACTGGCGAAATAAGGCTCAGAAAGCCCTATATGACACAAGCAGATCTTCCAACTCACGTTGTCACAGCCCTCAAACCAAATAGTAAATGGAATTGGATTTTATGAAACACTTATAGTAAGCTAGAGTTTGGTAGAATATGATCTGGTATGTTTGTTTCACAATTAACTGTAAATGAGTGTATATAGACTTTGTTTTATAAAAAGAAATTATTTAAAGGCCATTTAATATGTTTAAGAACAGAATTGTGCAATAGAATTGCTTAAATGTTTGTAATTCCATGTATTAGGGCAAGTTACGATATCTAAACAACAATTTGCTACAGTTTAAAATGATTTCTGTGAATAATTTTGTGTTTATGTATCTTTAATTTCCATTTCTGACCATTTTGTATTGATTGTAAGTGATATGTATTAATGCCGATTGTTTGTAATATGTTTCAATTGTTTAAGTATTGTTAATGTTCTAGAATTATCTGGCGGAAGCTTTTGAAGTGTTCCAGAAATTTCGATAGAGAAATCAGCAGAAGGACAGTAGTAGTCTATACAGATTCAATTTGCGACTGCCAAGGACTGCGTCAGTAGTATTGTCTGATTGTCTGTGAAAGAATCGTTGTATGCAATCTCTGGATTGTATGAATGCATGTAACCTGTATCGTTCACATCGTGTTTAAGAATAAAAAACACGTATAAACTGAAATACATTGAGGACTACTTAATTACCGTATTAATTAAACCACGAAGAATGTGGTACCCAGAATGTAGTGCATCCAAGATACGTACTGTAGGGTTTCCAGATTTTAGTATTATTTAGAGACAGATATAATCAACAACTATCTTCCCTTTGATGTTTCTCATAAACTCACTCGTTTAGCTGTAATAAATTCTCACCTGTTGCTGCTTAGAAAATCTGACATCACTGCTCTCAACATGAGTGTGTGAGTGTATCAATGTGTAGTAAAAATGCCCGCCAAAGCACCATTTTGAAAATTCAAATTAAAAAAAAGTCTATCGTGAATTGCACTGAAAGTAAGGCCTATCTCGAAAAATGGTTTTCGGCCTAAAATTCCTCGGTTTCCAATACATCGTTTCAAAGTATTTCTATTCCCTGACTTTGATTGATTTAGCCGTGTTAATTTATATAAGCCGGCAATGTGGAACAATGGGACTCAATAACTTTTAGAAATTTATCTTAGGCTTGATTGACTGTACAGAACTTCTCAAAAATTCACCACGATGTACATGGGCGCCGGCAGGATTGCTTCTAGGGGGGTGCACCAGGGCTGCATTGGTGCCTCCCCCCTATCGGCCCAAAAATTTCCGGGCTGGGCGACCTTCGAACTTTTTTTTTTAGCTCTACTACTGCCCAGACGGCGACCCGGGATGCAGGGGGGGGGGTGCAAGTGCATCCCCTTGCACCCCCCTCCCTGCGCCCATGACGATGTATCAGAAGAATGCAAGTTTTAATTACAATATCGGTGAATATCAGAAATGCTTTAAATATATTGTTATTACTGCCGGTTTGTGTAACTATGTTTTTTCTTATATTTTTAACTGTCTGAAACTATAGATCATGTGTTATTTACTACAAAATTTTTTTCGTATTTGATTATTATTATAAGTGTTTTAAAATGGTGATGTTATCTCGATTCAAAAATTAAGTGCTTACGAAATGTATTCTTGAGGATTTCCCCTAGTTAGATGAGTTTAAAGGCTACTTTTTATCATTGAAGGTCTGTTTAAGGTTGTTATTACATGTTGAGTTAGTTTTTAAATCGCTCTGTGTGAGGCAGTATTGGCTTCTGTATGATTCCCGTCCCCCGTATCATGTAGCGACGAGGTTTAGAATGTAACAAATTCTGAGGTGCTTACAAAGTCAACTATTAAAAGACCGCAGTCCCTCAAACCTATTACAAGACACTTAGAAAACGGTCATTTACTTAATCCCTTGATGAACTGCATTCTTTATGATGCCATCTGGAAATGAATAGATTATTGTAGAAACTATGCTGTTCTATCTACATCCTGAAATGCCAGATTTTTATCTGTCGATTGAAATATTCAAGGCTTTATATATATAACAAAAGGGCTTTACCTGATAAAATAGGAATACGGTATCAAAATTTATAATATTCTGCTGCAGACCATCTGAATCATCTTCACGTACCACAGGTTGAGAAACACTGTGTTAGGGGATGTAGCTGCTGCTAGGCTCTACCGACAGTGTTACTGACTCTTTTATGTTCCAGCGATCGCGTGTCTGTCCACTGCCCGGGGCAGCGTGAGACCGTGGAGGAAACCTACCTACATGCATGAGACAGAACAAACATATTGCCTCCAACCGCCACTAGCAAAGCCACCCTTGAATATTACCTCGAAAACGCCAGAGCCCATGCACGATTTGTGATAACTCAAAGCTGTCTCCACGACAGCGAAATAGTTCACTGGTCTGGCCCACTGATGGTGTTCAATAATTTTCCTGGTTTTCATAAGCAATAGTATATTAGAGAATATCGCATTTATAAATATATATTTTCCTTTCAGTACATTTATTTTTTAATTTATTTATTTTTGATTCGTAGGTGGTGACATGTCTCAGTGTCACTACGTTTAGAGCCGCCACTGGTACAAAACACTAATGATATGGGATAAGTCAAAAATATCCTATACACAGAAAGACACACACACTCACACACACACAACATACAAACTCGCACTTTATTTAGTGTGTACTTCAGTTGTAACTGGGTTTACATAAAACTTTTTGTGCTTCCATCTAAGTGAAGTTGTTCTAAGAAACCCGCGCTTTCATATACCTGACACCAGATGGCATTTAGCATCAAGCATAATATTCACTGAATGTTAAAGATTCCGCACGATTTCACTTGGATGTCGAGTAACATGAAGATAGTTGCATCCGTCATCTTTCATCTTAGTTGAAGCAATCTGAAGACTTTTTCCTGCTTGGTTGATACTTATGATGTTATTTCTCTTACTTATTATTTTCTGGATTTTAATTCCTGGTCTGCACTTGCCCCACAAAAAGTCTTTATTTGGGTGAGTGCAGATGTAGCCTTTCGGGCAAGTGCAGAGTGAGTATTAATTATTTAAGCAGTAATAATTAATTATCCAAGAATTAAGTAGCTAAGGATATATTACCTTATAATTTATTATTATTTTTTGGGTTGTTTATTATCAATAAGCGTTGGATAGAGTAATAAGGGGATGCACTAGAGAAGTAAGGGAATTGAGGTACAAAACTTTAGTCAGACCATTGCTGGAATATGATGGTGTAGTTTGGGATCCACATTTTGGGTATCAAATACAGGAGTTGGAGAGGGTGCAGCGGAGGGCTGCCAGGTTTGTCTCTGGAAATTAACGCAGAACACATTCGGTAACTAATATGATAAAGGAGCTGGAGTGGGATTCATTGGAGGATAGAAGAAGGGTGAAGAGAGTCATGGGAGTGTACAAAGCCTATACTGGTGATGAAGCATGGAATCATATTGGTGGGAAAATTAAGAGAGATGCTTGGAAGGGCAAAGTTGACCATAACCACAAGTTGGCACTTGATTTGAGGCATAAGGATGTGGGAAAATTTTCTTTCATAGGAAAAATAAATTGTCAAGAGAAGTGATGAATAACTTACTAGAAACACTGAAAGAATTTAAAGCAAAAATTAGTAGAGGCAAAAAGTAGGTTGGAAGGGGAAAGGGAGGGGGTGTAGGGAGATTGACACCGGAGCGGGTGCTCCATCGCAATTTTATCAAATATATATTATATTTCTTATAATTATGATACCAATAATAAAACCGTGTTAATACATTAGTCAAAATTAGCGCGAATTTCCAAATTTCACATGATTATTTTACAATAATTAGTATAGGCCCCACTTATTTTATTTTTTACTACTTGACGTTCTTTTCACAAAATGGAGAGAAACTATTCAAGAAAAACCAAAGACGAAAAATTTAATTGCAACAAGGATGTGGGTTGAATTGGTAACTTTGGATCTCATATTGCATGTTTTAAACATAGATTTTTGAAAATAGAGAAGGCTTTTCAGTTGTTAATTATTTTATGTTAACCCTTTTTCTTTTTTCTCTTTCCTCGCATCTTCTGACCTGGCACAGGACAAAGTGTATAACTCGACAGTATTATTTCCCCTTTCAAGCTATCCAAAGACCAAAGTAATCATCACTAAAGAAACTTTCTGCAGTTATTGCCATGATGCTCTACAGTAGAATTAGTGGTGGCCACGTACTACTTACCCCATTTCGCGAGGGTAATTGCGTACATTGGTTCTTTCTCCGCTTATTCCTTCTTAAAATTCGAATTAGTTAAAATAAAAACTTTTGAGTACATGTTTATAAGGAGAAGATTCTTTTGATTAACTTTTAAAAAATCCTACATTTCATACGTGAAGAACTATTTTTTAAGGTCAGTTAAAATTGAACTTAGTAAAGTTTGGTCCACACGTACCCTGACGGCCCTTTCGTCAGCATTGAGACTGAAGTGTTTGGGATACACTTTGCTGAAGTAAGTGTAAGTCTACCTAGATGTCTAAACAGACTTCTGCACGATATCCACGGATACATTCCACAAACAATTCTTAGGCACGTTTTTATCATTTAAAAATATTCTGCCCTGATTAATTAGCCCTACCATGAAATGGCTAAGTTAAATAATTCCGACTATTATTCTACGTGGAAATGTTGTTACCTACGTGTGTTTGGCCACTACTTTCGTAATTCTACTTCCATTAACTACCTCTATCAGATATTCTCTGTTTCATTTCTTGGACCGTAATAAAATTGAATAAATTGAACATTTTCTAAATATTTTTTTTTATCTTGAACCATCTTTAAAGTATCATTTGTATTTATTTAGAGGTAATGAAGTGGTGGATCTTTTAAATTATTGCAATGTTATACACAGCACCATCTCCTTAATATTTTAACATTAGTGGGAGATCATTTACATCCAGCCGAGGACCAAGATTTGATCCCTAATGTAGGCCTATACCTGAATCAACTCTTCGCCATTCTGAGTTTATAAACTTACCTGCATCAGATGTCCTTCATGTGTGCACTTTCCAGTTTTCTAGAATATTATTTTTACAAAATTCATTCTGTAACACTATACCACAATAGTCTTATATAAAATAATTTTTGATCGATACAATCGAAGGCACCTCCTACAACAGTACTAATTCAAACAGACACAAAAATCTATTAACGCTAGAAAATCAAAAAGTACACCAAATATAAGGAAAGCGTAGGTGAAACAATATTTCAGAAACAGAAAGTATAAATTATCTATTTATTTTAACACACAGTAAGAAAATAGTTTTGTAATAAAAGAAATGACAATACTCACAGACAAAGAAAACAAAGTTCACGTAGTTTAATTTAAATAAAAACACTTAAACCAACTTTCTTTCAAATTCAAGTTAGTAAGTTCCGAGAGCGATCACCTGTCGTCGTCGGTTCATCACGTTTCATGTAGTGGCTTCTTGAAAGACATCTTCATTAACTGCTCAGCGAAAGTATGCCCTCCCGACAGTGCCAAAATGTTGTACAAAACAAAATACAAGTTAAATATTAGCTGAAACTCTCATGAACTATTATGGAGGTCGAAAATAATTGTCAGTTTCTTGGTTGCACCAAATTAGGTTCCACTTGGTGATAGTTATTTATTTCAGGAACAGACTGTTATAAATATCTTAAGTTACCATTGACTAGCGAGTTTTTTATCCAACAATCAATCAAAGTCATCTGTTTTATGTCTAATATAAATGAAATTCGAACTGATGGACGAGAAGTGAAATACATTTTCAACAAAGCGATGGAGGTTGTGTTTCATTTCACAGCTGCTACGTTAGAATCTGTGTACTCCTGTAGATGGTTGAGAGTATAGCGTGTGTCGAACTGTCAGTAGGAAGGCAACTGGACTTATGGTCAGAGCTACAATCATTTCAATGACTCAGAAAAGTGTTATTTAAAACATCTAACTGATGTTATGCAGAAATATGATTGTAAACGATCTTTCTGTAAATTGTCCAGCACGATAGTCAAATGACTGGGAAGGAAAATAGCTGAAGTAAAAAGAGCGATATGTTTGAAGTGTGTTTGAAACACTAATGGAAGACAAAAAAGCGTAAAACAGGTTAAAAGTTTCAAAAATTGATCTTAGTAGAGCAATGACATTGTGAATTACTCATATATAATTACCAAGTTTTAATCTGCACTTAATAACTGTCACAATTTCCACTGTACCAGTTTTTCTTAAGACTACTTGGAATTTTCCCAGATACCCAGTTGAGATCACTATTAAATAAAATAGAATTTTAATTGCTTCTCTCTTTGGCTTCAATTTTCACATAGTTCACCCCCAAACACTTCTGTTTTCTGAATTCACAATTTTTTAAATATTTGCCATGATGATTAATTTATTTTAATCACATTTGGCATAAAGGTTTAATTTGGATGTATATTAGATGCCTCACATAAAGAGCCTCAGAGTACGAACATCTTGATAGTAACCACAGATTCTGCGGAGCTACTATCTCCATCCTCCCAAAGTTTGTGTCAAGTTGTTCAGACGAGACCATGATGTATCGCGCTCACTTCTGGATCGCAGAAGATATTTCTTATGGAGTCACTGTACCCAGTCTTCGCATGGTCTCTGACGACGAACTGTGACTCTCTGATTGGACAGCGTAGTTCCAGTGGCCTCAGTACACAAAATTCTCGCCATTGCTTCAATGAAGACACCGTAATGTATAATTGCTGGTGAGAGTTGAAGCCCTGCACCCAACAATTTTCGGTCGCAGACAATTGTCTTCACAGTGATTCCACACATAGTCGGCGATGTTGCACAGTTTGTCTTGTCGATGGTAGACCGTAGTTTTAAACGCACAGCTACACTATGTCCTCGTCCTGCCGGGGCTGTAATGGTACAGTCGGTTTTTGAGCGAATACCTTTGTTTCCGTGGACACTGTAACACATACTTGCTCACTACGTCCTCGTGTGATCGGCGCTGATGCTCTGCACGATGAGGCTGAGTCTGTCCAGGCTGGACGCTGCCGCATCCTCATGGGTGCCGTCCACACCTGCAACAGTCACCACCAATCACTGAACAACCCAAGAATGGGCTGGAAGGCAATGTAAGGATATAGCTATTGAGTTTAATATTATACTGATTTCTAGGAGTTTTCCACCAGTGAAATGAAGAAATGGACGGGGTGTACCCCAAAGTTAATTAGAAAAAACTACAAATTATTATCGACATTGTGCTAGTTATATATAACCCCTCCCCCCATTAAATACTAATATCAGCACAACTTCACAATTACTGAGGACTTCATACTACAAGTCTTTGGACGGTATTTTGGCTCGTAGTATGGAGAGTACAATATAATAAACCATCGAATGGGAGTTAAATGCGTTTTTGCCTGTTATCTGCAACAATAACATATTGGTTTCATCAAGAGAATCCAACTAGCCTCTTTCACTTCAACTTCAGCACGTAACCTACAAGTGGTGCTCCTGTTAAGCCAAGTAACCCAGTGGAATGCTGGGTAACCAATCGCAGCGGGAAGCCGGGTCGGCGAGTGGATCAGTGTTGGAGGAAGCAAGGACAGTCAACAGCTTCAGCGCTGGAGGAGGACCACAAATCTCAACAGCGAAGGTGATGGAAGAACTGATCGCTGAACGGGCGGTGTTGTGGTCAGCATCTGTACGCCAGGTTAGGTGTGGCTGAGAAATGAACTATACAGCTCACAACCGTAATTTTAACCTTGGAGCGGTCCACAAACCTTTTCCTAAGACAGTCAAGTAATCTATATGCATGATGCAAACTTACGGAAGTAGTACTCCAGGTGGTAATCGGAAACGTCAATCCACCACGGCAGCGTAAGGATTCTGGAGACCCTAGAACAGCATGCTACAAGGAGTCGGAGCCTTCTACTGGAAACCCACCAAGCAACAAGCTTAGACCAAAATGAAAATACTTTTTTGGTACTCTTAATATCAATTCACTTCTGAAGATTGGAAAATTAAAAGAACTAACAAACATTCTTAACAACCAGAAAATCCTTGTACTTGCTCTTCAAGAAACCAGATATACAGACAGCAATATGTTAGATTCAGAAGATTATAGGATATATAAAGGAAAACCTGGGAAGACAGTAATGAAGAATGTTCCCCACCTTAGAACTGCTTTCATTGTGAACAAGAGCATAGTGGAATCAGTCCAAAACTTCCACTCATCATCAGAGAGGTTGTCTCTTTTGACAATAAGATGTGGAAATAAAAACTATATTTTAAATCAATCCCCAGGCTCCAATCAATGACGATAACAGGAAAAATCCGGATAAGGTGGAATAGTATTGGGATCTTTTAGAAAACGAAATCCATAAAATTCCTACAGATAACGTCAAAGTGTTACTCGGAGATTTCAACGCACAAATTGGGAGAGAAAGAATTTATAAGAATATTGTAGGAGAGTTCCCAGCACACAGAAGAACGAATAGAAAAGGAATAGGGCTTCTCCAACTGTCTCAAATTGATGTTTATACTCTTCATAAAACTGAGCAGAAAACAAACAACATGGCGCTCCCCAAACAAAAACCTTGGAGAATTCCTAATTGACCACGTAGAGCAAAAAAGAGATCCAGAATGTCAAGGTGAGAAAGGGAGCCAACACTGAAAATGACCACTACCTAACTACTACAAAAGTGAGATTCATCCCTCAAAACAGACGGAACAAGATAACAAACAGGAGAACTAAATTTGATGTTAAAATGTTACAAAACTCAGAAGTAAAGCAAAAACTCAAAGGAAGGTTGGAAAACAATACTGCAACGAACTGGGATGATCTGAGAACAAAAATAACCGAAACTGCCCGCGAATTATGTTATTTGAAAAGAAATGAGAAGCATAGATGGTGGAATGAAGACTGTGAAGTGGCCATAAATGAGAGACTGTTAGCTTGGAAAAGGTGGCTTTCCCATAAAACTGAAGAGAATTTCCAAACTTTCAACACAATCCGAAAACAAACTTCTAAAACTATAAGAAACGTCAAGAGGAAGCATGAAAAAAGTAGACTCATACAAATTAATTAAGATTTCGCTAAATGTAATACAAGGAACTTTAAGAAAATGTTCAAAGAGGAAACACAAAGTATCAACCACCAAATATTGTTTTTTTTTTAAATTTAATTTAATTGCAATGGAGCACAGACTCCGGTGGCAATTTCCCTACACACCCATCTTCCCCCTATCGTGCACCTACCTACATTTGTCCTCTACAAATTTTATCTTTAAATTCTTTCAAAGTTTTCGGTAAATTATTCATCATTTCTCTTGGTAACTCATTCCAATCCCTGACACCCTTACCTAAAAAAGAGAATCTTCCCACACCCTTGTGCCTGAAATCGAGTGCCAGCTTGTGGTCATGGTCATCTTTTCCCTTCCATGCACTACTTTTCATACCTATTGCAATATCTTTCCATGCCTCATCGCCAGTATATGCCCTGTACACTCCCATGACCCTCCTCATCCTCCTCCTGTCTTGCAATGAATCCCATTCCAGCTCCTTTATCATATCCGTCACTGATTACATTCTGCGATAATTTCCAGAAACAAATCTAGCAGCCCTTTTTTGCACCCTCTCCAACTCCTGTATTTGATACGTAAAATGAGGGTCCCATACTACACTACCATATTCGAGCAATGGTCTGACCAAAGTTTTGTATCCAATTCCTTTACTTCTCTCGTGAATCCCCTCATCACTCTCTCCAACAAGTGCAGAACTTTGAAACCTTTTCCTACCACCTGTCCTATGTGTCCTGCCCAGTTAAGTTTGTTATCAAAAGTAATTCCAAGATATTTACATTTCAAGTCTTCAGCAAGCAATTCTTTCCCCACCTTATATTCATAATTAGCCATTTGTTTTTTATTTGTGTATCTAATAAGCTGACTCTTCTTTGCATTTATCTTCATTCCATATTTACCAACCCAATTAGATATCCTGTCCAGATCACCCTGCAACTGTTTACAATCCTCTATCGTTTTGATTCTTTTATACAGCATTATGTCATCTGCAAACAATCTAATTTCAGATAGTAAACAATCAACACAATTATTCATTAGAATAATGAATAGCAATGGTCCCAATACGCTACCCTGTGGCACACCCATTTTTACTTCAACTTCTTTTGATACTACATTTCATACCCTAACTTTCTGTTTTCTACCTTTTAAAAATTCTTCTACCCAGCAAATGACTTTCTTATCCACTCCAATGGTTTTTACCTTATTTACTACCATTTTATGGCTTACTCTGTCAAACGCCTTAGACAGATCTAGTGCTACATTATCAATTTGGCCTTCTTCAGGATGGATATAAAATTTTTTACTATCGTCATTTCTAATTGTGTTGTTAAGCTCGTTCTCCGAATTAGACCCTCCTGTTTCTGATTCATTGTCCCTAATGCTTTCACTGAACCAGTTACTTAAAATCTCTGCCTTTTTCAAATCGTCAGTAACTTCTTCTCCATCCTTATCTATAAGTGTCTCTACGCCATCCCTTCCCCTCAGTTTCCTGATATAGCCATAGAAATTTCTAGATGCATCAGTCAATGGTCCTCCTGCACTGACAATACTCTTCATAAACCCATCTTTAGCCATTTTCTTTGCTGTTATTAAGTCCTTGTTTAGTTGTTTTAAATATTCCCTACTACCCTGCTGTCTCTTAACTTTGTTATGTTAAAGATGAAAATGGGAAAAATTGGTCTAAAAAACAAAGAAAATTGCAATATTTTGGCCCGTTGCTTTGAAAAACTACTGAACTGTGAAGAACCTCAAGAAAGTCTAGAATTCAGCCAGTCACAAGCAAGTATTAAACCTTTACAGCCACCGGACGAGAAAGAAATACTTGACATAATCCAAGGTCTGAAAAACAATAAAGCTTCAGGGGAAGATCTGATTGTTACAGAGTTATGGAAAGAGGCAGGTGATCAAGTAAGGCAGGAACTGATAAACTTACTGCAGGAAATATGGTGAACAGAAAAAATTCCTGACGAATGGAAGAACGCACTGATACATCCATTGTACAAGAATGGAAACAAAACAGATGTGAATAATTACAGAGGAATTTCCCTGGTAGCAGTGACGTATAAGATACTGTCGAAAGCTCTTCAAAACAGAATTGAACCAGTAATAAACCAACAAATCAGAGAATACCAAGGTTGGGTTCAGAAAAGGACAATCTTGAGTAGCACAGATTCTAAATCTGAAAACTGTAATACGAGACAAGGTTACAAAGAACAAATACTATGTTATAGTTTATGTGGACTTCAAGGAAGCCTACGACCTAGTAGATAGTCTCATTACTGAAAATTTTACAGGAATTTGGTGTTGACTTAAAATCAGTCAACATAATCGGGAAGACCCTCACTGGAACAAATTCAAAAGCGAAATTTATGGGAGAGATCTCAGAGGAATTTAAAATAAAAACTGGTGTCAGGTAGGGAGATGGGCTTTCCACAATTCTTTTCAATTGCGTTTTGGAGAAGGTAATAAGAGTATGGGAAGAGAAACTCAAGGAAAGTGAAAGTCATCATGAGATAAGATTAGGTTCGAAGCACTAATGGGTGTGGGTAAAATGTTTGGCCTTCGCTGACGACGTAGCAGTCCTCTCTGGAAGTATAGAAACCGCACTCTAAGAAATCAACCTTCAGAAAGAAATAGCAGGAAAAGTTGGAGTTTTGAGAAGACTAAATCCATTACCAATATTAAGGATTCACCCACAGTACTAAACATAGAGAATAGAAACATTAACAAGGTGAATAAATTTAAATATCTAGGTGAAGTATTTTAGATTGATGGGTTTGATAAGGAAGCAAACATATCAAGAGCAAGAAACTATCACTAGAACTAGCATACCAATCGACTAAAGATACATACAATAAGAAGAATCATTCAAGGAAAACCAAAATCAAGCACTAAAACACGGTAATCAAACCAGAAGGTCTGTATGTCTCAGAATGTTTGTTCCCTATGAAAACTGGAGAAATAGAAGAGATAGAGAAAAGGGAAGGGAAAATCTTGAGAAAAATTTGGGGCCCATTAAAAATTGAAGATGGCGAGTTTAGACACCGGAGGAATAAAGATCAATACAAAGAAGAAGAAATTGAAAGGATGTCAGACACGATCAGAAAGAAGAGAATCAGTTTTTTTGGTCACATAATAAGAATGGGTAACAACAGACTTACACAATGAATTTTCAACCATATTTACAAGGGTATGAAGGGCAACCAGTGGATCCAAGGAGTAAAGAAAGATATGATTGAGATCGGATTAACAGAAGATTTAATACAAGATAGAGCAACGTTTAGGAGACTGATCCAAAATTTCCAAAGGTTTTCCAGGAGAAGGTGAAGAGGTAATGTAGTAAAATATGGACGGAAGAAAGGAGGTAACAGCAAAGTGAAAGGATGAAGAACTATTGGAAATCAAGAAAAGAAGCATCGAAATGAATGTACGGGATTACTTTCCGTGGTCCTTATTTATTTATTTATTCCAACGGAAAAAACCATTTTACATTAATATATCTTATGATAGCTACTTATTAAACACAATTACCACTATTTATGAACAATTTAGTTACAGTGAAAACAAGAAGATAACAAAAAATAGCAAGTATATTTTTATATTAGTAAAACTAGAAAAACAATTACACAGAAGAAAATTATTAATTATTCTAAAACTAATAATAAGACTCAACATAAAACTACAAAAAAAATTAAAAATTATTACAGGGAATAATAGACCTTGACTAAGCCCATCATTGCTGACTCCACTCACGTATGAGTACTTGCTTGAAAACAGCAGCACTGTCAATGAAAAAATCAAGTTCAGGAGGTATTCTGTTACCTAGCCTCTGTATCCGTTCTAAGGCACTGCTAGCCTCATAGTTTGTGCGCAGATGTCTACGACCAAATAGTTCTCTCAACCGTGTACCAGACCCCACAGCCCCCTTCGTTCTCTGGACTCGATGAATACTCGATGGTGGTTAGATTCGTCACTTATAATTGGGAACTAATCGAAAGGAAGCTAACAACGCCAGTACGAAAGGAATTGCCTGGGCTGATTTCTGGAAGCCAAGCGATACAGAAAACAATATGTTCTTTCAAATATTTAAATTTCAAACGTCAATGCTTGTATATTGATTCCGTGTCCTGGCTTTATGCCTCGTCGACATCGAGGTCATTAGAGGCGGGATGGGACTGGGGACAAGGAACGCGAAGGAATTAGGCTATTGCCTCTTGAACGAAACATCTCGGCAATCGCCTGGAGTGATTTGGGGAAACAATGGAAAACCCAAATGTGGATATCCGGACGGGGATTCGAACCGGAGTCTGCCCGATCGGTGTTCTAGTTCCATCGGCTAAGGTTATAGTGTATTGTAAAACACGGTATGCTAATTACCAGCAGTTGCCATCAGTGGTCGAAGTAAGCGCTAAAACCAATGGTTTTCGAAACCACTGAACAAGGTTGAACATGGTCGATTGACAGATTTTTTTTTATTTCGTTCCATTTTAATAATTCATTTTCGGCTTTAATGACACTCCAGTGTAAAAGCTTTAAGGTCCCCCTCCCCCCTCTTTTCCGATGAAAGAAACAAAATTTCACAACCACCACCCATATATCAAGGAGAAACCTTGTTGTGATAAAGCGAGGAAATTACTGTGTAAATGGAGGGTAGGTAATTTAGGAAGAAAGGGTTGCAACTACATGTGGTATCACAAGCTTTACACGGAAATATTAACTACCACACTATGTGGCAAGCAATATTCAGAATCCGTTTGGTTTTCTGTCAAATAGACCGGAAGTGTAACAAATTTTCACAGATCAACACAGTGTGGTCTGGTTGCTAAGTAACTGATAATCGATAGATCCACGGTACGGATACAGAGCTCAGTGTTTAGGGGCTTCAATATCCAATTCACCAATGGCAAACATTCCGTTTAGAACGTGAAACACTCCAGAAAACATGCGAATTTTTAATTCTATATTAAATTGTAATCAGCTTCAACCAGTGCGATTAGAGACGACAAGGGTCTTTTATTATTTTTTTACTAGCGCATTACGGCGCGTCGACATCAAGATTCTTAGATTCGGGAAAGGAATTCGGCCATGGCCTTTTGCGGCAGACAAGCGGGGATTCACCGAGATTGAAATCGAGGCGCCGTGGAAAACCGACGGTTGGATGGCCGGACTGCGTTCTCTCCGAAAACAGACGACAGCGATAACAGAGGTGAACTGCGCGGCCAACTGAAATTCTGTCAGTAAGCTGATCAGCTATCGTTAGGAATCTCACAAAGAACATTCACCCAGAGGAGAAGAATAAATAGAATACAAAGAACAGTACTGGAGGAAGAACAGTGAATGGAAAGGGAGAGGCTCAATAGTATTACACAAGCTCCAATTCAGTGGAACTAGATAAGAGAACATGATGATGAGAATGACGGTGATAACGTTGCTGCAGAGAGTATTCTCTGGAATGAGGAGCAGAATGTAATGAAATTATAAATAAAAATAATAATTTATCAAAATTGTGTAAATTTAAACTTTTAACTATTAAATCGTTTCCGAAATAAAATTCTAGTACCGAATACAGCGAATTAGAAACCATATATTTCAGTTTCGATTGAAAGTTTTTTTTTAGTATATTCTTATTAGTTGTTCCTGTGCGAAGACAGTGAATTTAGTATATTAAAAAAAAAATGTAAGAAAAGATTGTTCTATACACAGTTGATATTGACTTACTCTCGATGTGTTGACTGAACATTAAGGAATAAAAGATTTGGAACCAATCCTTCCATTGATTGTACGTCCTGTAATTTTCTGTCGTAAGTGTTATCCAGACGTGAGTTATTTTGAATTTGTATTATGGAACAGGATACTGAAGCTAATGTGAGTCATGCTGAGTAGTTTTGGGGAGGTTATTGAACTAGTGGTTTGTTTTTTATTAGTATTACTTGCGTAAGCGCGTGACCGTCACGGGTCTACAATAGTTCCAGTTTACAGGATGACATGTTGGCCTGATTTGACCAAATATAAACTTGACTTGTGTTTCAGGGCGAATAAGATCTCTTGAACTTGAAGAACTCAGAAGCATTAATAGATGTAGGTATTAAACACGGATAGGGACGATAGCGCAATTGTATAATTGTTTCAATGGTCATAGACTCGAACTTTCTTAAATATAAACTTGACTTGAATTTTCCAATAAAGTTCACTCTGCAAAATTAACGTTCCTGTTTGCTTCGAAAGCATCACGTTGTTTTTTATTGAGACTGGGCAAACACTCATATAGTAATTATTGGTCATAATAGTCTATCTGTGACGAACAGAGAACCTAATACACATTCCTTATAATTAAACAGTTGAGCAACTCCGAAGCTATGAATTGCCAGAATAGTTGATTAGGTAACATTTTTGGTCTGATGTCCACTTTAAATAACCTAATAACTCACGTACAGCGAACACGGAGAAAGACATTAACGAAAGTGATCAGAAAAATACATAAAAAGCAAATAAAAACCGTAATGCATAAATTTTGGTCAAGCAACAACATTAGTTAAAGTTGTAATTAAACTGAAATTTATCCTAAGCCGAAATGGCAATTGGCATACGTGGTTACAGCAGAGACTATGAATAATTTAATTTTTTTAAAGTTTTTAAAAGTTTCTTTAATTAATAAAATGTTACTCAAAAGCGGATCCACGTTTTTTCAGCCGCAAAATTTATTAATTTTTTTTTAACTATGAAACGCTATGAAAATCAAACTTAATGAATGCATTATGTCAATTAATTTGGTAGCAGTTGCTTGGTTATTAAATTGTAGACATAACCACGAATTTCTTATAATGGTATCTCTGGTCGCTGTTTTTCGAACGAAGGCTGGCCTATGACGTCACCATTTTTCAGCCAATAGCTATCGAGATGAGTGAGTGAAGTTACGAAATTATATAGTCTACTAGTGTGAGCCCGTGCGTATCGTGACGGGTCTAGATTAGTTCCAGTTTTTACGATGAAAGATTATGACAGGTTGATCTGATCTGGCCAAATATGATCTTAGGATGAATAAAATCTCTTGAGCTTGATGAACTCAGAAACATCAATAGAGATAGGTATTAAACACGGACAGGAAAGATCGCGCTATCGTGTAACTGTTTCAGAGGTCATACACTCGAACTTGCTTAAATACGAACCTGATTTGTATTTGACCCTTAAAGTTCACTTCGGAATTTTTTTTTTAAAAAAATCCTGTTTGCTTCGAAAGCATCACGTTGTTTATTATTGAAACTGGGAAAACACTCATAATGTAAACATTGGTCATATTATCTGCGACGGCCAGAGAACTTAATACACATTCCATATTATGAAACAGTTGAGCAACTCCGCCGAAATAAGTTTCCAGAACAGTCGATTCGGTGACACAATTTGTTTGATGTTCACTTAAAATAACCTATTAACTCACACACAGCGAACATGAACAAAGATCAATAACGAAAGTGGTCAGTAAAATTCGTAAAAAGCAAATAAACTGTAACGCATAAATTTTGATCAAGCAACATTAGTGAAAGTTGTAATTAAACTGAAATTTATCCTAAGCTGAAGTGACAATTGGCATTTGTGGTTACAGCAAAGACTATGAGTAATTTTTTTTTTAATGTTCTAAGTTGCTTTAATTAGTTACATGTTACTTAAAAGCAGAACCACGTCTTTTCAGCCGTAAAATTTATCAATTTTTTTTTTAAACTATGAAACGCTATGAAAAGCAAACTTAATGAATGTATTATGCCAATTAATTAGGTAGCAGTTGCTTCGCTATTAAATTGTAATTCTTCTAATGGTATCTCTGGTCGCTGTTTTGTGAGCGAAGGCAGATATGTGACTGGGTTCTCCAGCCAATAGCTATAGAGGTGAGTGGATGACCTTACGAAATTTTATAGTAGATTGTTAGAAATAGAACTAGAAACTGGAAGGATTGTGGCAATGGAATTTGAAAGAACCATCACGGTATTAGCCATAAAATACCGAAATCTGGATTGCCGGAAGGGGATTTGAATCCGCGTCCTCCCAAATACTACGCCGGAGCAATGACGGCTCACTTACGAGGGTCTGTGCCAGCTATACGGACACACACTAAACAAACCTATTTGCGCATATCTCACACATTTTGTCGTCCCTGTAGATCGTCCTCAGGAAAAAGATAAAGTAAAAATAAAACAAAACAAGGTATTATTAAGAGAAAGTTTGATGCTTGATCAACTGATTTGATGGTGCCGTGTACCAGGAGTCGAGATGGGATCTGATCTACCCACGCTCGCTCGCACACTGCCGTCTTGTGCGCCTGCCAAGATGGCAGTGCCAGCCTCTAGCCGTGCTTCTGATTAATCGCGGAGCTATAAGGAGCGCAGTCCACCAAGGTACAGGCGACAGCAGCATACCTGCTCCCGCAACTGCGCTTCATCATTCAAACGATATTCTCACCAATAACGACAAAATAAATTACTCCTGGCAAGTGGCGAGATCGTTCCTTCAAACAGCAATGTCCGAATTCCTTTTATACTTTTATGGGGGTAGCAGTATTTAGAATGCGAGCGAGTAATTCGTTTCGGTGCTTACTTTTTCTCTATGCATTTCGTTATTCAACCATCTCCACACAAAAACTTACAGGAAATAAGGTTTATTTTCTGCTTAATATTCCAGCACCTGTATCTCCAAACCAAATAGAAATTAGACACATGTTTATATGAAAGTTTTTACTCAATATTATTGATGACGCTGAAAGCCGAGTGATGGGGGCACGACTCGGGGTATCCAGGAGGAAGCCTAAAGAAAAGAAAACGTACTGTATCCAAATGTCGAACACTACGAATAAGTTAGCTTATAATCTACATGCGGCACTTTAGTCTCTGACATCGTTTTATGTCGGTGTTCGGCAGTTTGCTTGTCCCCAGATTCAACAAATCCATTCACAGCCCCCTACGACAAGGGCGTATCCAGGATCAGATATAGAGGGGGGCAAGATTTGAACTAGGGGGGGGGCAACTCATATTGGTTTCGAGTAAATGGGGTGGGGGACTGAAAAATGATGATTTCTTACAAAATAAAACTCATACTATTTTTATTATTGATTAATATAGTAAACCAACCACTTAATCTAAAGACCCACTATGTAATTAATTAAGGTCGTAACTCAGTTATAGCTTTTATATAAACATTAATCGTCTCGGATTCTTAGAAAAATTTTCACTAACTTTGTTTGTAAATATCTGACGTGTTCTTTCACGAAATTTCGATGCACACTCATCAGGCATAATCCGGTCAATCTTTCCTCTCCCAAAGTGCTCCTGAACCAGTTCTTCACTCGTCGAAGCGTACTGAAGACAACTTGATTTTTTCTTCCAAGGGGGGGCAGCAGCCCCCCTCTGCCCAACGCTGGATACGCCCATGCAGCCTACGGAGTGCTTATAACTAATTCTTTTTGGGCCCTGATGCCTCTTGGAATCAACTAATAATTTTTTCTTTCCTTCCTGTAAGAGGGGCTTCTGGGAGTTGGGTGCAGGGAGTTAACTATATTACAAACATCGATACCAGAAATCTCAGCGGAATCCAAATATTTTTGCACTTTACTGAACCAGATACTTCCCGTCTTATATAACTTTTGATAAACCTGTTGTCGGTTCTCAGAAGCTGCTCTTACGCTGATGTTACCTGTTTTCAACAGGTGGTGCAATGAGTTCAGTTGGCGGTGCTGCAAGATTCACTGTCAAGGGTCGTGTTGCTATCCCGTTTCTTTGCTGTTTCTTCTTTGACAAATGGATTTATATCTCGTCAGCATCGAAGTCATCAGAGGTGGGAAAGGACTGAGGGCAAGGAGCGGGAAGGATTCCCCCGAAGTGATTTGGCGAAACCATGGAAAACGAAATTTGCGTGCCTAAACGAGGATGCGAACCCGCGTTCTTCCGAATGCAAGTCCATGGCGTTACCATTCACCCACCATGCTCGGTCTATTCCAATATCATCTATTGGGTTTAAAGACTGATTCTCCCACACGTAACGGTAAGAATCAACAGACGGCGTTAGGTTAGCACCAAACGGCGGTGAAACACTAAAGTGCTTAACCTGATGATGCTGTAGACGTTTCACTTCAGAAGTCAGCTTTTCCACAGTTGTCATTGTACGTCATTCTGTCACTTTAATCTCCGTATGGCTAATGGACGTAGCATAGATTTTTGTGACGGAATTACAATGTGCGTCTCTAGTCGACGCGGGTGGAGCCATAGAGTATCCGGCGACGACGCCACTAGGTGTGCTATATATACTCGCCGCTTGATCAAAGTCACATATGTCGAGCTACCTCGCATTAAAATACCGCCGGCGCACCTTTGTGGACGCGCTGTAATAACTGCTAACGTACGAGTAGTTGGTAGAGTCTGAAATCCCGATCGCTGACACAATCAGAACCAGCAGTAAATGGAATTGAAGTAAAAAAAGTTACACATGGGTTCATGCTTCGTTGTGGGGAACGAGAGAGATCGTATGAAGTGGGATTCGGCGTTTCGATCTGTTTGCGGAAATCACCAAAAAGACTCTCAGTAACTGATATGGTAAAGACTCTCAGTAACTGATATGGTAAAGACTCTCAGTATCTGATATGGTAAAGACTCTCAGTAACTGATATGGTAAAGACTCTCAGTATCTGATATGCTAAAGACTCTCAGTAACTGATATGGTAAAGACTCTCAGTAACTGATATGCTAAAGACTCTCAGAAACTGATATGGTAAAGACTCTCAGAAACTGATATGGTAAAGACTCTCAGTAACTGATATGGTAAAGACTCTCAGTAACTGATATGCTAAAGACTCTCAGTAACTGATATGCTAAAGACTCTCAGAAACTGATATGGTAAAGACTCTCAGTAACTGATATGCTAAAGACTCTCAGTAACTGATATGGTAAAGACTCTCAGTAACTGATATGGTAAAGACTCTCAGTAACTGATATGCTAAAGACTCTCAGAAACTGATATGGTAAAGACTCTCAGAAACTGATATGGTAAAGACTCTCAGTAACTGATATGGTAAAGACTCTCAGTAACTGATATGGTAAAGACTCTCAGTAACTAATATGCTAAAGACTCTCAGTAACTGATATGCTAAAGACTCTCAGAAACTGATATGGTAAAGACTCTCAGTAACTGATATGCTAAAGACTCTCAGTAACTGATATGGTAAAGACTCTCAGTAACTGATATGGTAAAGACTCTCAGTAACTGATATGCTAAAGACTCTCAGTAACTGATATGGTAAAGACTCTCAGTAACTGATATGCTAAAGACTCTCAGTAACTGATATGGTAAAGACTCTCAGTAACTGATATGGTAAAGACTCTCAGTAACTGATATGGTAAAGACTCTCAGAAACTGATATGGTAAAGACTCTCAGTAACTGATATGGTAAAGACTCTCAGTAACTGATATGGTAAAGACTCTCAGAAACTGATATGGTAAAGACTCTCAGTAACTGATATGCTAAAGACTCTCAGTAACTGATATGGTAAAGACTCTCAGAAACTGATATGGTAAAGACTCTCAGTAACTGATATGGTAAAGACTCTCAGAAACTGATATGGTAAAGACTCTCAGTAACTGATATGGTAAAGACTCTCAGTAACTGATATGGTAAAGACTCTCAGAAACTGATATGGTAAAGACTCTCAGTAACTGATAGGCTAAAGACTCTCAGTAACTGATATGGTAAAGACTCTCAGTAACTGATATGGTAAAGACTCTCAGTAACTGATATGGTAAAGACTCTCAGTAACTGATATGGTAAAGACTCTCAGAAACTGATATGGTAAAGACTCTCAGTAACTGATATGGTAAAGACTCTCAGTAACTGATATGGTAAAGACTCTCAGTAACTGATATGGTAAAGACTCTCAGTAACTGATATGGTAAAGACTCTCAGAAACTGATATGGTAAAGACTCTCAGTAACTGATATGGTAAAGACTCTCAGAAACTGATATGGTAAAGACTCTCAGTAACTGATATGGTAAAGACTCTCAGTAACTGATATGGTAAAGACTCTCAGAAACTGATATGGTAAAGACTCTCAGTAACTGATACGGTAAAGACTCTCAGTAACTGATATGGTAAAGAAACTAAATTGGTAGTCAGTGGAAGAGAAAATGCGGGTGGTGAATAAAATGGTGGCAGCGCGTATAAAAAACATTTTTTTTAAAATTTTAATTTTTTTTCTTGTTTACGCCTCTTCGACGTCGGGGTCATTAGAGGCTAGAATGAATTCGGCCATGGACTTTCGAAAGAACCATCCTGGCATTCGTCTGGTGTGATTTGGCGAAACCTTGGAAATCCGAAATCTGAATGCTCGGACTGACATATGTACACGCGTGCTGTCGACTGCAAGACTACCACTCACCCATGACGCTCAGCATTGTAAATAGAGAAAGATACACATTGTTCTTAGTTCCTCACCCACTTCTTCCCTTTATAACAATAAAATTACTGTTATACATTTTGGTTGCAGCAGAATAATTTAGAAATTTAAACTGTCTTTAGGTATCTGCTACTGACTTGTGAAGTTACGGATCTCTTACATCAGATCTCCCAAACCATATTTCTATCAACGTAATTAATGAAACAAATAGCGTGGTTCTTCTCGGCATTTTATTTTACATTTCGTGTGATTAAGTATTTAATATTTTAATTAATTTATTGAGAAACGAATACATTCTCATATGTGCTCCCGATTTTTCGTATTACACTCCGATATTTCCACGACCAATGTGTTACTAAACCGTGGGCCATGTGCTTGGACATACAGTCCCATGATGAGTAGCATAACATATCAACCGCGATGCTGTATTCTGAGAACTACTGCAGTCCCATGATGAGTAGCATAAGCATATCAACCGCGATGCTGTATTCTGAGAACTACTACAGTCCCATGGTGACTAGCATAAGCATATCAACTGCGATGCTGTATTCTGAGAACTACTGCAGTCCCATGGTGACTAGCATAAGCATATCAACCGCGATGCTGTATTCTGAGAACTACTACAGTCCCATGGTGACTAGCATAACATATCAACCGCGATGCTGTATTCTGAGAAGTACTGCAGTCCCATGATGAGTAGCATAACATATCAACCGCGATGCTGTATTCTGAGAACTACTACAGTCCCATGGTGACTAGCATAACATATCAACCGCGATGCTGTATTCTGAGAACTACTGCAGTCCCATGGTGACTAGCATAACATATCAACCGCGATGCTGTATTCTGAGAACTACTACAGTCCCATGGTGACTAGCATAACATATCAACCGCGATGCTGTATTCTGAGAACTACTACAGTCCCATGGTGAGTAGCATAACATATCAACTGCGATGCTGTATTCTGAGAACTACTGCAGTCCCATGGTGAGTAGCATAACATATCAACTGCGATGCTGTATTCTGAGAACTACTGCAGTCCCATGGTGACTAGCATAACATATCAACCGCGATGCTGTATTCTGAGAACTACTACAGTCCCATGGTGACTAGCATAACATATCAACCGCGATGCTGTATTCTGAGAAGTACTGCAGTCCCATGGTGACTAGCATAACATATCAACTGCGATGCTGTATTCTGAGAACTACTGCAGTCCCATGGTGACTAGCATAACATATCAACCGCGATGCTGTATTCTGAGAACTACTACAGTCCCATGGTGACTAGCATAACATATCAACCGCGATGCTGTATTCTGAGAACTACTACAGTCCCATGGTGACTAGCATAACATATCAACCGCGATGCTGTATTCTGAGAACTACTACAGTCCCATGGTGAGTAGCATAACATATCAACCGCGATGCTGTATTCTGAGAACTACTACAGTCCCATGGTGACTAGCATAACATATCAACCGCGATGCTGTATTCTGAGAAGTACTGCAGTCCCATGATGAGTAGCATAACATATCAACCGCGATGCTGTATTCTGAGAACTACTACAGTCCCATGGTGACTAGCATAACATATCAACCGCGATGCTGTATTCTGAGAACTACTGCAGTCCCATGGTGACTAGCATAACATATCAACCGCGATGCTGTATTCTGAGAACTACTACAGTCCCATGGTGACTAGCATAACATATCAACCGCGATGCTGTATTCTGAGAACTACTGCAGTCCCATGGTGACTAGCATAACATATCAACCGCGATGCTGTATTCTGAGAACTACTACAGTCCCATGGTGACTAGCATAACATATCAACCGCGATGCTGTATTCTGAGAACTACTACAGTCCCATGGTGAGTAGCATAACATATCAACCGCGATGCTGTATTCTGAGAACTACTACAGTCCCATGGTGACTAGCATAACATATCAACCGCGATGCTGTATTCTGAGAAGTACTGCAGTCCCATGATGAGTAGCATAACATATCAACCGCGATGCTGTATTCTGAGAACTACTACAGTCCCATGGTGACTAGCATAACATATCAACCGCGATGCTGTATTCTGAGAACTACTGCAGTCCCATGGTGACTAGCATAACATATCAACCGCGATGCTGTATTCTGAGAACTACTACAGTCCCATGGTGACTAGCATAACATATCAACCGCGATGCTGTATTCTGAGAACTACTACAGTCCCATGATGAGTAGCATAACATATCAACCGCGATGCTGTATTCTGAGAACTACTACAGTCCCATGATTAGTAGCATAACATATCAACCGCGATGCTGTATTCTGAGAACTACTACAGTCCCATGATGAGTAGCATAACATTTCAACCGCGATGCTGTATTCTGATAAGTACTGCAGTCCCATGATGAGTAGCATAACATATCAACCGCGATGCTGTATTCTGAGAACTACTACAGTCTCATGATGAGTAGCATAACATTTCAACCGCGATGCTGTATTCTGAGAAGTACTGCAGTCCCATGATGAGTAGCATAACATATCAACCGCGATGCTGTATTCTGAGAACTACTACAGTCCCATGATGAGTAGCATAACATATCAACCGCGATGCTGTATTCTGAGAACTACTACAGTCCCATGATGAGTAGCATAACATATCAACCGCGATGCTGTATTCTGAGAACTACTACAGTCCCATGATGAGTAGCATAACATTTCAACCGCGATGCTGTATTCTGAGAAGTACTGCAGTCCCATGATGAGTAGCATAACATATCAACCGCGATGCTGTATTCTGAGAACTACTACAGTCCCATGATGAGTAGCATAACATATCAACCGCGATGCTGTATTCTGAGAACTACTACAGTCCCATGATGAGTAGCATAACATATCAACCGCGATGCTGTATTCTGAGAACTACTACAGTCCCATGATGAGTAGCATAACATTTCAACCGCGATGCTGTATTCTGAGAAGTACTGCAGTCCCATGGTGACTAGCATAACATATCAACCGCGATGCTGTATTATGAGAACTACTACAGTCCCATGATGAGTAGCATAACATATCAACCGCGATGCTGTATTCTGAGAACTACTACAGTCCCACGATGAGTAGCATAACATATCAACCGCGATGCTGTATTCTGAGAACTACTACAGTCCCATGATGAGTAGCATAACATTTCAACCGCGATGCTGTATTCTGAGAAGTACTGCAGTCCCATGATGAGTAGCATAACATATCAACCGCGATGCTGTATTCTGAGAACTACTACAGTCCCATGATGAGTAGCATAACATATCAACCGCGATGCTGTATTCTGAGAACTACTACAGTCCCATGATGAGTAGCATAACATATCAACCGCGATGCTGTATTCTGAGAACTACTACAGTCCCATGATGAGTAGCATAACATTTCAACCGCGATGCTGTATTCTGAGAAGTACTGCAGTCCCATGGTGACTAGCGTAACATATCAACCGCGATGCTGTATTCCGAGAACTACTGCAGTCCCATGGTGACTAGCGTAAGCATATCAACCGCGATGCTGTATTCAGAGTATTGTTGTAGCAATTTTTTGTTGCTACAAGCCGTGGTTTCTAAATTAGTTGATGATGTTTCTTCGATACACTTTGTATACTTGCAATCTACTGCCACCCCGCTTCCTTGACGGAGCGGCATCAGAACGTTAGAGCGACTTTCACCAGTCAGCAAGACAGGGGTGTATCCAGGATTTTGGTTTGGGGGGAGGTTTGACTTGGGCGAGGGTAGGCTCTATGGTACTGGGGGGGGGGGGCTTGAGCCCCTTAGCTCCCCCTGTAGCAAGGTAATGTCGGACTCATGTCAGGTACTATAAATTTCATAACAGTTAGTTGCTGAAGAAGGGCACCAGCTTCTATCAAACTCCATGTGATCACGATTTTGTTCCTACTTTTTTTTTTTAATTTGTTCATATTTAATTTTATTTTCTTTGCACAGCTCAATATATAGTGACAACAGAAAGATTCGGAAATCCCTGTCTAAAATGTTACCTTCCTTAACGAAATTTGTGAATTTTTAGATCACTCAACATATCTGGCCTCTGGCAAGGTGACCCCACATGTCAAATACTAACATAATGTGTTCTAGAATACGACACCTCTGGGGTATTAAAGTAACCACAACACTGGTTTCACCATAACCTCCGCACTGTGAGAAGAGGCACAAAATGGTTATTAGAGGTTTTTTTTTTTTACTTACGGCGTTCCGCCTCGTCGACGTCGAGGTCATTAGAGGCGGGACGGGACCAGCCCGGCATTCACCTGAAGTGATTTGGGGAAACCATAGAAAACCCAAATTTGAATGCCCGGATGGGGATTCAAATCGGCGTCAACCCGAATGCGAGGCCAGAGCGTTAACCGCTCGGTTTATTAGCGGCGTGCACCGTTCAACAAAAGTCTCAAACGTCATAGTATTTAAATTCTTTTGGATTTTAATCACATCCATTAATTGACATTGCGTAGATACAGCTCTAACCGTCGGGCTTCTCATTTACGTTAAGGTCTATTGTTCGCATTCTGCTACTGAGGAAGCCACTAGTGATGTATCGATGCGTCGTTAAGTGTTAAAAAGTAAAAAAGTTAAATCGATATGGAAACATCCAGCCACGGCACTAAATAAGTTACTTATTTTTAACGACGTTTGTTTTCGAGAATTGTTCCATAGAATTTGTACCACACACTCGTATAAGAGATGCGAGAGATCTGGCTGGGTGATGTGTCGAAAGAGACAACTGGAAAGTGAGTTTGGGGATCCATATTACACAGTAACGACTCGAGTGATGTATGCGGTGTGAATTGAACAGAGCGACCACAGTAATCCAAAATGACGTTTGAAAAGGTGTCCTAATGCCAGACAGACATCATAATGTGATTAAAATACTAGAATCATTCCGTAATTTCGTGACCTGGCTAGCTGAAAGTAATCGTACAGACTTCCGAAAACTGCACGGTGCTGAATGTAGACCAGGTGTGGATTTAGTCAGAAACGAAGAAGAATAGAAATTCATGCTGTGATTAAACATTCGAAAAGAGACATTCGTGAGGATATTATGGGAACATTAACAGGGTGAGCCCCTGGGCATATGAATTCAAATGATGGAGACAACCACTCAGAAAAAGGGCGCATGAAGTTGGTGAAGTTAAGAGGTCATCAAATTGAGGAGACTTCACTTGGGGCAAGAGCAATAATTGATGAGATACTCAAAGATTACCTGAAAGACGAGAAAGATTTCCGCCCACTCGGTTCCGAAACTTTTGAGAGGAGATCAAAGCCAGCGAGGAAACAGCTGTCTGTGGAAAACGTAGCCGCCCTTGAAGTGAGTCACGCAGACATGTGCTAACCACTTTACTGCAGAATCAAAGCTCTGCAAGCAGTAATGGCGACTGTTTTGAAATTCTACATGAATATTGCATCTAAATTTCCTTAAATAGCGTGGAACCATCATAGATGCATATTGCGCTAACATTTTGAAGCAACTGCGGGCTCCGAGTAAGTTCTCAGATAATGTGCTGTTTGATCAGGACAAGCCTCTACTACTCACCCGATCTCAGGCCTTCCAACTTCCATCCATCAGGTCGTCATATGGTCTTTTTGACACTCTTGAGAAATGTTTTTTTCCCCTTAGAGGTTCCTTCGTTTGACTGCCATTTCCACGCAGGATTTATCATTCCCAATAGATCTTCATCAGTAGAATGGATGTGACGGGTCCAGCGCCACGCGCTCTGTGGACAGGAGGCTGAGTGGGCCTGGGGAGCCTTTCCAGACGTTCAGCGTCGAGGATAGAATCCTGCCATGCGGGTGCCATAAAAGCAGTGGAACGTCGTTGCGGGAAGTGTGAGCCGCTCATGTTGACAAACTGACCGCAGCCTTTCTTTCAACTCAAGTGCAACAATGTCAGATCACAAGCTAATCGGACGACCCTTGTATACATCAATCCCTTGCAATACAGACCCCATACACTACTATAGCATTCACTGTAAGCATAAGCAAGAGTTTAGTCTGTTATTGTATATGCTACAGGCAGAATGCGGAACTAGCAGCTCATGGCTCTGCGTCGAATTTGAGCGCACGGAACAGGTACAGTTGCTGGGGTCGCCGGTTCGAGTCCGGCCTAGGGCATGGGTGGTTTTAATTAAATGTTGTGTTCGTCTTGTGTCGTCCTCACACATTGGAGAAAAATAATCATACATATAAGAAATCTGTACACTGAAAGAAAACAAATACATTGAGCTGGCTGAATGGCTAACACGGCCGAATGCCATTTATAAATAAAAAAAAAAAAACAGGTACAGTTCCAAGCGGTGTCAGCAAAGAACCAAATTATAAGAAACTAACTCGTACCCGCCACTTCGTACGCGTGGATTAAGAATTTTTTTGCCAGAATTAAACACAGGAACTTGTTGGTAACGAAGGATTGGTCGCAAACAATGTCGAGTCGGAATAATATGACAGGAAAGCTATCACTATATCATTCTACCGTCAAACCTGTCTTTTGAAGAGAATCAATTTCCAACATATTTCTGTCACCATTCGATAAGGTCTCAAAATTTCGTGACTACAACTGTTAATCATACTGGAAAAAATAATGTGTGCCATTCATACAGATTTCCTTATAAAATTGCATCACAACGATATAGCCATTTAGTCGTCAAAACGTAACAAAAAGACAGAGACTTACTTTCGTATTTATAATAATATTACTGCGGTTCACACTCACACACTGACTGCGAACAACACCTGAGGGATCATTATAATGTAAAAAAGTGTACAGCTACAACATTGCAAGACTACCTACGATTTACCTCGCATTGCACCCCTAACTTTCTAATATCTACAGTTAAACATTCAATCCGAATAACCTACGGCACAAGCGAGATTCTTACGATCAAAAACAATTTTTAAAAATCTTAGCCTCCACGGAGGTTTGAACCAGAGACCACGACACTTGTAAGCAAGTGCTTTAACCACCGAGCTGCCTGATCGCTACACAGAAAAACAGTACAGAGACGTCCATATCCAACGCGTCTGTCAATCGCCATCCAGTAATATTTCGAAATTATGAGACAACGTGTTATTTATACAGATAATTTTTCAGCCAAATGTAGACAGTATTTTTCTGCTTGTTTCAAAGGATAAGTGTGCAAAGTTTCATGGAGATCGGATGAAAACTGTGGATTTGTATGAAGAACAAACAAACAAACAAACAAACAAACATACATTCATCTTTATATATATAGATAAGTGGAGTAATAAATCTTATTGATTCCAGTGGACAGGAAAAAATTGTCAGAAGCAGACTTAGAAAAAGATTAAAGAAGTTGCAGAAGTTTTCCAAATTTTACCACTCTTGTGTCCTGCATGGCACGTGCGGAACGTGTGGATTGGGCAGGAGTACGCCTGGGATTTTATGTAGGTTCTATTTTCAGCCAGTGGTGAGTGAAGCTGCATTTCTGCCCGCTGTTTCTGCGTGAGTGCGAATGATGCTCTAGTCTTCTGTGCCCGGGCGTGCCGTTGGCGAGTGATGTATGCTGTTACAAGACAGGGGGCAGGAGCTGGGGATCATAAACTGTGCCACGAATTAAAAATGTGTACGGATTCTGGCGATGGGGCCTCATAAAGCCTAATGACCGGCCGCGACCAGATTAGAAGAGCAGTCAAAACAAGTGGGCGACAAATGGCGTGAGCTCCCGCCCTGCTCAAAGGCGGCGGCGGCGGCGAAACCCGACACCGCAGCCTCCCCGCTATCAATCCCAATACCATAATACACATACAGTATTCGTAAGTACTACTTTAGTCGTTTATCGAAAAACAGTTTTTTTCCCCTTCTAGCGCTACAGTTTATTATGATCCGAGTGCAATAACAATATTAGCTTCGAGTCTAAGTGAAGATCAAGATGAGGAGAGCCTAGCCTTCCTTTCACTGACAAGAGACACCTTTTACCTCACACGCTCGGAACCGCACGAAAACATGTTTAGAATAACAAGCGACCATCAACAAAATTGTGTGTTTCTTTTTCATGGAAAATGTTGCATTCTATCTCGAGTAACATTTTAATAGACAGAAACAAAGTAACAAGATATCAGTAGCATATGAAGGAAATTATACGTAATTCAATGACTTCAGTGTGTCATTACAGTTTCAATCAACAATGTCAAAAACTCTCTACTAAAAGTACTTAATATGGCGCAAAACACGCATGTACACAGTACCACACCCGATAGTGCTTATATTAACCTCAAAGTGTAGATGCGGGATTTCGAATAAGCGCTTAAAACAAAGTGGAAGAGAACAATCTGCACACTTCACTATAGTCACTTTATCACATTCCAAATAACTTTCGCATTCAAGCAGTCCAATATGAAAACCCACACTAAATACATTTTCAAATGAAGATGTTGGTATGTCAACCTGGCTTTCGCTAAGCACATTGCAACATAGGTTTATACGTAGGTGCAGCAAATTGATTGTAAATTACAGAGTGAAGTTTCATGATGAAATAACGATCATGTATCTCCACTTATGGTTTGGCACATTGTAGTCTTACAAAATCAATAAACCTGGCATAGAGCTTGTAACGTACTTAAATGTAACGTACTATTTTGTATAATATTTTAAATATATTTATATACTTTATGCCTCTGATTTCCAGCACCAGACCAGTATATAGAGATTTCCTTAACCCCTCTTTGTCCGGCGCTGGATTTAATATGATACTCACGCTGAAAAATCAAAATTATTATTATTCCAACTCTTATCACACAAACTCAAATTAATCCCTTTGTCTATATCTACATATATCTCAATCTCAAATCAAAACACTTTCTTGCCGAAAGAACTAAACATCAAACGGTTGGCAACATTTTGTTGTTTTCGGTGGCAGACCCAGTGGTTGGGGGTGGGGGGGGGGGGGCTTTGTAATGGCACCGCTCTTGAAAAATCAGTAGAGTTAAAAAAAAAGGATCTCCATCATTTGTTATATGTTCACCAAGGACAAGTTAGAAAATGTTTCATATGTTCTTTAGTCATTTTACCACTTTTGCTTGCCTCCACACGAATGTTTAGTGAACAGGTTGTTTCGAGTTTTTTTTTTTTTTTTGGAATATTTGGACCGAAAGTGCCTTGCGTCTCTTGAAAACAGGTGTACAAACAATGGCGCTGGCAGAAAAGTGCGGAGTTCTGAATGGAAATGACACACACCACTGTTTTGTTTATGATCGCTTGTTGTTCTAAACATGTTTCGTGCGGTTCCGAGCGTGTGAGGTAAAAGGTGTCCCTCGTGAGCGTGGTGGCCTCACCTGCGGGAGGGCGCGGGTTCTAACCCCGTCCGGTCATTCAGATTGGGGTTTTAATTGTTTTCCCGAAATCACTCCAGGCGAATGCCGGACAGGTTATGGATGAATTCATCCCCGTTCTTTGCCTCCAGTCCTTTCCCGCCTCTAATGATCTTGACGTAGACGAGGCGCAAAGTCATAAGAAAAATACGGACCAAGAGACGCACTGTGTCAGTAATTCCACATTGACTTGGGCTAAGCTGAATGTGCTGTTCCCGCCAGTTGCTTTATTTCCTCACTGGATGCGAGTTCCGCCCTACTCGCGCCAAGCACTTGCCTGACACGAGTATCTGACCCACCACTTACTCTACTCCCACGTCATGAAGCAGTCATGACAAAAGACCTTCGGCGAGTATCGTCGATTGATGCCTCGTCAATGTGGAAGATGTATTCCGTCGATAGCTGGAAACGTTATCCAATGGGGAAGCATGAAAAAGCGGGATTGCTAGACGTTACCATGAACCCCAAAGCGCGTTTTGCAGATACATTTCGCTAACTAAACTAGTGGTAAAAATCCACCATCTTTAATTCTTTTACCAAACCAGTTGCATTTTGCCAAGTGCTAAAATTTGTGGCAGATTGTTATAGATGAGAAATGGGCGGTTTTAATTGGACTACTGAATACAGCCGCGGTGTCTAGTTGACTTGAAGCAGAAGCCGAGTCTGTGCCATGCATTGCTGAATGAGTGTCGCTACAGACAGTTACTAACCACGAGTCTCCACGCAATGATCCGTAATGGGTTAAAGGTAACAGATTCTCAGAATTCGTCGCAGAAGATTTGTTTTCCTTGTACACATATCATAAATTTTCAAAAATAAATCTGGATTTATATTTCCCATAAATCCACAAATCCTGCCACACGTTATTTAATTACGAACGCCTTTTTCGCTATCAGTACCCTCACAATTAGTAATCGAATAAGTATCAATCAACCAAAATAATCGCTTTTTACCTGTGTAATGATGAACACCTCACTCATTTCCTTTTGTGTTGTTTACGTTGGAAATGACTCTAATACTAATTTCTAATAATTTCATTTCATAAAAGCTTCAATAGTGAAAATAACATTTAAAGAGACAGTTACTGCAAGCTTTCCTATGTTGTTCCTGCAAATTTTTTTTATGTATCAGTTTTCTACAATAAGCCTTTTAATTCCTTCCTTGAAGTATTTTGTTTAAACTCCCTTGTTCAGTTTACAGTATGGAGTAAATCATTTTAGAACATTTCCTTGCCAGACAAGTTCACGTAGCAAATGACTGTTTCAGGTGATCTGTGCCTCATCATCTCCAGCCGTAGCACAGGACGTCAATATACAGTCAGCTTCTAAAACCTCAATACCGCTTCTCAAAGCCAACGCTAAGTGTAATCGCGGTATAAGAGCAGACCGGGAATTGCGTCAATATGAATGATTGTTTTACTGTAGTACAGTGTAGAAAATGAACAGGTCAATTAAAGTAGGAGTAAACACAGCTAACAACCTTTAAAACAGTTGCACAGGTTTACGAACAGCCGATGGTGTTCGACAGCTTCCCTATTCCTGACTATATTTAGTAGTATTGAATTTTTGACTTTGGTGCCACACGGGAAACATACTGTATACTCCAGGCTCGTACATACTCACTGCTCAGCAAAGCTTGTTGCATGTTGTATGTAACTGACAAGACAGGACGCGTTCCAATTGGCTTAACTCCAATGAATGTGGCAAACTCAACTGCATCAGAAAGTGATTTCGTAACCAGAAACTAATAGCGACTCATGCCCATATATAAATAGCGGGGATGTTAACAGTACTGAAATAGCTGAGGTTAAACGCACAACACACACAAAAAAATTCAGTGCTACGATATCGAACAAAAGCACTAAAAGAGAAAGAAAGGAAGATGATAATGACACAAATTAGAAGAGACTAGATGGAGCTATATTACGTGAAAATAAACCAGTCCCTTACGGAAAGCTACAATCAAACTAATGGTGTTAATTTTTTGTTTGTTTCATATATGACAATTCGTTTTAATTTAAAACATTAACTAAACAATGCAATCTATTTTGTCATTCCATCGTCCGTGAATGTCATAAAGTTATAAATGCTCAAATAATTCAGGTAAAATTTTTAAAACTTAGTAATTTCATGAAAAAGCTAATTTTTTCTATAACGATTCTTTCGTTCCTATCAGATCTTCTGATATAGTTTAACGTCACCTGATTTAGAGGATTGGCCGGGAGGTATATCTACAGATAATTAGTGACAATAGAATTTTAAATGAATTATCGAACTTTCCATGGATGCAACTGGTGACATTGGACATCTATGCTAATTGCTGGTTCTAGTCATACAAATATTTTTTTCTTTAAATCAGCTAGCTCCAATTTTAACTCAATACTCAGTTGGAGAGGGAGATGTATTCATAATTCCAATAGCTGTATTAACCTCATATAATCTTAATGTTCTACATCTTCATACTTTATTTTCTAGTGAAATATCAGCTATATATAATAAGCTCATAAATCTTTAATATTGCCTCTCTATAAGTTTAACTCAGTTTCCTCAAGCCTTCAATGCATATTGCAAATCGAAAATTAAAAATGTATTTTCAATAAAATTGTCGAAATTTTCCATTCGGCAAGACACGAAATAAAAATAAATCGATCAAGGATTTCAAGAGATATGTTTCCCATTGCATTCACAATTCCATGATTGTATGTTTAAATCTTGTGCTGGTGCTATAAGCCAAAATGTGTACGTGGTCTGTTTTAGTTTAATTTTAATTTAATTGGAATGGAGCGCACGTCCACTGACAATTTCAATACATACTCACTTTTCTCCTTTCCAGTGCCCACCACAAAGAAATTCAGGAATGCTCCAACTTACAAAGTAGCCCAATATTTACATACATATCTCACAAATCACTACAAATACCACAAAGAAAGTCAGAAACAACCCACAAAACAGTTATCATAGCAACTAAGGACTTGGGCCGAAAAAATCACCAACATGTTATATTCATAATTTCTCTTGGTAACTTATTCCAATCCCTGACACCCTTACCTACAAAAGAATATCTTCCCACATCCCTGTGCCTGAAATCGAGTGCCAGCTTGTGATCATGCTCATCTTATCCCTTCCATGAATCACTCTAAATTCTTACACAAATATCTTTCCACCCCTCATCACCTATATAAATAAGCCTTGTACACTCCAATGACCCTCTTCATCCTCCTCCTGCCTTCCAATGAATCCCATTCCAGCTCTTTTATCATATTGGATACTGATTGTGTTCTGTGGTAATTTCCAGAGACAAATCTAGCAGCCCTTCTTTGCACCTCCTGCAACTCCTGTGTTTGAAAGCCAAAATGTGGGTCCCATACTACACCACCATACTCAATCATTGGTCTGACAAAGGTTTGTAACCCAATTCCTTTACTTCACTCTTACACCCCCTCATCACTTTCTCCAACAATTGCAGAATATTGAAACATTTTCCTACTACCTGTCCAATGTGCCCTATCCAGTTGAGCATGTTATCAAATGTAATGCCACCGAGCGTGGAGGTGTAACCGCTAGCGTTCTGGCCTCGCATTCGGGAGGACGGCGGTTCGAATCCCTGTCCGGGCATTCAGATTTGGGTTTTCCATGGTTTCCAAAATCACTCCAGGCAAATGCCGGGATGCTTCCTTCAAAAGGTCATGGTCGAATTCCTTCCCATTCCTTGCCTCCCATCCTTTCCCGTATCTAAAGACCTCGCTGTTATAGAGACGTTAAGCAGATAATTTTTTTTTTTGTTATATCAAGATATTTACATTTCAAGTCTTCAACAAGCAATTATTTCCCCACTTTATAATCATAAACAAACTTTAGTTTTTATATCTGTGTACCTAATAAGCTGACTCTTTTGTATTTATGCTCATCCCATTTTTATCAGTCAAGCTAGATAACCCTATCCAGAACATCCTGCAGTTGTTCAGAACTCTATCGTTTTGAGCCTATTATATAGCATTATGTCATCTGCAATTAACCTATCGTCTGATAGTAGACCATCAACACAGTCATTTATTAGAATATTGAATAGCAATAGTCCCAGTACGCTACCCTGTGGCACTCCCATTTTCACTTCCACTTCTACAGTTCACCAGCATTAGCGTCCTTCGTCCCAGCTCTGCGGCAACCAGTTATTATTTCAGCAGTTCCTGACACCATCGTCACTGCTAATAGGCTCCTTTACAGCTTAGAAAGTACCCTGTGAGCTGTAGACCATTCATATGAATCCCCACCTACACAGGCACAACCCCCCAGACAGGTAGCACTTCCGTTTCCACATTTACCCGTGGTTCAGCTGTGCTCGCTCATGGCGACTGAGTATCACCATAAATTCTACCTTGGTATGCTGTGACTCCTTCACCACCTTCCACAGGTCCACCTATTCTAAAATTGGCATTACTATCAATACTATTTTTTCCCAGCACCTCCCACTATCACTAGTCTATCGTCCATAGTAAAATGTCTACAAAGTCAACCTATATCCCCTAATACCTGACCTAATGTTGCACTTCGTTTCAAAAAAATTGTAATCTGGTAACCCGGCCTAACAGATCCTGCAAAGGAGGGGCTATACTTTTCACATGACTAGCAGCAGAACCCGTTTCTTCCTATTCTATCCTATCATGCCCCTATTCCTAAAGGTCTGCTGCATCTTACCTACTTATACATCCTGACTCTAGTAACAGATCAAACCTATTTTCCCCACAACTTCTAAAATGTCAGCTTTCTTCATCCTACTAACTGTATTGCTCCTACCACCTGTAATCAGCAAACAACCATCCTTCTCAACCTGCTCAAACAGACCATCTCCGCTTTCTACATTTACAGGCTGCGCCTCCAAAGGCCAAGCCACCACAGGCTGCGCCTCCACAGGGCGCGCTTCTACAGGTGGAGCTCCCACAGACTGAGCCTCCATAGGTTGAGCCTCCACGGGCAGAGCCTCAAGAGTCCTTATCATTTCGCACAACCGCCTCATCATTTTATTCCGAAGACAAAACCATGGGAGAGCCTCATTTATTTGCCACGTTCCATCTTCCCTATATACCCAATGAAACCACTTCTTTAACCACATACAACCCATTCCCTTCGCCAAGTTCCTGCAGCAGGAGCCACACTTTCCAATTATAATTTTTCCCAAACACTTTTAGTACCTTCTAAACGAACCTTAAATTTATTCGATATAGTAGTCCAATAAAATTTATACTATGGAATTAACTTTTTATATAAAACTGGCTGGTACACAAGACTTCGTTCGTGTTTGTAAAGAATTTGTATTGACAGCTACCGACATCTAGCAACAATAGTGCACGACAGGAGACACGATTCTACTACCACACACAAACACCAATGCTCTATGCTATGTAGTTGTAGCAGAAAAGTGACATATGCGGAGGCACATGCCTTTCGTCGAAATACGAAAATATCCTTGATCGGCCAATTTCAACCACCATATCTCCAACATTACCACAGTTACAGAAATTCAGCCGATGTTGTGATCGAAAGGTGACTCTGTGCTACTACTACACACAAACGCCAGTGATCTGCGATAGACAGTTTTCGCTGAAGAGTGATTCACGATGACACATGCGTCTTTCGCAGAAATATGAAATTACCGCAGGTCGACCACTTTCAACCCCAATATCTCCCGCACCCCCATATCTCCCACTCCCCCATATCTCTCACACCCCCGTTGCTACATATGTCTAACAACCATAGTGCACGACAGGAGACACGATTCTACTACCACACACAAACACCAATGGTCTATGCTATGTAGTTGTGGCAGAAAAGTGACGTATGCGGAGACACATGTCTTTCGTCGAAATGCGGAAATATCCTTGATCGGCCACTTTTCAACCACAATATCTCCCACACGACCACAGTAACTGAAATTCGGCCGATGTTGTGATCGAAAGGAGACTCTGTGTTACTACCACAGACAAACGCCAGTGATCTGCGATAGATAGTTTTCGCTGAAAAGTGATATACCATGACACATGCGTCTTTGGCAGAGATATGAAATTTCCGCAGGTCGACCACTTTCAACCACCATATCTCCCACACCCCGATAGCTACCAACATCTAACCACCATAGTGCACGACAGGAGATACGATTCTACCACCACACACAGACATCAATGGTCTATGCTATGTAGTTGTGTCAGGAAAGAGAAGTATAAGAGGACACAAATTTTTTGTCGAAATATGAAAGCGCCAACTTTAATCATCATATCTCCTACATCCCCACAGCTATCGACATTCGGCCAACGTTGTGCACGACAGGAAACTCCATGCTACTTCCTCACACAATGACCAGTGATCTGTGCTTGGTAGTGGTGGCTGAAAAGTTAAATATATGAAAATACATGTCTATATATATAAGATTGTATTAGAGCTTTAATTCTCAATGAATTTACGGTAGTTAATAAGTGGGTAAAAATAATTTAACTGTTGTATTTTTACTAACAAGTTGCTATTTTAAAATTTTGTAAATAAGAAACTATTATAATTAAGGCTGTACTAATCAAAAAATGTATCATATGATATGGTTAGAATTGGTGACATGAGAACATCAAGTTTCCAAACTCTTTCATTAGTGCACAACGCCCGGATTGTGTGTGAGACACAATGACGAAGCGAATGCTCGCCATCGGCCTGAGC
Source organism: Vandiemenella viatica (assembly GCA_031002005.1). Classification (NCBI taxonomy): domain Eukaryota; kingdom Metazoa; phylum Arthropoda; class Insecta; order Orthoptera; family Morabidae; genus Vandiemenella; species Vandiemenella viatica. The sequence goes on along the minus strand of CM061914.1, from coordinate 13,764,544 downwards.
TGTGGTAGCGTATATGCCAGAGGAATCCGAGGAGTAATAATTCCTATCTACTGTGTGGTCCCCACGTATTCGAACTAGCTTGTGTCCGCTACTTCGTTCATGTTTGTCAAGAATTTTTTGGTTTTGCACCAAACCTTAAATATTTCCAGGATAAAACGTAGACTGTCAAATCAGCAACCCACCAGTGAGTGTCCCGTGAAAATCGGTTCACACAGGAAATATGTTGCATATTAACTATTTATATTTATTACAATAGTTGAATATTTTAGTTCGTTCAATAACATTCTAGTACATTCTAGAAGATTACAAAGACTTTTTAAAACACTTTGGTCGAAAGAATTAAATGCCTTCGGCGGACACTTTCCACCACCATATCTTCCACATCCCCACAGCTACCGATATGCAACCACCTTAGTGCACGATAGGAGACTTCAGGATACTACCAAATACAAACATCAGTGGTCTCTGCATGTAATTGTGGTTGCAAAGTGAAATATAGAGACACACGTTGTTATTTTAATAGTAGGTCGATCACTTTCACCCACCCTAAGGCGCACACCCCCACAAGTACCGAAATGAAACTACCATAGTGCTACTACCACACATAAACACCAGTTGTCTTTGCTAGGTAGTTTGTAGATGCAAAGTGAAAAATAGGGACACACATGTCTTTGGTCGAAATATGAAAATACCCCAGATTGGCCAATTTCAATCACCACCTATCCCACACCGCCGTGGCTACGGACATGCAACCACAGTAGAGCACGATGCAAAACCCAATCTACTATCACACACAGACAACAGTGGTATGCAGTATGCACTAGGCATTTGTGGCTGCAATGTGAAAATTACGGACACACTTGTCTCTGACCGAAATATGAAAATGCCCTCGCCTAGGTTGACAGCTTTGAACCGCCATATCACCCACGTCCTCACAGCTTCCGACCTGCAACTACCGTAGTGAACGATGGGAGACTTGTCGTTAATATCTCACACAAACATCAGTGGTATGGTGGTGGGGGTTGCAGTGTGAAATCTAGAGACACAAACGTCTATTTTCATATATATTTAAGATTAAATCTTCGATGTCAAAGTAACCTAACGCAGAAATTGTAGAACAGCGTCAGTGATTTGACAGCGAAATGTTTTCTGTTTGTGGAGTACAATGGAGAGATAACAGAATGGTCTGCTTACTTATTGCTTTAGAGTTTTAACTGTTGCTTTGTTCGTGTGAGTTTGTTCCGGCCACGACAGTCTTGCAATACGCGGCAAATAGGAAGTCAGAGATATTCCGGCAAATAATGCCATAAACATTATCTTTTTTTATCAGAGTTCAGAAAATTTGTTCGTTTTACTCAAGGATCTCATGTTTTGAGACATTTGATTTATTTTATGCTATTCCGTGAAATATAAATTTGATGAAAGACACTTGCGGACATGTAATTAATACCTTCACTTGCAGTTGTTAAGCCTCTGAAGACTGAACACGTCACTCTACAGACTATCTTCAACATCCAAAACACAAATTGAGTGATAGGAGTTGACTTGTTAACTCGATCATCCGTAAGAATCCATTTGCACCTGCAATGACCGTGTCCCATTATTGAAGTCCTGATAAATTTTTATCATTTAAGTTGTAACACAAAATAGCATGTCAATAAATTTGAAACCTTCATTAGTTATTAACTGAAAACTATCAGTTTTTTCCCAAAGGGTCATGCTTTCGAATATTCACTTTTGGTGCTGCAGTACAGGAAAACCTTTCGTAAGCCCCTTAAGACGTATGTCGTTGTTCTGCGGTCATAGAAACGTGAACCAACAGTACAGATGACACTATCAAAGGAATATCATCTCTTTCACTGAGCGATGATCAGTAAAGTTGAGAACACCATTGGAATTACCAAGTGATGGATAACTTTCAAAAACGCTAGAGGAATTCAAAACTAAATCCTGGGCAAAGTTGGCAGCTGCAAGAAAGAGGAAAAAATTGACGAATAAGGCAATTGCAAACCGAAATTAAATTAATTGACGAAGTCTATATCAAATATTTCCAACTATTGCATCTCTATTTCACTGAAGTCGATGTTACAGCACAATGTTTCATGTCGAGGCAGACTGCAGCATTCCTTAGTATTTCCATCGTGAGTCTATTTTATTACTGGGAATATTTAGATAACAGTGCGGATCACGTGTTAGGTATAATGTGCTATTGGTGTTGTACACGAACACAAAGAAGTTGTGTGGTTTTTTACTCCTTATCTCCCGAAAGACCTAGAATACGTCCGAGGTTAACGTAGACACTCAGAGGAGGAATCACCATCGACCTTGTACTTGGTGGGTGTGCGGTAGCGCTCTGGCCTCGCAGTCGGGATTTGGGTTTTCCGTGGTTTCCGCAAATCATTGCAGGTGACTGCCGGGATGGCCAAGGCGAAATTCGTTTTCACTGCCTGCCCCTAGTACTTTCCTGCCTCTAATGACCTCAACATTGGCGTGACGTAAAGCCAGACGAAAAAATGACCCTACTCAGCTGGGGATGGTAGGATCTCAAGGTCACCCCAAAAATATGTAAAAAGACACCGACTTTTGTAACAAGTCGGGCTAAGACAGTCTTTTACAATTTTAACGGACGTTCTGATGTGCATAATAATTATGATATGCATATTGACCCCACAACGCAGATTGCAACAGCTGTTTCATCGGAGGAAGAACAATAGTACAGCGCCACAGTGAAACTAGAACTGTGGCTCAGTGTTGTGAGAAAGGAATATAGGATATGTAGCGGTGTACATCAATCAAATACAGGCGCGAATAAAATGATTTAGACACGAAATGGGACTCTATTATCAGATACACTAAGTCTCTGATCGTTCTGAACACTGGTAAGTAGATAAATTCGTATACGGTATTGCATGTCTGGAGACCTCTGTTCGTAACCTTTATTGAAAAACTCAATCGGACGCGCTATCCGCTAGTACCATGGTCAACTTACCTCAACTGGCAATCTAATGTGGTGGGAGCGACCTGCACTTAAATGTGGAATCACAACCGACTCACCTTTACACAGAACAGGCCACTCCAGCTCCAAATATATTAGTGTCACTCAATGTTAAGGTTGTAGATAGTTGTTAAGGTTACCCAACAAAATAACATATTTTCTTTTTTACTTATGGCTTTACGCCTCGTCGATGTCAATAGAGGCGGGATGGGACTGGGGACAAGGAACTGGAAGGAATTCGGCCATGGCCTTTTGAAGAAAGTAGTCACCTGGACGGAGATGCGAACCGGCGTCCTCCCGCATGCGAGGCCAGAGCGTTAACCGCTCACCCACCACGCTGGGTGACTCCGACTCAGCAGATTACGATTTAACTATTGTGAGACGGAGTAGCTAACAGTAACTGCAATTGTTACTAACTTTATAACTATTGCTAACTTCACACGAGCATTTGTTCGCTAATAGTCTCGACTTCAGGCGGCTTTGATGTAGAACAACAATAATCTACAGCCTTTGTCTTTTTACGTATTTGTAATAGTAACATTCCACTTATTCGTTCGTATCCAGTTCCAATCTCAGATACACACAATCACCAAAAGCTATCAGTTATGTTTTTCAACCACTCTAATCCATCTCTTTCTACATAGTTGTTTTGTTAACTGTAGCCTATTCTTACGAATTTAATGAGTTGTATTGATATAAAAAAAGGAACTTATTATGGTGTTTTTTTTTTTTTTTTTTTTTTACGAAATTGTTTAACAACTTTCTTTCTCCGCACATTATTTCGAAAAAGTTTTCATTTTTTAAATATCGGGGCACTTAAATTTTACGCCTTTCAGAGTGACTAAAATGAATTCCATACTACACACATCTTTATCAGTAAATGAAATCGTTGAGTGATGTAGCTTATTGAATTTATGAGCATAGATAGGGATCTATTAACTAGAAGTTATCCCTACACAACAACTATCAGTTTTTCGTTTGCCTTCCTCAATATTTTAGTGTTATTAATTGTGGTTGTATAGGTGTAGAGTATGTGATACATGTTGTTCATGTTATGTATGAAGATGAACTGCGGCAGAGGATTAAACTCCACCATTCACTCGGCGCTGTCCAAACACTGCAGAGAGAACGACTCTAAACCACGTCAGAGGTATTCAGTGGTCAACAAGGGCCCTCAGGCCAGATGGGCGACCTTTCTTCTGCTTTGTGTTACTGGTAGGGGCCCACTAGGCAGTGAGGACCCTTAGTGAGGGGCTCCCTGTGTCTCAGGGAGCGGCGCCCTTAGACGACGGTGGAACTAAAGAAAAGGTCGCTAGTTTGCCGTGAAGGCCCGTGGGACCTCTGAACTGCGCTTGGGGGTCCACAGATGTGGCCTTGGGGCCCTCTGAGATATTTCAGCTGAGCTGTTGTTTTCTTCGCTACCGCATTGGTTGGATCTTTCGATACCTTTTGGTAAGAAGCGTCCACCAAAAGTTCTTCTACTTTCCGTTGATAATCTGCCATCGTAAGAACCACCGAAGCGTTCCCCTTGTCTGCTGGTAGGACGATAATATCTTGGTTGTGACGCAATGACCAAAGTGCTTTACGCTCAGCAGCTGTGGTGTTGGGCCGAAGCGGTTTGGCCTTGCTTAATATTCGGCTGGTTTTCCGCCTTATCTCTTCAGCAGCGCTCACAGGCAAACCACGAACGGCCAGCTCGACGCCAGTGAGAATTTCCCTGTATGGAATGGTCTTGGGTACTGGCGCAAAATTTAGACCTTCAGATAGAACTGAAAAGGTGGCAGTGTCTAATTCACCACCACTCAGATTAATTACTGTCCTTCTATCAGGTGCACGCCCGACATGTTCGCCTGGGGCAAAAAGACAAATCAGCACTGGTGGAACATAGTTTGGCAGAAGGACATGGTTTCGATTTCGAAGCAACTAAGGTGTTGACACATTTGAGCATTTGAAATTCGCCTCACGTCTGATATGGTTAACAGGGATTGTGAGTTCCAGATAAGTGATGCATGGATTCCTGTTATTGAGGCTGCTCGTCACCAACGCTCTGCTTTTTGTGTTCCGCGGGCGACTAATGACGTCTGAGATGCTGCTAGGAAACATAACAACGTCTGTTGTTGCGATGCCAGTTTTCAAACAACACGCTCAAGGCAGACTTCAAGGCTTACAACTGCACCAGAATATGGCGACGGAGAATTAAAGTCACCGAAGTATTGTGCATCAATAATAATATTACTCGGTTTGTTTCCCGAGAAACGTTTATAAATAAACAACGCCGTGAAAAATTGCATTCATTTATAATGTAAATCTGGCTTTAACTTTTTGCTTCTATTATAGATTGTAATTATGATATAGTCTCTTTCTGATTCTATTGCACATAATCAATCCCCTTTGAGACTAATTTCTATTCGGATTGAATGTTTAGTTGCCCTTTGTATTTAGTTCAAATACTCAGCGTTGTTTATTGAAATGTTTTGATATCATCTGGTAGATTTTTCTCAAATAATGGATTAAAATGGGCGTAAGATAATCTTGCGAATAATTAGTTTTAAATTTCAAGTGTAAAAATATTCAGTTTGAGCGTTCAAATCGGCTAATCTTCATGTAAATTTCGGTACTAATTTGTTCATTACTAATCAATTCGCTAAGTTCATGATTACTTTGTAAATGTTCCAGGCATTGCGAACCTTAAACAGAGTCTAAAGTTTCATCTCTTTGATCGACAGACTTTCAATTAGTTTGCGAGAGTTGTTATTAGGTTTTTATCACCGTACTAACATTCCGTCTTGCTGTATGTACTCCAGTTTTCTTCATCTCGAGATAAATCTGCGGGATGTCAGTATGTGCGATTATTAGTGCGAATTTTTGTAACCATAAACCACTGAAATAGAAGAGTCGCCTCGTAAACCATGGCAACCGTGTTTTGTGTCGTAAGCCCGGAGAAATATTGAAACTCAAGTTTACACGTTTGGAAGCGTGGTGAATACACCGGTACAGCTGAGTATCAGTTGGTGACACGTCACTACTCAGTAATCATTTATTGTAGTACACAGATATTGTAACATGACCTGTTTAGAATTTGGGTTGTGTTTGAAAGATTCCAGAAGCGCAGTAGTATGTATAGTCTTTGGGTAGTTTTAAGTAGTAGTATCTTTGGTTGGGCAGAGAGCAGCACACGCAGTGCTGCCAATTGTATGGATTTATCCGTAGATCTACGGATTTTTATAAAAAAAGTTAGGATTTTCGGATTATGTTAAAATATCTACGGATTTTGGCTACTTTTCATTGTATGTTGATTTTTCCTTATATTCGTGTTTTGTTAAACTTTGAGCGTATAGTGGACACAATTGTCAATAATTGTGAATCGTTTCCTTGCAACCGCTCGTTTGAACAAAAGGTTGAAATGAAATAAACCTCATATTTTGTTTGATTATAGATCTTAAAAGGCTTTAATACAGAACTATCGGCGCACTCTTTATGCACGGTGACACGCTCTCTGACACGGCTCTTTAACATTTCCTGTTACAGAACATATGCTCGTAAATTTAATGTCAACAAAGAAAATGTACGGTACCTGGAAAAAACTAGGCACAGCAGCAGCAGTGATGAATGTGAGGATAAAACATGTTTACAGATATTTCTTACTTTCAATGTAGGATATTATTTTGAATTTTAAAATACTGAAAGTAAAAAGTATTCTTAATTTTGACTCTCTCTTCAATAATTATTGTTTCAGTCTTTCAGTTAGCGAGTCTCCAGATTTTAGTACCCAATATACGGAGATTTTAGCGGCAATCTGCGGATGCTAAAGGTCTCGTGAGGATGATGGTGTAGTGGCGGAAGAGGGTGGTATTTAAAACCGAATTGCTGTAGTTGGGCAGAGGCCAAACATGGTCGTTATGTTTCGTCAACAGACTATCAGTGAAAGACTAAGCAAATAAACGTTTTTACTAATGAAACATCGTTTATGTGAGTTACATCCGTTGTGCGCCAATAATGAACGAGTGCTAATACAGTCCTGTGTTAACGAGAACATTATTTAGTTATTAATCCATATTAATGACATTCTTAGCGCATACTTGCTATGAACACGTAATTTTTTTTCCTAACCGTTGCAAGCATAAACAAGGGGAACCTCGTTGCTGCTACGTGTATCAGGATATCCTGATACGTTGCCTCACAAGCTCCAGTTGGGTAGCGATAATACTAGCTAGCTGCAGGACATATTAACAATATTTTTTGTAAGTGCAATGTGCAAAATGAACAGACTAAAACACAGTATCAGAAAGGGATAGTAAGAACATCTAAAAGTATTCAACATGGTTACCCAGATTATTCATCGCTCTTTTTCCACGAAGGATCAGCCATTGCAAACCATTGGGTGTGTTTCACTCACTAATATGAACCAAGCCGTTAAAATTTCCTGTATATCCTGGGTGACTACTTTGAAACATTGTGCTTTCTGATGACACGAGTTTTAGTTTGTCCCTGTGGGGCACGCATCAAGCTGCATATTTCTCTGTTGTGGCGTCGACGCCTGAAGGAGCTTCGCGAGATGGGGCGGCGCTGAGATTTATGCAGACTGCGGCGTCCGCGGGGAATTATTTCGAGAGCTAATGAACCGTTTAGAGCAGCGCACGGTGAGAAGCGGCGCCATTTATTATCGCAGGTATTTATAGAGACCTCAGCCGTAGCGCTGTTATTCATCCTACCAGTCCAACTCCTGCAAGCTGACCAGCTACTGTTTGAAATATATGCAAGTGAGTACCAAAGAAAACGGAATTATTTTTTTAAAAGCTATATATGTTCATATTTTTTTTTTTTACAAAACAACCCTATCTCCTTCAAAATTCTCTCCGTTACAACTAATACATTTGTGCTTCCACTGTTCTAAACATTATCTGTAGTCATCTTTAGAAATGGCTGACAGCTCCTCCCTCGTTTTTTTCTTGACCTCTTCAGTGATGTCAAATCAGTGTCCTTTCATGCCCCTTTTCATGCGTGGAAATAAGAAAAAGTCGCACGGAGCCAGGTCAGGCGAGTAAGGTGCGTGGGGCAGCGGAACCATGCCATTTAAACTGCCTAACAGAGACAGCTGTGTGTGCAGGTGCAATGTCGTGGTGGAAGAACCAATCACCTGTCTGCCACAAATCGGGTGTTTTGCGACGAACACTTTTGCGTGATCTTCTTAAAACTTCCAAATAAAATGTTTAATTGACGGTCTGATGTGGGGCAACAAACTCTGAATGAACTACGCCATTGGTATCAAAAACGCAAATGAGCATTGTTTTGATGTTTGATCTGACTTGACGACATATTTTTGGACGGTGTGACAATGACGTTTTCCATTGGCTTGACTGTTGCTTTGTTTCTCGGTCGTAACCATAGCACCATGACTCATTACCAGTAATGACTTTTGACAGAAAATCTGGATCAATTTCAAGCTGTTGTTTCGATATACGACATGTTTCAACTCTACTTTCTTTTTGATTGTCAGTCAGAGCCCGAGGAACAAACTTGGCAGCAACCCTTTTCATTCCAAAATCTTCAGTTAAAATTCGCTGAACCGAGCTCCAAGATTAGCCATTAATCTCTGACAGTTGATCCATAGTCCGTTTTTTTGCTTGGGCTTTAGGCCTCGTCGACAGCGTGGTCATTAGAGGCGGGAAGAGATGGAGGACAAGGAACGGGAAGGAATTCGGCCATGGCCTTTTTGAAGGTAGCATTCCCCTGGAGTGATATGGGTAACCCATGGAAAACTCAAATTTGGATGCTCGGACGGGGATTCGAACCGGCGCGGCGTCCTCCCGAATGCGAGGCCAGAGCGTTAACCGTTCACCCGCCACGCTCGGCCCGACGCTCTGAGAGCGCTGGAATTTTTTCAACATTTTTGTCGTTTCAGGCAGTTGATTGACGTTCAAAACGTGGTTTTTTCATCAATCGACATGTTGCCATTTTTAACCTGAGCGAACCACTCATACACTTGAGTTTTTCCTAGAGCGTCATCTTTATAAGCTTTTTTCAACATTAAAACAGTTTCAGCAGCATTTTTATTGAGTATAAAACAAAATTTCTCAGTTGCACGTTGTTCACTTAAACTTGCCATCACCAAAAACGAAACAATAACAAATCAGCGTTAGAAAAAACAATCAGAGCAGATTAACAGAACGGGCCAGGTCGACAACACAGGCGTCATTGAACTGTCAATGAGTTGCGCTGTAAACGCGTGCTACGCCAGCTCCGCCCACGGCGGTTGTTTTTGGCCCCCCCCTCGTGAATATGCATTCAAAGAAAATGCCAAAGGTGGTAGTTATAATACTACCATATACTATTTCTGAACAAATACTCCGGTTTTTATCTCAATATTTATGGTTAATACAGTACAGTAAGATTCATTTCGTATCAAATCTCACACGGAGATGTGGCAAATGTAAATTACTTAAAAGTACGGAAGTTGCCTGTCCATAAGTTTCTATTGCTCCATAGGGCGGCAAAAGGTTCTTGGCAAAGAAACTGGAAGGATGTTGACCCACTCGTCTCGAGTTATTACGGAGAATCGTATGAAACTGAAATACAGATGGTAGTTCGGACAGAAAACTCCCTAATTGTAAAACAAAGCAATTAGTTAACTAATATCAACAGTTGTACAGGATGCTTGAAAATGGACTTGAAAAGTCCTTGTGAAATTTATTGAGACAAATTACATAATTGATTAACGTGACATTTTGCGAGTTTTAATCACTACCAAATCCACTGAGGGCCATTGCCAGTGGCATGCACAGGTATCATGTGGCAAAAGCTCCCTATAACCTTCCTCAGCCCATACTTGCATCAAGATGAAAGAGATCTTTATCTTTATTATCAGAAAGATGACCCGATATAAATTCGAGATTTTGTCGATGTTCGTTTCCTGTGTAGGTGGATCGGCCGTGTAATGCCACCAACCAGACAACTCTCTTATGGGGTTTCTTTAAGGTTCGAGTGTGAGTTCCACGTTTACCTGAAACAGAATCTAGGCCGCAGGTGGAAGTGTGGCTCCTTGTTTGTGCTGTGATGACTGCAGCATCTTACATCGAACCGAAGTGACGCTTTCATGTAAGACTTCAGCTGCTTTGTTACAAAGGTTAACTCTATAAGATATCACAATAAATTTGGCATTTTTTCCCAGTGCTTTTTGATAAGGAAAGTGATAAAAGGTGAAATTCTCAGGAGAACAAATTACAGTTGAAGTAGCTACTGTACTGTAAATCACACAACATCGTACGAAAATGCAACATCCAGTGTTTCGAAGATTATTGCGTGCAATGTTTGAAGTAGTTACTTTTACTCGATAACGTAAAACAGGTGGGAAAATATTCCTATTGCAGGAATGAAAATTCAAGACCTTATTCACGAAGACACATAAATAACTGCAATTGGTTCCGTCTCCCCGGTGTATCCGTAGCATCCCGCATCAACAACTCGTACAATTAGCAGTGACACTGTAGCACTGTTCTGAACTTGTTGAAATACTCAAAATAGCAAGTCCGTAAACACGTAATTTTACAATTGCTTTTCTTTCCTTTTAGATAATAAAACGAATTCCTCTCACATTTTCTTTACAGTGATCTTACCAGCTCCCTTTCTTTCGCTTCCTGGAGGTTATTAGAGGCGTAGAGCATTGAGGCAAGGACCGCGAAGAAACTAAGAGAAGACGTTCTGGAAGAACCTTCCCGACATTTGGCAATTGCGATTTCAGGAAACCATGGAAGTTTGAAGAAAAAAAATTAGGTGATACCAAATAGATACTTTCTCTCCAAGTATTGGATGAACATCGAGATCTTGTTCACTGCGGCTCAACATGGTACGACTAGCACAACAGAGTAGCGCTCGCCACGGTTCGGTTAATCATGGACTAAAAAAAAATCCGGCGATCTTTTTAGTGAACGTAGTCAAATACAAGAAATATACCGTTATCTTTAGGGGGCAAGGACCAAACTCACTGGATTCAAAATTCTGTTTCTTACGAACGGAAATGCCATGTATTTTGGGTACTTGTGATATAAGAACATATAGATTGTTACAAAGACTTTTAGTAATGTTGATACCTTAAGGGTTTGGGAGAGGCTACTAGCCTTTTCCAACCAAATGTCAACCTCTCCTTCACGTGGTGCACCCTGTTTGCACGGACGAGGCACTGGCGACTGAAAGATTCCCGGTATAAGGAGTCACCCACTGCTTGCCAACGGCCTCCGAAAGGAGGGCGGAAAAGCGGGGAGCGGTTCAGGGCACCCTCTTACCCGTGGGGTTGGAAACGGCCCCTAAAGGCGGATGAATCAGAATTGATCAACGGCATGGGGATGCAGAAGACAACGGGAAACCACTGCATTAAAGACCCAAAGGGTATCCCGAGGACATGTAATCCTCTCAAATTACATATATCATGATGGCTTCTTCCTGGGTAAAATATTCCGGAGGTAAAATAGTCCCCCAATCGGATCTCCGAGTGGGGATTGTTCAGTGAGGAGTCATCAGAATGGATAGAAACATTCTACGAGTCGGAGCGTGCAATGTTAGAAGTCTGAATAGGGCAGGTAGGTTAGAAAACTTAAAAAGGGAGATGGAACAACTAAAGTTAGATGTTGTTTGGATTAGTGAGATTAAATGGAAGGATGCAAAGGATTTCTGGTCTGGGCAACACAGGATAATTAGCACACATGCTGTCAATGGAGTCACTGGTGTAGGATTTGTAATGAACAAGAAAGTAGGGAAACGGGTGAGTTATTATCAACAGTTTAGTGACAGGATTATTTTGATGAGGTTAGAAACTAAGCCCGTCCCAACCACATTAGTACAAGTATATATGCCAAAATCACAGGAAGATGACGAGGAAATAGAAAAAATATATGCTGAAATTGAAGAATTAATGCAATATGTGAAGGGGGAGGAAAATCTAATAATCATGGGTGATTGGAATGCAATAGTGGGAGAAGGAAAAGAGGGGAATACTGTAGGAAGTTTTGGTCTAGGAGAAAGAAATGAGCGAGGAAGCAGTGTAGCTATTTTAAAATTTATTTTCTTGTCTGTATAATATTGCAGTTGTACACACAAGAAATCCGTGCTCATTTGAAAATTATTTATTTTATCGTTAAACTTGCTCCTCACTACAGAAGCAAGTTTTCAAACACTACGTCTCCTCAGATTGCAGGTTTCTGTACAATTAAAGGTAGGAAAAAAAGTAAATAATAACGTTATTTTTAATCCAGATTAATACTTCAATACAATTCATGCGCCATCACTCGTGTCAGCGATACTCCTACTACATCTCGTCAGAGAGCTTATATTAACACTGTTAGATCTGTGAAATTAAATAAATTACACTAAAAGACATTATGCCTGTTCTATTACACTCCCACCGATGGAACCAGGCGGAAGTTGGCATTGACAAAGCCCCGAAAACCCTTAAACTAAGATTGACATGATTATAAATATTAGACAATATTACATGACTGATGAAATACAAAAGTTTTGTCTGGCAGCCGCTCGACTACTCTTATGTTGATAACAACAATTTTTAACATTATTGCACAAACCTTGAAGTCACATACAAATGGAGAAAGAAATACAATGGAACATTAAAACAAACAAAAAAACAAAAAAGAAGACAATCAAATACCACTCTTTGAACAAAGGTTGATATTGATCTTCATAGTCTTTTTTTTTTTTTTTTTTTTTTTCACTGTCCCCCAAAACTCAAATGCACACCTTGCCACAGGGCTACAACGGTTAACACTTCACTTACGAAACACAACATGACATGAGTTATTGTTATTATTTTCTTCCAATTGGTCCTATTATCTTTGCCTATGTCGAATCGTAAGTTAAAACAAAATACCTCCTTTTGGACTCTAATGGCCTCAGAAAAGTGAGAAACGTGGAGGATTTGTCTGCATACAAATGCGCTTTCAATCAGTGCTTGACCCCGCACTCCCATTCAATTCGACACTTTTATAAGGTTTTAGAGAAAACACATTGAAAACCCTAAGACAACAGCGTTCTTTATGAAGCTGAAAAATGTAATTCGAAGATTATTCCCTAAATCTTAAATATCACAGTTCAAAGTGTACATATTAGTTCATGACCCACCTATTCTTACGGAAAGACCAGCACCTGCTAGTTCCGTGGAATACTTATGAACAAGTAAGTTGAAGACCATCTCAATCTAAAAGCCATACAGTCCCACACAATATTCATACCCCTACATGATCTAGTAATACTGATTCTCGATATCCGTTGCTTAATGCAACTCAAAACATTTATTGCCTAATCTACCCTGTCTACACCAAGTATCCTTGTGATTTATCTTAAACAAAGAAAAAGCCTACGGAGAAATATTAAAACTAAACAAACTTACAAGAAACAAGACTTAAGAAAAAACCAAAGTACGTACAAAACCATTATATTGAAGATACATTTCAAACTTCAATTCTGTGAAACTCACTTTTTCCCAACATAGGTTCCTTAAAATACAATTAAAATGTAGTACATGAATAATGCGAATCCCTTATGCTAAAAGGAAGAATGTTTGTATTTGAATTTAAGTATGTTGATGCCTTCATCAAACAAGTCCAGTTTACTTTTGGACCAGAATAGATTTATTTCTTTTTTCTTAACATGTACTCCTGGTTCTTCCCTCTTAACCTTTCTTTTCTTCCTACGTTTCCTGCTTTGCATTGTGGCATTACACTTTTCAAAAGGCTCAAGTGAATGTTGGAGAATGAAACCATTCATTAGATGCATTGAAAAAACTGCAGTATGACCATCTGAGCTAGTACTGCGGAAATGTTCAACATAGACTAAAAATTCGCAACCAATGATTCGCCAATGCTTTAGTAATGTGGTGAGAGGGGAAAACGGGGTCTGTACCGAAAGGAAACATCAAATTATGAATTTGGTCTGCAACCTTAGTGACAAAAATGGGTTAGCGACGTTTGAAAATAGCTGTGGATATAGCCAGCTTGTTCTTCTCCAGAGAAATAATAGGAATATTACTTCTATGAATACCTGTCGTTGGACAAGGATTGTTTGAAATTGACTGAACACTAACTCGTTTAATTTGAGCACGAGGATGAGAGTTAACAAGCAAGGTATCACGCGATATAGGGGTTGCTTCCTGGAGCAAAACAATGTTCTTATCTTTTACTGGTAATCGGGGTACCTCCTGTGAGTCATCAAGGGGTTTCAAATTATCCTGTCGTAACAGTATTGTCTCCCTACTCACACTATGCTCTAACCTAGTTAGCCGTTCCGCTAGCCGTTCAGCTTGTTCCTTACAATCAACATTATGTTGTCTTAATTCTAATTTGACATTCTCTAATTGTCGGACATTGTCTCCTAGAATCGTAGGCTATTTAAATTCCCCACTGTACTCTCAAGTGATTGCAATCGACCCCCAAGCTCAGCCTTCAAATTACTTTCTACTGATTTTAAATCAGCCCTCAAGTTGTAATGCATTGACTGCATACTATTTTGAAAAGATTGCAACAGTACCAAGATAGCACGAACTGACCCATCTGTGAACTTAGGACCTGAGTCATTCAAGGACTCACTTCCTATTGCTGCCATCCCCTCCACCATTTCACTCTCTTCTGTAGCCATGTTGTCAACACTTTCAATACAATCGCACAATATTTTGATTGCAAAGAAAAAAATATCCACCGAACCAGCAAGCAAACAAAAAAATTAAAATTAAAACAGATAAATTCTGCTCCAACACTAATCACAGTTATTGTTAAACAAGGTGTACGCTATTGCATGCAATGAAATGCAAACAAGGTAACAACTATTAATTCATAAAATTCCCCAGGAAGGTTGAAACTATTTTTTTTTCCAATATCAACTCAAACTGACTTTTACTCCTGAAGAAAATAATTTAATTTTTTTTCTTTATGAAAATTAATTTTTTTCTCAATGCAAATTTTCGTATGAAAATTTTCTCATGTCAATTTGTGTTTCTTACAAAGATAAAAAAAATTTGGCACTTTCCTTTTGAAAAGAAGAACTGCTAGCTTCTAGGACTGCGTCCCGCTCTGCAATGCCGCCCCTTGCAGTCTCCCGTAAATGAAGGTGATTCTCCGCTCCGGTCGAGATGTTGTCTGAATGTAGTTCTTATTAATAACTAGCAGTTACCCGCGACTTCGTCCGCGTTGAAAAGTGTTGTAATATAAGATTTTCTTGAGAGGTCTGGTTGCTCAGTGGTTAGGGCGTCCAACTGGAGATGGAAAAGTCCCCAGCTTGAATTCCAGTCTTGGCGAGGATTTTCAAAGGTCCCTAGCTCGACCTTCACCTCTGGCATAGGTTGGTGTGTGATGTGAATTACGCCAGAATACTCACTTTGTTCTGATTCCGTGTTGAACTGTGGGTCCTCTATGTCCGGTAGGATTACTGGGTTACGTTAAGAGGCTACGAAAGGGACTGATTCCGGAGACGTAAAGAAGTCTTGTCACCAGGTCAATACGACCATACAGTTTATTTAAGAGCTATTTTTATTAGTAATAGTAGTAATAAATGTTGCAATAAAATAACAAAAATCTATTTATGTTCCACAACTACTTCACTGAATTGATAAAGCAGTAAAAATATTCAGTTTGTAAGGAGTATTTTCAGTTTAATATATCCGTATATACAATATTGAGGATTTGTCTCCTAGGTTTTGGCTATTTTCATAGCCCTAGTTTTCTTAAATTTCTTGGAAATATTTGAATTTCGTTTACCCAACATCTCTTAAAATTACTAATTTCATCACGCGAATAAAAATGAATATAGTTTTAATTAATGGAAGCTCAAAACGTCAAAATATTAGCAATACATTGATGGAATAGACTAAATATCAACAACAAAAAAATACTAACATCCAAACAGCAAATAAATACTTAAGTGGCCCAAGGACGTTCATTTCCATTAAGTAAAATTGCGATACTAAAAATGAATATTTTGATTTGCATTGAGTATCTGAAAAAAATCTTTAAAAAAGAAGAACTTAATTTCCTCTTTGATTTTTTTTTTTTTTTTTAGGATATATTGGTTCCATCAACAGAAATTTACATATTATAGTAGTAAGTATAGTAGTAATTGATTCTTTTATCCATAATAATCAGAGGTATTGCGGTAATGGTTTCTCTATCTCTGGAAACAACTGAATTGCCTATATACCAGTTTACTATAGTTCATTTGTTTCGATCCATTAATTCTGCGCTAAAATATAAATTTCAATATTAAAGTAGTAATAGATTGTTTCTTCATATTCGGTTTCTTATTCTGCATACAGAATATAATGACTACCGGCGAATTACCACTCCGCTTTTCCGCCACTCCACTACGGTATCTGAATAAAACATTGATAAATTTAAAAAATTTACTTCGGGCAACGCCGCATGGTTCTGCTAAATCGTCCAAGCTTAATATAGATCTTTTGATACAATATCGGTACAAAGCGATACATGATGTCACTAAAATGGCGCTCATGAAAGAAGCTGAATAACTAATAATGTTTCAGTTCTCATTCTGGCCCAGGCTGCGTTTTAAAATTACCGCTAGAAAATCAAAGCTTCTATCACTCGCACATTAATACATTCACTATATTGTATGTTAGTGACGTCATGAATAGCGAAATAAACTTTACTTATTATTAACGCAGTAAATTAAATACTGAATACGTCTAAAACTACATTCAGCCGCATGAACTATGTCGTCAGCTTCATGACAGTTATTGAGGTAACGTAATTAAAAAATTTATGCTAAAATGCTTTTAACTTACAGTGTACAACGGAAAGTCCACAATTCTCTACGATCGTTAATATTGCAGGTCAAATGTACATCGCGATAAAGTTAATTTATTGCTCGTGATTTAGTAAGGTGTATAATGAAATTAATTGTCATAGTAATTTATGATATACTAATTAGGAATTTTGATGCAGAAAATTCTGTTACCACTCGAAATGTAGGTCCAGAGCATTTAATGTGTTGAGATGTGTTCGTATCGTTTGATTTTGTAGCGGCAGTATTAGCAGAAATGTGGTTTGGTTGAAATGCTGCCTGGACCAGAATGGTTTTTGTTACAGCAGATGGCAGAAGGAATTTAGTTGTTATGCTCCCTGCAAATGAGGTGTATTGTGTTGTAAACGACTTTCAGTGTTACTTCATGAAACAATAAGTTTCTACATTAGCCCATTGAATACATTCGTTTTAAGTGTAGCGTTCGATAGATATTTGCAGAATATTGAACAATAATAAGCAGTACTATTCGTACAAAAATTCTTAACAAAAAATAAAAAGGGTTAGTTAAGTTTTAAATTTCGGCAAAAATAATTTGTAATACACAGACTGTATAGTAACAAAAAAGAAACAGGAAATAACCGAGATAGAATGGAATCCTTTACATTTTTATAAATACCGTACGACATTTGGGGCACGACCATTTTGCACTTTCAGTGAACCGACTTTCGTGCTGGTATACTCATAGCATTTTACTTTTTTTTCCAAGCTTTGATTTTTTATATTTATTATAACGCATATATTACGAACGAAATTATGCGTTAATATTTGATATGTCATAGTATTTTATGTACGCAAATGAAAACATCTCTTTGCGAACTTGACAATACCTACCTTTCTTTTTTTAATTTAAGGTTAAGAACAGATTTATATTTCCTGCTTGTCAAGTGCGTCAGTTTTATGGCTTTTAAACTAAACACAAACTTGCATATGTAAGTAGGTTTTTGCTATTATTTCTGACTTTGAGAAGTAGTGTTTGCGATTTACTTAAAAAGCAAAGAGTAAACGTGGCACGGCTATCTACGGAGTAGGAAACTCTTTGTTGCTTCCGAATTGATATTAATGGCAATTTCTAAAAGAACTATGCGTTTTTGCGGGATAAAATTTATCCTATTGCACTTCGCACGCAATTAACTGACTTCATGCCAAATTTCATTCAAATATGTTGAGTTATTAAGGCGTGATTGACTGCCAACGTACATCCAAACACACATCCGAACTTTCTCATTTTCTCATTTATAGATATATAGATAGATGAGTGGATCGGCTCTCTTCGGGAATCGTCGACTCACTTCGGTTGTGGTAATGGCGGGGCGCTTGTTAATTATCGTTACTTTATGTAATTCACTTTTCCTACCTTTTGTTTCAGTATGTGTCCGTGGTTAATTATGCTTTTAATTAATCCCACTTCGAAACACACTGTCCTGTCGCGGTATCGCCATGTAGCTATTTAAAATTTATTTTCTGTCTGTATAATATTGCAGTTGTACACACAAGAAATCCGTGCTCATTTGAAAATTATTTATTTTATCGTTAAACTTGCTCCTCACTACAGAAGCAAGTTTTCAAACACTTCGTCTCCTCAGATTGCAGGTTTCTGTACAATTAAAGGTAGGAAAAATAGTAAATAATAACGTTATTTTTAATCCAGATTAATACTTCAATACAATTCATGCGCCATCACTCGTGTCAGCGATACTCCTACTACATCTCGTCAGAGAGCTTATATTAACACTGTTAGATCTGTGAAATTAAATAAATTACACTAAAAGGCATTATGCCTGTTCTATTACAGCAGGTTGCTAGAATTTTGTGAAAGATATAAGCTAGTACTGGGAAACACACTGTTTAAGAACCATGCAAGAAGAATATACACCTGGAAACGTCCTGGGGATACAGGAAGATATCAGCTAGATTATATCATGGTCAAATAGAGATTCAGGAAACAAGTTGTAGACTGTAAAGCGTACCCAGGAGCAGACATAGGCCCTAACCAAAATTTGATAATAGTGAAGTGCAGACTGAAATTTAAGCAAATAAGGAAGCAGTATAAGCAGAAGACACTGGAAGTGAATAAACTGAAACAATCTAGCACGAGAGAAAAATTTGCAGAAATGATAGACTTGGGTCTAAGAACTAACTCTGAAAGGAGCTCAACTGAGGACGAATGGATTGCATTAAATACCGAAATAATGAAAGCTGGTAAAGAAACATTAGGCTTTAGGGAACAAGCTGCCCGAAAACCTTGGATCACAAATGAAATTTTGGAGCTGATTGATCAGAAAGAAGGTACAAAAATGCTCAGGATGAAGCAGGAAGAGAGCAGTACAGGCAATTTAGAAATGAAATAAATAGGAAATGCAAAATAGCAAAAGAAAAATGGCTACAAGCAAAGTGTGCAGAAGTAGAAAAGCAGATGGTCGTAGGTAAAGTAGATGTAGCCTACAGAAAGAACAAACAGAATTTTGGAGAAATGAAGAAAAGAGGAATGAACATTAAGGCTGCCGATAGGAAACATCTTTTAAGCTCAGAAGATAGAGATAACCGATGGAAGGAATAAATTGAGAAACTGTATGTTGGGGACGACTTGAACAATAGTGTAATGGAAAAGGAAGGCGATGTCGACATTGAAGACTTAGGTGATCCTGTTTTGAGGACAGAATTTAATAAAGCTCTGAATGACTTGAAAGCAAATAAGGCTGTTGGAATTGATGAGATTCTTGCAGAACTTCTTAAATCCTTAGGAGAAGAAGGAATCGAAAGATTATTCAAGCTGATATCAAAAAGTTATGAAACAGTAGAAATTCCAACTGATTTTAATAAAAATACCATCTTCACACTTCCAAAGAAAGCACAAGCCATCAAATGTGAGAATTATCGCACCATTAGTCTAACATCACATGCTTCAAAATTACTGACCAGAATAATATACAGAAGGGTGGAAAGGGTAGTAGACGAGATAGTAGGTGAAGATCAGTTTGGGTTTAGGAAAAATCGCGGTACAAGGAAAGCAATTCTGTCTTTAAGATTAATACTTGAAGGGCTGATCAAGAAAAACAAAGATACTTTAATGGCATTTGTTGATTTAGAAAAAGCTTTTGATAATGTTAGGTGGGACAAGATGTTCAAAATTTTAAAGAAGTCAGGTCTAAAGTATAGAGATAGAAGAATACTCTATAAACTATATGAGAATCAGGTGGCTATAATAAAAGAAGAGAATCACGAGAGACATGCATCAGTTAAAAAGGGTGTGAGACAAGGTTGTAGTCTATCTCCGTTAATATTCAGCTTGTATGGAGAAGAAGCAATGAAGAAAGTGAAAGAAAAATTTCCATGTGGCATAAGTTTTCAGGGAGAAAAAATTAATATGCTACGATTTGCTGATGACATTGTCTTGTTAGCAGAGAGGGCTGAGGTTATTGAGAAGTTACTGAATGGCATGAACAAAATACTGAAGGAAGATTTTGGACTGAATATAAATCAAAGACAAAAGTGATGAAATGTAGCAGAAATAATACCAATACTAGTAGATTAAATATAAAAATAGGAACGGATGCAATAGGAGAAGTAAGTGAATTCTGTTACTTGGGAAGTAAAATTGCAACCGATGGCTGAAGTAGGAATGATATTAAAAGCAGAATAGCACTAGCAAAAAAAGCCTTCATGAAAAAGAGAAACCTTTTAGTTTCAAATATTGATCTAGGAATTAGAAAGAGATTTTTAAAACTCTTTGTGTGGAGCACAGCACTTTATGGTAGCGAAACATTGACTTTAGGAATACCGGAAATAAAGAAAATTGAAGCATTTGAAATGCGGTGCTACAGAAGAATGCTGAAATTTAAGTGTACAGACAAAGTTAGAAGTGAATGAGTTTTGGAAATGATGGGTGAGAAAAGAAGTTTGTGGAAGAAACTTACGGAAAGAAGAGGCAGGCTGGTAGGTCATATTTTGAGACATGCTGGATTGGTTAATTTGTTAGTAGGGGAACAGTCGAAGGTAAGAACTGTAGAGGAAGACAGAGATTAGAATATACGAAACAGATAATTGAGGACGTGGGCTGTGGTATGCAGAAATGAAGAGGTTAGCACAGGATAAGAAAGGATGGAGGATTGCACCAAACCAGTCGAAAGACTGATGACAGCAAAAAAAAAAAAATATATACCTTACACTATATTGTATTTGTTTTACTGTATTTTCCCTTAATGATTTTTTGCTCTTTGTTTAACTTAACTGTGATTGAGCGCACTCTCCAGGGGAATTTTCCCTACACACCAGTCTTTCTCCTTATTGCCTGTACTAATTTAAACTTTAAACTCTTTCATCACTTTTGATAAATTATTTATCATTTATTCCAATCCCTGACCCCTTAACAAAGAAAGAAATTGTTGCCACACCCTCGTGCCTGAAATCGTCTTTTCCCTTCCACGTAACTCTCTTTCCACGCCTTGCACTTCCCCTGGCTCTCTTATCCTCCTCCTGTCTCCCAGTGAATCCCGTTCCAGCTCCTTTATGATTTCAGTTAGCGATTTTCCAAAGACAAATCTAGGAGAACTTTTTTGCATCCCCTCGAACTTCTGTATTCGAGTCATAAATTGTGAGTCCCGTACTACACCACCACATTCAAGAAATGGTCTTACTTCTTTGGAAGATCGTGTCATTACCCTATCCAGCAAGTGAAGGATTTTGATACCTCTTCGTTCTCGCTGTCCAATGTGTCCTGTCCAGTACAGTTTGTTATCAAATGTTATCCCAAGGTATTTAAATTTCAACTGTTCGACAAGCAATTCTTCCCCAGTACTATAATCAAAATCAACCCGTAGTTTTTTTTTTATCTATGTATCTAATAAGCTGACTTTTTTCCATGTACCTTCATCACATGGGATGCACGACACACATACAAACTCAGTTTTAGTTGCAGGTAGTTTCAGGCTGTGTCGTAGAGATGATCTTAGTTGTGGAAGCCGCCGCTCTGGGTTACGCCCTCCAAAGTATGTCAACAATAAGTGTCATGTTACATGCAAATCGTGGACTGTATATCTCATTTTTTTTTATTAATGAGTTTTCTTTTTGTTGTTCAAAACAGATAAAAATAGACTACTGTAAATTAGTCATTAATGTTAGTAATTTTAACATTAGCGGCTGAATATGTATACACATTAATGTCCTTTGTAGTCACAAATTATACTTTGTTTGAAACAAGTAGTAAAATACACAACTATAGCACTAGAAATAAAAATGATTTTCACAAGAATTACAAGTCATTGTTCAAAATGGGGTCCGATATTAAGGGATACATATCTTCAATAAGCTCCCAACACATATTAAATGTCTAGCAGATGATAAGAATAAATTCAGGAAAAAATTGAAAGAATTTTTAATCGACAACTCCTTCTACTCTGTCGAAGAACTTATTTCTAAGGTATCTAAAAAATACCTGCCAGTAGCTTGTGTAAATGTAGTTTACATAATTAATTTACCATGTATGCTATGACTGTACATCTCCTGGTGTATGTATTTAGTTTACGGTACCATGTATGCTAGGACTCTACATCTTGTGGTGTATGTATTATTTTGTTATGGATTTTTTAATAAATGTACCATGTTTGCTATGACTGTACATCTTCTGCGGTATTTATTATTTTGTTATGGAATTGTTTATCTGTAAATTGACAACTTTCCACATCCCACAGAGCCAGTCTCTTATATTGGGATCAATGGAAAATGAATGTATTGTATTTTATAGCACATCAAATCTTGCTAACGACTGCTCGCATCTTACTTTTTTAATTCATGTTGGCTGTGTGAGTCTTGTCGAAAAGCCAAATAAAATAAAATAAAACTTAATGCATGAAGCAGGCCTATGCAGCACAGTATTGTCGTAGTGATGAGTATAAGAGCGTTAAACTTACGCAGTGTAACCAAAGCAACTTCCGCTTGTAAGAAACAATTTATTTTTCTGGACGATTGTGTCTTAATAGTCGTTATTAAATACAGATTTTTTTTTTTCAGTATTACATACTTGCTGCTTTGAGTAATGCTTAAATAATTCAGCACAAGCCGCTCAGAAAGCTATTATTGCCCTCGTTAGCCGTTAAAAGTCCCAAAAAAGTTTGAACCGCAATTCCTCGCCAGACAATTCTATATTTTTCATGGCAGCGCTAATGATTCACCGTGGACGTGGCTCCTCCCATGAGGACAGAGCCTCTCTGTTTGTGTCTAAACTAAGACAGTCCCGTCCGAAAGACCGCCAGAAGATGAAATGGCTGCCTTGTCCCGCTTTACGATCTCATTATATTTCTAGTATTCTGGAAATTCTTATGGCTTCGAAGTTCTTACCAGTCATTGGTATCTCGCATGCAGTGAGTTATTTCTATAAGCGGAGACGGAGCAAATAAACAAAAGAAAAAAGTTGTTTGCCTGTTAATAGTATTTGGTCTGTTCTTGGAATGTTCACCGATTCTGTTCTTTAGACTGGAAAAACTGATACCAAAGAACTTAGTTACGTCTACAAAAAAAAACCTTTTTCATGTTTGCTCTTTCAGCTTTGAGAAACCAATCAATACGGGAATATACCTGGTGGAATGGAGGTTACCGCTCAGGCGTCGCATTTGGTATTCCCGATGACACGAATTCGATATTCGATCCAATTTCGGTTTTCTGAAATCACTCCACGCGAATGTCGGTATGGTTTCTACAAAACATCATGTCCGAATTCCTTCCCGATCCTCTCAGGGTGCTAATATCCTTGACGTAGGCTCCTCATGATTTACAACGTCAGCCTATTGCTACGTGTACAAACGAATTACAGCTTACACTTAAGCGCTTACCAAATAACAGACTCCTAATTGTGAAAGTTCATGGTTCAGCAAATCAGATACTTTGAAAAATAAGGTAGCTATTAAAATCAACAAAATTAGAAGCAAAAATAACTAAGATGTGAAATCAGTTTCATCTGTTTGTTTTATGGAGCCCACCACATGTGAAACAGATATTTCTACATTGTGTTGCTTAGTTAGTGAGCATACGTATACAACGGTTTTAGATTAATCTGATACACAAAGACACTGCGCTTAAGTTTCTTAGGGAAACATTCAGACGTTTCATTAAATAATTTAAGGCAACCACAAACGAAAACTAACCCACACCCTTACGACCAAAATCATATACTAATTTAATGTCATGGTCGTCTCTTCCGTCCAACATACTACTCCCAATCCTTCGTACAGTATTCATCCAAGGAATACCACCAACGTAATAGGTGTGTACAAAAAGAAACCGAACTAATTAAATAGCGCGCCAGCGGCTGCAGATAAAATTCTCTGACTTCCGTGCACACTAGTGACATCTCTCGGCAAGAGATTGCCACTTGTCGCACTACGGTCGCTGTATTAGTTTACGATTGACAGCCGGTTGAGTGAGGTCTTGCGCAGAGTGCTCGTCGGATTTGTGAGAAAGCGAGAATGAAGTAATTGGTGGAGCAACGCGTCTATGTGAAATTTTGTGTTAAACTTGGGAAAACTTTTACCGAGACACTTCAAATGCTTAAACAAGCATACGGGGATGACTGCATGAGCCTAACACAGTGCTATGAATGGTTTAAGCGCTTTAAGGAGGGCAGGAGTTCGGTTACCGACGATCCAAAATCTGGTAGACCCTCCACATCAACAGAGGGTTCGCACTGTGATTCGTGAAAATCGCCGTTTGACTGTCCGTGAGGTTGCTGAAGAAGTTGGCATAAGTGTAGGCTCTTTCAATCACATCCTCAGAAAAAAAAATTGGAATGCATCGTGTCAGTGCAAAACTGGTGCCGCGCTTGTTGACGGACGAGCAGAAGGAGAATCGAGCTAGCGCGGATGACTCATCAAGGTGATGAAGGTCGTGTTTTTTGATTGCAAAGGAGTTGTGCACCATGAATTTGTACCACGTGGTCAAGCGATAAACAAGGAAGTCTACCAGAAAATTCTGACACGATTGAGAAATGCTGTGCGTAGGAAAAGGCCTGAACTGTGGGAGAATCAGTCGTGGATGTTGCACCATGACAACGTACCCGCTCACGCATCGTTGTTTGTAACGAATTATCTGGTAAAACATCGCACTCCCGTTGTGCTCAGCCACCCTATTATCCAGACTTGGCTCCGACAGACTTTTTTCTCTTCCCAAAACTGAAAAACACTTTGAAAGGACGTCGTTTCCAGACCATAGAAGAAATTCAAGACAATGCGACGAGAGAACTGCGCGCCATCGGAGAAATTGCATTCCAGGAGGCGTTCCAAAACTTGAAAAAACGATGGCAACGGTGTATTGATAGTGAAGGACAGTACTTTGAAGGGGACAGTGTGTAAAAGTTAGTATGATGAGCAATAAAGCAATTACAGCAGAAGTTCGGTTTCTTTTTGTACACACCTCGTACGTCTTCTCGGCTGGTCCTAACTTCTTTATCATATCAGGTACTGCGTGACTCCCCCAAACAATGCCAGCCTTTGTACGCCCTCAAACTACTGAAACTTAATATTAGCATAAATAATTTTTTAAGAGCATTAACTTCAAGCATTCATCTTGTGCACCAGAGTGAGGAGAATTTTAAATAGTAATGTAGATGCTCTGAACGCAGGCATCTAGTATCAGATGTCTTTCCACGTCAGGTTTGATAGGGATAAGGCAGATTTAGCAACCTGAAGCAATATCTTTCCTCAAATGCAGGGTTTTGAAATGAGACAGTGCATACGCCTGACCTGTGCTTCCCACTTGCTGTCCCAACGAGATAACAAGATCCGTGGCATAGATAAAAAATAATAATAATAAATAAATAAATAAGAATTGAAGACATTCATAGTGGGCGAGAAATTCTAAAATACATATTTGTGTCAACATATTTGAAGAATGAGTTATGGGTGGATCCCTCCTAATATTCCAATCTTAACATTAAAGACTTTTAAGAACTTCCACAGGAACATGGGAAAAAAATTTACTTCCTCAAAATGGAAACGGAAAAGCCACAGTGTTCTAATCCTCGCAGGAATTTAATGGTTTACTGGTGGCGTTGCTAATTCTGTTCCGTCGCCGCACAATCCGATGTTCGTGTCGGGTGATTGATAGCGGTGGCGACTTTCAAGGCACTTGGCTCGCACCACTGTGCCAAATAACTGGAATATCCGGTTTCGCGGGCGAATAAATTAGCAGAAACGCCACCACCAATCTTCCCGCTCCACAGAGCTGGTGTCTGTGCCATCCCACCGCCCGTCATCTTCCTGGAAGATGAACTGGGATGCTCTGCTATTGTCGTTCGTAAGTGTGTGTGTGTGTAATGGATAAATAGAGGAGGAAGGAAGGGGAGAGTGGAATCCGGTTCCTCCCATTCATGAAGACTACTCTGACAATCTCTTCAGAACCGCCAACACTGTCGTATGCCTTCTCTTGTTTTGAAGTGAATACTTCTGTAGTCGCGTTTGGACGAGGGTAACTCTATGAGCTCGCGACCTACCGTCACCGACATGCTGTGGCGTGATGCGCGTCTGTTATGCGCGTTCGACACGTCACCAACATGCTAATGTTAACAGTATATCTGTAGCTATAAGCAAACAAAGCATAGATTATACTTATATCTAATATATTAAAGCGATTTTTTTGACAATGTTCTTCATACAAACAAATAGTTTTTATCAGATTTTGAGAGAACTTTGTATATGTATACTTAAAAATAAATAGAAAAACACTGTTAATGTTCGATTTACAAAAACCTAAAAGCTTTCCTCCTTTCCCACATCGCCTTAATTTCCTACCAACGGTGTTCATACAAACCCAGAATTTTTATCCGATGTTGATATTACTTAGAACACACATACGCTCACCTCTCTCCCTCTGGTCACAGGTTCAAGTCCCGTGGTAAGCACGAACGTCGTGTGGCGTCGCTCAGGTGGAGAGGGGGCGCCCTGTAGTGCGCAGCGCGACTGACGCGGGTATATATAGCGACAAGTAGTTACGAGACGCTCGCAGAAGCGCCACCCGCTATTTCCGTGGCTGACAGTTTATACGACCAGCAATGAACCATAGCACCAGCACCCGGAAATACTCGCAAACAGCGCCAACAAATCTACTGCACATCTCCTTACTGCAATTTTTGTTCCTTTCATAAAGATTATAATAAAAAGAGATCAAAAAGTACTACTCTATATTTATCCACGCAGAATGTTACACCACCTTCGATTACACTAGGCGGATGTTCTCAACGGAGAGAGCGACAGAGCCGGCATACTGAGTGAGTGTCCCGCGGTCTGCAGTGTGTCGCTAGGCCTCACTCCAACTCCAACACCCAGACGCTTCACAGGCTTCCAAAGCGTTCACTTTTTTTTCTTCTTCTTTTTTGTGACTAGACAGTTCAGTTCTTGCTTTGTCAGCTACAGTAGCAAGGATGGTACTCGTTTTTACGAAACTTTACTGAAGTTTGAATTAAGTCATTACTATCAACGTAGTGCAATAGAAACATGACGAACAAATATGTAATTTTTTATTGCGGGATTCCCTATGTTTCTGCTTAAACTAAAACAAAAATGACGAAAATTTTTTTGAACTGGAAAGTACAATTTCAAAAACGAATAACGATTCAGTAAACTTCTTGTTTTTTCTGTCATCAGTCTTTGAACTGGCTTATGATCCAATCCCTTCCTATCCTGTGCTAACATCTTCATCTCTACATATCCCTTACAAGCCCACGTCCTTATATATCTGCTTCATATATTCTAATCTCTGTCTTCCATCTACCGTTCTTACCTTCGACCGTTCCCTCCACCAGCAAATTACCAGCATAGTCTCAAAATACAACCTACCAGCCTGTCTCTTCTTTCTGCAAGATTCTTCCACAAACATATTTCCTCACCCATCATTTGCAAAACTCGCTCATTTCTTATTTTGTCTGTCCACTTAATTTTCAGCAATCTTCTAGTAGCACCACATTTCAAATGCTTCAATTTCCTTTTTTCCGGTATTCCTAAAGTCCATGTTTCGCTAACGTAAGGTGCTGTGCTCCACACATAAAGTTTTAAAAACTTCATTCTAATTTCCAGATCAATATTTGAAACTAAAAGATTTATCTTTTTCATGAAGGCTCTTTTTGCTAATACTATTCTGCTTTTAACATCATTCCTGCTTCGGCCATCGGTTGTAATTTTACTTCCCAAATAACAGAATTCACTTACTTCCCCAATTACATTCGATCCTATTTTTATATTTAATCTGCTAGTATTTGTATCATTTCTGCTACATTTCATCACTTTAGTCTTGCTTTGATTTATATCCAGTCCAAATTCTTCCTTCAGTATTTTGTTCTTGCCATTCAGTAATTTCTCAATATCCTCAGCCCTTTCTGCTATCAAGACAATATCATCAGCAAATCGTAGCATACTGATTTTTTCTCCCTGAAAACTTATGCCACATGGAAATTTTTCTTTGACTTTCTTCATTGCTTCTTATACATACAAGTTGAATATTAACGGGGATAGACTACGACCTTGTCTCACACCATTTTCAACTGGTGCTTGTCTCTCATGATTCTCTACTTTTATTACAGCCACTTGATTCTTATACAGTTTATAAAATATTCTTCTATCTCGATACTTTAGGCGTGACTTCTATAAAATTTTGAACATCTTGTCCCACCTAGCATTATCAAAAGCTTTTTCTAAAACAACAAATGCCATAAAAGTATCTTTATTTTTCTTGATCCGCCCTTCAAGTATTAATCTTAAAGCCAGAACTGCTTCCTTTGTACCGCGATTTTTCCTAAACCCAAACTGATCTTCACCTACTATCTCTTCTACTACCCTTTCCATTCTTCTGTATATTATTCTGGTCAGTAATTTTGAAGCATGTGATGTTAGACTAATGGTGCGATAATTCTCACATTTGTCGGCTTGTGTTTTCTTCGGAAGTGTAAAGTGGATATTTTTATTAAAATCAGTTGGAATTACTCCTGTTTCATAACTTTTTGATTCCTTCTTCTCAATAGCATTTAAGAAGTTCTGCAGGGATCGCATCAAATCCAACTGCCTTATGTGCTTTCAAGTAATTCACAGCTCTATCAAACTCTGACCTCAAAACAGGATCTCCTAAGTCATAAATGTCCACATCACCTTCCTTTTCCATTACGCTATTGTTCAAGTTGTCCCCATCATACAGTTTCTCGATGTATCCCTTCTGTCAGTTAGCTCTATCATCTGAGCTTAAAAAGGTTTCCCATCGGCGACTTTAATGTTCACACCTCTTTTCTTCATTTCTCCAAAATTCTGTTTGATCTTCCTATATGCAACATCAACTTTACCTATGATCATTTCCTTTTCTACTTCTTCACACTTTTCTTCTAGCCAATTTTCTTTTGCTTTTTTGCATTTGCTATTTATTTGATTTCTAAATAGCCTGTGTTGCTCTCTTCCTGCGTTATCCTGAGCATGTCTCCTCTGATCCATCAATTCCAAAATTTCTTCTGTGATCCAAGTTTTTCTGGCAGCTAGTTCCCTAAAGGCTAGTGTTTGATAACCAGATTTCATTATTTCATTCTTTAATTCACTCCATTCGTCCTCGGTTGAGCTCCTTTCAGAGTTATTTCTTAGACCTAAGTCTATCATTTCTACAAATTTTTCTCTCTTACTAGATTGTATCAGTCTATTCACTTCCAATCTGTTCTGCTTATGTTGCTTCCATATTCGCTTGAATTTCAGCCTGCATTCCATTACTATCAAATTATGGTCAGAGTCTATGTCTGCTCCTGGGTACGCTTTATAGTCTAGAACTTGATTGCTGAATCTCTGTTTGACCATGATATATTCTAGCTGATATCTGCCTGTATCCCCAGGACGTTTCCAGGTGTATATTCTTCTTGCATGGTTCTTAAACAGTGTGTTTGCCACTACTAGCTTATATCTTTCACAAAATTCTAGCAACCTGCTTCCTCGCTCATTTCTTTCTCCTAGACCAAAACTTCCTACAGTATTCTCCTCTTTTCCTTCTCCCACTATCATATTCCAATCACCCATGATTATTATATTTTCCTCTCCCTTCACTTATTGGATTACTTCTTCAATTTCAGCGCAAATTTTTTTTGTATTTCTTCGTCATCTTGTTGTGACGTTGGCATGTACACTTGTACTAATGTGGCTGGGACGGGCTTAGTTTCTAACCTCAGCAAAATAATCCTGTCACTAAACTGTTCATAATAACTCACCCGTTTCCCTACTTTCTTGTTCATTACAAATCCTACACCAGTGACTCCATTGACAGCTTGTGTGCTAATTATCCTGTGACCCCCAGACCAGAAATCCTGTGCGTCCTTCCATTTAATCTCACTAATCCCAACAACATCTAACTTAAGTTGTTCTACCTCCCCGTTTAGATTTCTATCCTACCTGCCCTATTGAGACTTCTAACATTCGACGCTCCGACTCGTAGAATGTTTCTATCCATTCTGATGACTCCTCCGTGAGCAGTCCCCACCCGGAGATCCGATTGGGGGACTATTTTACCTCCGGTATATTTTACCCCTGATGAAGCCATCATGATATATGTAATTTGAGAGGATTACATGTCCTCGGGATACCCTTTGGGTCTTTAATGCTGTGGTTTCCCATTACCTTCTGTATCCTCATGTCGTCGATCATTGCTGATTCATCCGCCTTTAGGGGCCGTTTCCAATCCCAAGGGCAAGAGGGTGCCGTGGAGTACTGCCCGCTCTTCCGCCCTCCTTTCGTAGGCCGTTGGCAAGCAGTGGGTGACTCCTTATACCGGGAATCTTTCAGTCACCAGAGCCTCGTCCGTGGAAACAGGGTGCACCACGTGAAGGAGAGGTTGACATTTGGTTGGAAAAGGCTAGTATATATAGTCTCTCCCAAACCTTTACACCCGTGTTTCTAATCTACTTCGAAAAAACGTTTTTCACTCAGTTCTAGAATGGAGCACGAATTACCTCCTTGAATGACTTTGTGCTGCTTACTTCCTTAAACAAACAAAAACAACAAGTAGATTTAAATGAATTAAATAGCTTTCTTTAAGTCACGCGCCTCCCTAACGCGGTATTGCCCCCAACAGTCAGATTTCGACAAATGTCCTCCACCCTAAGCAGCAACTGTTTATCACGGATTGTCCCGTATGGCTATCGATCACCGTATTAGCTGCAGTATAAACACCTCACGTAATTAAGGGACGGCCCATTACCAGACTAGTAATGTTACGCCAAACCAGTTACTTTCTACGTGGAGAGTCCTTTATTGCACTACAGATACCATCCGACAAGTGTCATCGTATTATACAACAGATACAAGGACCATTTTTACACACTTTATATTAACTAGACCTGTATGTATGTATGTATGTACTCATGTAACGGAATATTGCAATTCAATTTTCACCCAGATGTCCGAGTTGTTTGAAATTTTGTACACATATTAGGTCCCCGTGGCGATACAATAATTTCATAGCTATGTTCTGCTATACTCATTACTTTCACAGTAACAATAGAAAACCATTGTAATGCAATGGAATATCTCGTTTCAATGTTCACTTATTTCCTGACGTTCGAATTGTTTGAAAATTTTCACACGTATAAAGAACTGGTGAAAATGCAATAATTACATAGCTGTGTCCTGCTGTTCTCATTACTTCACAAGTAACAATAGGAAAGTAACGGTTTCATCCACTTTCAGATGCCTGAATTGCTTGAAATTATGCACACATATTAGGAACTGGTGGCAATATAGTAATTACATAGCTGTGTCCTGCTGTTATCATTACTTTGCTGGCTGCAATGAAACCTTGTAATTGAATTTCAACCCGATTCCAGACGTCGAAATTGTTCAAAATTTTGTCCATGTATTGAGAACGAGTAACAATACAATACATACATGTCTATGTCCTGGTATCCTCATTACATTAACAATAGAAAAGCAGTTGAACGCAATTAAATATTTCATTTCAATGTTCACCACATCCTGTCGTCCTAATTGTTTGAAATTTTGCACACGTATTAAGATCAGTGACAATACAATAATTTTTTATCTATGTCCTGAAATTCGCATTGTGAACTAAAAAGTTAAAAATAAAATTATAGTTCAAAAAGCTAAAATATACGGTTTTGCAGCAATGTGAACTAAAAGAGTGAAAATAAACTTTAAAAATTTTGCTCAGCAGCGCTAGTATGCCCTACAACTCATTGCAACTTTTTGAATAGGTTTAAAATAAGAAAAAAATTCACTTATTAAAATGTTAACTTTAAAGTAATAAAGTGTGGGTTGCTCTTCGCTTGTACATAATGACTCAACCTTCACGAACAGCTAGCAGCCCTAGATATATTTTTTTTTTTTTTACGTTAACGTTAACCTCTTAATTAGTAACTTTATTCTTATTTTAAGCTTATTGAAAAAGTTATATTGAATTGTAGATTTCCTAGCACTGTTGAACAAAATTTTTATACTTAAAGATTATTTTTAACCTTTTAGTTCACATTGCTACAAAAGCGTGTATTTTAGTTTTTTTAACTATATTTTTTTGTGGCTAGATTGCCTCGACAAGGCTCGTGAAGTAAGTAGTGGAACGAAACTACTTTGACAAGGAGTGCTGTGAAAAATGACGTGTTCATTTACAGAAGGCTTATGTGTAGAGACAAATAATGAAAAGTCATTTCTTCAACTAAAGTATCCTGTATAACACCAATCGTAAGTGGCGCTGTGCTGACAGGAGAGTATTATTTCGGGGTATTTGGAAGGCGGGAGTAGGAATACGCTTCATCGCAGTTGGATTGCGTCTATGCTGAGGCGTTGGACACGAGGCGTCCCGACGCACGCCATATGGCGCGGCGGTTTCGCCGAGAATGTTAATTGCCGCGGTGTGCTCGCTCCACGACAGACCACACAAACAGAAGCACGCACTTCAAAGCGGCTGGCACTCACAGTGTCCACGGGCCTGCACCAATTAGCATGTGGTTCCCTGCGCACGTGTTTTCTAGGTTCTTCCTCGTGATTAATATTTTCCATTTTCGCTACTCTGTTTACTTCGTGTGTCATGAAACTTCTAATCAGGTTAGGATTTCCCAGTATTACCTTGTTTGGTGGAATTTAACGTCTTAACTACAGACTATCAGATACAATATGTAATAAACAACGGATGAGAATCTTGCAGACTATAGAAAGTAAACAGTCTTCGTTGATTGTATCGTGGACAAAACCATTTAAAAATAAAAAAAAACAAATAATATTATCTGTGGCTCTGATATTCTGTAGTAATATAGGGGAAGAGAGAGGCAAAAGACATTTCTACTATTACTATTACTCCGCGATTCACTAAAAGTGTTTGGCGGAGGGTGCATTGCACCTATCAGGAAAGGTAATGGTTTGGAAGGGATATACGGGATATGGCAGGAGGCGCCCATGGGCTATTGTGAGGAACCATCCCAGCATTCGCCTGGAGCGATCTAGGGAAACCATGGAAAACCCAGATCAGGATAGCCGGAGTGCTTTATCGGAAGCTATTCCTGTCCGATTTTGTGTTTACTCGCCCGGTAATCCTTTCTATTCCACTCCCTAATTGCTCGTGGAAAAAATGAATAGAGAAATGTATCGGTTCTGGCCCTGATTTCTGTTATCTTATTTTCGCGGTCATTCCGAGATATATATGTTGCTGGTAGCAATATTTGATTGCTGTCCTTCCGAAATACGTCAGTAGAGAATTTTTCAATTAGCTTCCGTTGAGAGCAACGCCTTCGGTGCTCCAGGTCTTCCGAACCTAACTCCTTCAACATGGCACTTACGCTTTCCCTCCAACTATATGTACCTGTCACGAATCGGGCGGCTCTTCTTTTGACCATCTCTAATGCCTCCATTAATCCCTTTTGATGGGGACCCCATACAAAGCAACAATATTCCAAGTGAGGCCTCACTAGTGACTTGTAGGCAATCGATTTAACTTCCGGAGTGCATTGTTTTAAATTACGACCTAGAAATCGAAGCATACGATTTGCTTTCCCAATTACATATTCACAGTATATTTTTAAGAGCAATGTGTGAAATAGACCTCCCATTTCCTATCACCGCGCAAGGTCCAAATTAACATGTGGGAGGGGAAAAGCTGAGGCAGTCTCAACATACACGAAGAAATCCAGGTGACGAGGATCAGAACCCGTCCACAACAACAGCCGAGGAGCTTGCAGGAGGTTCCTTAACAGACACAGGGAAATATCTTACAAGCTGATTAGTTTGTCGCCGCTTATTTTTACATTTGTCAGTAGATGCTTTTGTTTCTCCTATGCTTAGTAGTGTGTATTAGTAGGATCTCACTTTCATACTAATTTTAGTAGTTCCCCATATAAACATGTAAGTTCAGCTTGCAGTAGAAAGAAAAATTATTTAGAGTTTTTATCTAAATACTGATTCAGATATGCTGTCGTTATCATTCTTTTTATATGTTGTGTCTCTTTGATTTCTGGTCCCTTCAAAATTGATAATATCCTGTGGATAGATAAAAATGTTATTTACAGAGCGACCAGACGAAATTGTAAGTGATGACAGTGATAGTAACACATCGTCTCAGGACGTGGCCGTCTTTGGATTGTGCCTGGTTTCGGAGTGTTGTTCTCCCTCTACTGACTCTAGATTATATCAGTCGTATATTTCTTCATTACTGTTTTTGTTCTGTCTTGCGCTTTGCCGACGTCGGGGACATTGGAGGCTGGAAAAGAATGGAGGCAAGGAACAAGAAGGTATAAAGCCATTGTCTATCGATGAAACCATCCCGATATTGCCTGGAGCAATTCATGGAGAAAAGAAATCTGGAAGGTGAGAGGGGTATTCAAACCCGCGTCCTCCAGATCCCCTCCACACTCGCGCATACCACCTGTCGCAGATGACCGAGAGGCATGCGATGACGGGTTGCCTGATCCGCGCAGTAGAGCGGTGTCAGAATCCAGCCAGATGACCACTTCGTATTTCGATAACAGTAGAAATATTTTAGAGACATTAAATTGATCTAAATGTGGACAAAGCTTTAGTTTCTTCCTCGAAAGATGCCCTGTAGTACGGATTCCTCATTCCTGTTACCTGGCGAGGATACCACTTGATTTCAGAATCAGATAGGTTCACCGAGCTGGTGACAGTGGCTGATGCGAGGCCTGGTGTAGATGGACGGATCACCTAACTGGTACGATGGATAACCTAGCAGGTGACAGTGGGTGTCGCTAGGGACTAGTGTAGTACGACAATTCACCTAGCTGAAGGCAGTGTGTGTAACTAGCGCTGGTGTACTAGGACGCATCATCTAGCTAGTGATAGTGAGTGTCGCTAGGGACTAGTTTAGTAGGACAGATAACCTAGCTGAAGACAGTGGGTGTAGTAGGACGTATCACCTATCTGTAACAGCATTCGGAAAAAATTCCATACACGTTCAAGAAAGGACTAAAATTCTGCGGCCATATTATCAGCATGAATAACAACAGACTAATAAAAAGAATTCTCATCCTGGCCATTTGAATGAAAATAAAATAAATTTGGCTACTTGAAATTGAAAAGAATTTCCAGGAAAATTGAATCACAGACGACATCATTCAGGACACATGCCGATTTAGCAGCATGGTCGGTAACCACTAATTTTCCATTAATCAATATATTAGAAGAAGGAACACCAGTACAAGAGAACGTAGGAAAGAGCCCAGCGATAAGATGAAAAGAATTTGGGAACAGAAGAAAAACACATCAGCTAAATAAGATCATTCGTGCTCCTCAGTTGGACATAACGATGACAGAAGAAGAAGAAAGAGACAAATCATCATCGTGTCTCTCTCTAATTTTGTATTTCTCCTGTGAAATCAAGAGAAAATTATTCTTATCTCTTTCAGCTGGGATTACTTTTCTATTATGATCAGCCAGCTTCTGTGATTGTGAATGTTATCCGAATCCATGATGATCTGAATCGTCTGCGTAGTGGGCAATATGACCTTCCCGCTGACCAACAAGTACCTCATAAGTAGAGATACTGTATACGGCTTTCTGGGCCTCGGCTATAAAAACTGCTTGGAAAGTTGAGAGCCAAGGAAAGGACGCTTATGTGTGTGTTTTTTCAACACAATGCTGAGTCAATCATCCAGACAGTGAGGTAAAGGTCATGGGGTTCCATAGGGTTCATGGAGGTAGCGCTCCACATTCCCATTAGAGCCGTTGCCATTAGAATGGATGTGACCGGGTCAGCGCCACGCTGCCTCGGCCTCGTCGGGGATCGAACCCCGCTCGTCCACTCTGCTATCGGAAAGTTCAGCTCAGAAAACAAAAAATCCTCTGATTATCCGTGGATTGAATCGTGACCGTGCAGTAGCGACTAGTTTTGGATTATCATCGCATATGTTAATTCTACAACGCGTTTTTTATTACAAGCCAATATCTCCCTCAACAACTTAACTAAATGTATGAATGAGGTAATATTTTGAAGCTTACGGTCTGCACTTTGATCACATAATATTTTAAGACAGGAATTTTTCTGAACTCCACCCTCAAGGAGCAAAAGTATTAATATTTCTGCAACGCGTTTTTTGTCACGAGTCATTCATTTCCCTTCATGTTTAACCGATATAGATAAATGAGGTATCATATTTTAAGAAAGGAATCATTTTGTATTCGACAGTTAAAGGAAAAAATTATCATTATTTCCATTATGTATATGTTTGTTACGAGCTCCCTTGATATCTAACTGAAATCGAGAAATGAGGTATTGTTTTAGAGATTAATATCTCCGCTTTGGTGAAATCATATTTTAAGAAATGAATTTTCCGGAATTCGACCCTTAAAGGGCAAAGTATCAATATTTCAACAATGCGTTTTTGTGCCACGAGTCGTTTATCTCCCTTGATATCTAACAGAATCATTTTAAAGATTAAGGTCTCCGCCGTGGTCACATCATACATTAAGAAAGGATTATTTTTTTTTTGGAATTCGCCCTTAAAGGACAAAATTATCATTATTTCCGTAACGTATTTTTTTATCATGTGATATTTATAAATTTGTAAATGTACTATTATATCAAATACTAGCGGAGTTCCCGGCGTTGCCCAGTATAGTTGGCGTAGATTTAACCGTACCCTATTTTTATTCCCGCAAAACATTTGTACAAAGTTTCATAAAACACGCGCCAACTTTTTCGGAATTAAAGCAAACTTACATTCACCCGCCCCCTACCAAGAGACTGGTGGGCTGAAGTTTATTTGCACGTATACTATTTTCATTCGTCCGAAAAGATTCATGTATATCAAGCTTCGATAATTTGGTTAAGAAATTTCATTACTACATTACTGAACAACCCTAGATTATGTTAAAAAATCAGATTTGAACCATTACGAAGTGAATGGATATACTTGTGGCTCGAAACGCCAGATCCTTTAACTATGCAGATAAAGTATCAAAAGTGAATCCGGAATAATATTATCGTAAACAGAAGACTAATGCTGAAGGCCAGAGATATTGTCCAGAGATCGTGCTTAAAGAAAATCTCTGTTGTTTTTACGACTATCTATGTCGTTTAAAAATTGATATCCCGAATTAAAGGAAAGAATACTTCAAGCTATGGCTTTTAAAAATTGAATATATCGAATTAAAAGAAAGAATACTTAAAGTTTTGTTTAGTGTGCAAAATAGTTATTACTATAAGTTAACTTATTGCTTTAATTAAAGGTTATGGCCAGAGACATTTTGTTGTGTGTGTTTAGTGCGGAGTATGCGGCATCTAGTGATTCCTACTTTGGAATTTTTCACTATACTTTGATAATTTCATTTAATGCTCCTACATTATTTAACGTTGAAACATAACACATGCCAGACAAGTGAATTAAGATTCTAAGTTTTAAAATGGTGAAAACTCTACCGAGTTTTTATACGACCAATATGTCCGGTTTTCGTTTTATAGATATAGATTAAGGGCCTTTGCTTTAATCACATGATTTCTTAAGACCGAAATTTTTCGAAATTTGACCCTTAAAAGAGCAAAAGTAGTAACTGTGAAAGTCGCTCGTTTGAGACAGTTCAGAGCCTAGCCGCTAGATAGCAGTAGCACATATATCAGAGATATTAATAAACTGCTTCACTGGCGTCGACTTTTGTTCCGCACCTATTACACTAAGCAAATAAACTATTGAAACAACTGAGGCGGTTCTTCTTTCATCCTATTACAAACCCCCACCTTACTACTCATTGTATTCGCGAAATTCTCGCACGGGTCATCCAGTTTGGGAGCGTCCATAAACCACGTAGCCCCATTTTGGCCGCCTGGGAACCCCTCCTCCCCCCATGTAGCCCTACGTGGCTTTTACCTCTACCCTCCCCCTTCAGCATAGCACGTAGATTTTTTTACTTTTGATTCCAGAAGACATTTTGTACCGTTTTCTCCTGTCAGACTATTGTAAATTACATACGGACGGAAATAAATATTCACATGCTGTTGTGTGTTCTGTTTCTTATTTTAACTGTGAAAAATGTTATGAAAGAAAAGCTACGTAGCTCGGCGTAGCCTTCCAGTCAACCCCTCCCCCCTGACCGAGCCACGTAGTTTGTGCACGCTCCCTTATGGTTTATTCGTGTCTCTGGAGGGGACTTGTGGAGGCGCTACCTGTGCTGCTCTCGGAGTGCGGCCTCGTCGCTAGCGTCTGTTTGTTTGTGCTGCAGTGTTAATGAGCGGCAAGCGACGACGACCGGCGGGGCAAAAAGACGCCGCCACATGTGTCCGCCGCGGCGGCAGTTCCCACGCCTCCCAGCAGCACACGACGAGCCCTCGCATCAGCACCCATGTCTGTGAGGTCTTCTAGCTTTACGCATCGTCTCCTTCGAGGTCATTAGGTGGGACGAGTAACATCGGGTTAGTAAAAAAACATTACGGAAATCGCATCTAATGATTTACCTTGTCAAATCACGGAAAATCGAAGCTGGATGACTGGACGGGGAATCAAACCAGTGTCCTCCCGAACGCCAACCCAGAGCGTCACGACGCTCGGTGTGGATTCCATACCATCCCGTCGGCTCAGTTCCTGATCGGTCTACACCCTCCATTACCGTCTCCAGTACTTTACCCACCACCTGTCCAATATTGCAGGACGAATACGCTCTAACCACAATGGAGAAATGGCCAGACGAGTTTTCATAACTCAGATCCTTTCTATCTTCATCAGCATATCCAATACATCCAATACTTCTACATATGTACAATCTTTGTGCCCAATTTGCCCTTCAAAAGTGAAATTATTACCAATT
Organism: Vandiemenella viatica; assembly: GCA_031002005.1. NCBI lineage: Eukaryota > Metazoa > Arthropoda > Insecta > Orthoptera > Morabidae > Vandiemenella > Vandiemenella viatica. The sequence continues at coordinate 13,725,481 of CM061914.1, read as the reverse complement.
TTTGCATTCAGATATTTATATTTTATGCCTTCTGTCAGCAATTTGTCAACGAGCCCGACGAGCGAGTGGTTAACGTTCTGGTTTGGCGTTCGCATTTGTTGCACGCGTTATCCATACCGATTAGGCCAAACGGAGTTTGTTTTTCTACGTCATCCCGAAATTATTCCAGTCGCATGCCGGGATGGTTCCTACAAAATATCACGGCTCAATTTGTGCCAGTTCGTTAACCCCACCCTTTCCTGGACTTAATGGTCTCAACGTCGTCAAACCCCCATTTCTCCACCACAAAAAAAAAACTAGAGCAATTCACCATCCGCCGCATAGCCGTTTAGCTAACAGATGGTAAGAAACATTGCTACAGCTGCTAGTCAGCTTAAGACGGAGCATTTAGCGACCTGGTGTTGATCAGAGGTGTTGTTTTGAAACTATTTCCTTCCTGTCTCGAGTGCCCCGACAGGTACGGTGATTCCCCTCAGAGAGACATCCCGGAGATGTATCGCGATGTACGAGTGGCAGGTGGGGTCGGACGCTCCATTCACTGTGCAGCCTCAATGGCCGCGGTTATTTCCGGACGGCTATTAACGACACACGACGCACGGGACGGTCGCTTTATTACTGCACCACCTGAGATATCGCGTCAGCTACACGTGGCCGCCTGCTAGACCTACGGTTTAACGCGCAGTCTGAACCACGGGAGCTTTCTGGCATACTTCACATTACACAGCAATGCCATAGGTGAAGGTGAAATTAAGGGACTATGAAAATCCCCGCCGACACAGGGATTCGAACCGGGAACCTTTCGATCTTCAGTCAGGCGTCTCTACAGTGAGCTACCACACGCACTGAAATGCACTTGTATGAAAACGAGGTTATTTTTCCTTTTCTCCAATCTAAAGCATCTAAAGATGTTTTATTCTTATTATTGGTATAACTGGTTGTAATTCGACAACCATTCATGTACAAATAGAGATGGCACGGTTGAGATAGTATGGACACGTGAATAGAATGCCTCAGGAGACAACAGCAGCGGGTACAAGGCCAAGAGAGATACAAGACAGATCACAAACGAACAGCTGGGCGAAAGAGGAGAGCGTTATGCCAAGGGGATAACAGGAAGATGATTGGAACAGAGAAGAAAACTGAGAGTTCACAGTAGACCCGGCCAGCAGTCCGAAATTGATGACGGGTAGATGCATTCGCCTCGTTGCCGATATCCATGAGAGTCGCTCTGGACTTTATAAAGCTCGAATAAGCTGCGAAGGGGGTCGAGATTTTCATTTGCCCAGCAGCGTAGAAGAGGGACACTGCATAAGTTGTCATCACCAAATTTTATAACGAGTCCTGTGTACAGACTGAGGTCAGACAACACTGTTGATGGCCATTCACACATCGGATGGGATGGAAACATTTGCGGCCCCTCGGTGTTTCCCTGAAGAGCGTTAGGCCGTGAACTAAACAGTCTTTCCACATAGTCCACTACTCATACATAAAACAGAAATTCGAAAACACAGAGCAAAGGAGCTGTCGAACTTACCGCTGACCTCACACGTGTCCGATGTAAGTGTTCATGTGATTTCAAGCCAGGACTCGTAAAAAAATTTATGTCTAAAATCAGCACCTTAATGTCACCATATTCGTTTACATTTATTCTACATGACAAACGGCAGTATTTTTTTGGACAGCGGCAGCATTAGGGTGCATGGTAGCCTGAGACATTTAGTATTCTGTACTGCGAATCATACAGGTCAGATGTTTTAGTGTGTGTGTTGTGATAACTCTTTATGTTACACTCTTATTTCTTGATAACTTCCTCTTCTCATTTTTACTTTCTAGATTGCTGTTTGTCTCGCCATTTTTACTCCAGAGCACTGTTAAAAATTATATAACTTTTTCTTTATTTCTTGTAACTATTAAAGTTTGTATGATAAAATATCTGTTTTTATGCGGAGATTGTTGAAAAATATAATGGTTGTAAAGTCTGTGTTGCAAATGGGATTAAAATAAAAGAATCGGAAGGTCGCTGCTGATACGAGCACTGTGCAACGTATTAGTACGAGGTCGTCTTTGGCGATGCGGATGACCAGTGCTTGGTCTACATGGAAGCGGAGGTTCCGCACTTGTGGAGGCGGAAGGATTGCACGATCTCATGCGGGGGTTCCGCACTTGTGGAGGCGGAAGGATTGCACGATCTCATGCGGACGTTCCGCAGTTGGGGAGGTTCCGCACTTGCGGAGATCGAGGAGCTTCGTTACGCTCCTAGTGCGCATTATTTCCTTTTCTGTACAGATCAATTGGCCTACGGTTAACAGTGCAACGCATGGTTCTGACATACGACTCCATAAATGTCACTTGCCTTCAGTTTCAACACATGAAAATTAAAAAATGCTCATTGCCCATTGCCATTAGTAATTAGTGACGCTCTGACATGTTGATTAGTCCAGGAAACACGATTTGTTTTGCCTATGGAACCTTAAAAGGGGAGGCCGAGTTTTATGAGTGAGTGGTAACGCTATCGACTCGCATTTGAGAGGACGCGGGTTCGAATCCCCGTCTGGCCATATAGATGTTGATTCTTCACGGTTTCCCAAAATCACTGCAGGAGAATGCCGGGATGGTTCTTTCAGGAAGCCCATGGCCAAATTACTTTTCGTTATGGCCTTTCTTTCCTCCAATGACCTCGACGTAGACGAGGGGTAAAGTTATAAGCAAAGAAAAAAGAGGTAAAAAATAATTGTTTCAAAAAACATAAAAACCGCCTTCAAAAAAAGCACTAAAAACTTTAAAATAACTTTATACCTTGCTTAGGAGAAAGTAAATGTAAATGTACAATATTTTACATTACCATCATTGAAATTTTTACATTAATTAGTTATTTTTGGAGTCGGTGCCAGTTGTCACATCGCGAAGATCGAATTAATGAACTTCTTTTGGTGTTAGAGGCGAAACGGGGAGTACAAAAAAAATTTCCCAATATTTTACAGCATGTCGTGAGGCAGATAGTGTTATTGCAGGAGACAGCTTAGGGAAACAAATTAACAGTATTTTAATCTGTATCTCGGCCTTATTGGTCAGTCAGGCATATCTCTGGCGCTACAGTGTCAGTTGGTAGGCTGTATCATGCAGTAAACGATTTACAGTTACTATAATATCGGTGTATCATCTGTATGTTTCAGTTTTGTTGAAACATGTTTCTAGCATTAATTGTAGGTAAGCAGTAACATGATTTTTTATTTATTATTGTTTTTGTCTTTTTGTTTTTCTTGCTTTCGCTGGCACCGACTCCAAAAACAACTAATCTTATATATATATAAAAATAGACGTGTGTTTTCATATATTTCACTTTTCAGCCACCACTACCTAGCACAGGTCACTGGTCTCTGTGTGTGGAAGTAGCATGGAGTTTCCTGTCGTGCACAACGTTAGCCAAATGTCGATAGCTGTGGGGATGTGGGAGTTATGATGATTAAAGTTGACCAGTGCAGGGCGTTTTCATATTTCGACCAAAAATTTGTGTCTTCTTATACTTCTCTTTCCTGCCACGACTACACAGCATAGACCATTGGTGTTTGTGTGTGGCAGTAGAATCGTGTCTCCTGTCGTGCACTATTGTTGTTAGATTTCGGTAGCTATGGGGGTGTGGGAGACATTGGAGTTGAAAGTGGTCGACCTGCGTCAATTTCATATTTCTGCAAAAGACGCATGTGTCATGGTGTATCACTTTTCAGCGAAAACTATCTATCGCAGATCACTGGCGTTTGTTTGTGGTATTAACAGAGAGTCACCTTTCGATCACAACATCGTCCGAATTTCAGTAACTGTAGTAGTGTGGGAGATATGGTGGTTGCAAGTTGCCGATCAAGGATATTTTCGTTTTTCATCCAAAGACATGAGTGTCCGTAAATTTTAGTTTGCTGCCTGAACTGCATAGCGCAGATGACTGGCATTTGTGTGTGGTAATAGCATCGCGTCTCCCATCATGCACTATGGTTGTTAGATGTCGGTAACTGTCAATACAAATTCTTTACAATTCTTTCGTGGGTACCAGCTAGTTAATGTAAAAATTTCAATGATAGTAATGTAAAATATCGTCCATTTAGATTTACTCTCTCCTAAGCAGTAAAAATTTTAAAATTTTTACTGCTTTTTTTTTAAGGTGGTTTTTATGTTTTTGAAACAATTATTTTATTTTTAAATTTTTAGTGGTATTATAGTTTGTTTTGTATTTTAAATATTTTACACCAGTTCCCATTTTGTGAACTTTCTGGTAGCTCAGGGATTAATGCGCTTGCTTTCAAAGAAGAATTCTGTCTTTATATACCACAACAGCTTACAGAACGGGGTGAATTCGGTGTTGTGTTAAGGAATGTCAGTTTACATTTTGGTTCAGGCTATGTTTCGATCGTATCATAACATCTATTAAAGCTGCTGGTCGATAACCGAAAAATGTAACATCAGGGCATTAATACAGACCACATACAGAAATCTGTCTCTGGAATATATCTGTTTGCTATGGCATCACACAGGAAATATAGATTTTTAATTGATTTTCAAGATGTGAAAGATTGGGATCCAAGTTGAAATCTGAAGTACATGTTGAGACATTATGACTCATTTGTTTTTAAGTATACATGGGCAGTATTCCATGGAAATCTGATAAAACTATGGGTATCTATAAAGAACATTGGAAATTAGGAGGGGTGGGAGTAGAAGGGAAGAGATTTTGGGCTTCTGCAACCTAATTTAAACACAATTGTCCTGTATGTTTTAAAGTATTCGTGTGCAAATTTCCTTCAGAATTGGATAGAAATTGTAGATTAAAGGATGGAAAGGAAGGAGTGTAGTTTGGACTCTCTAAACCAAATGTAGACAGTATTTTTCTGTTTCTTTTGCAGTATACATGTGCATACTTCCTTCAAAATCAGAAATAAATGGCATCTTTGTATAAAGAACATTGACAGTAATTAAAGGGGTGGAAAGGGGTTAGGGCTTGCGTTTTTGTGAAAGTTATGTGGACTGTATTTTTCTTTTTCTATTTGTTTTAAAGTATACGCATGCTAAGTTCCACTGAATCGGATTAAAATGTGGGTTTTGTACAAATATTAAGGGAAGGGGAGATAGGGCAGCTTTTTTGGTCGGAAATCGTATCCATAAAAAATTACATATATAAGTGCTATGTTTCATTAAGATCGGTCAAATGGTGTCGACTGTAGCTTTCTAAAAAGAAATTGACAAAAATCAAGGGGGTGGACACAGGGAGAGGGGTTCCGTTTTTGCAAACCAAGAGTTGGCATTATTTTTCTCTTTGTTTTGTAGAAAAAACTTGATAAGTTCTGTCTAAACCGGATAAAAACTGTGGTTGTGTATAAAAATTAAATGGTTTAATGGGAAGAAGGGGTGGTTTTCAGATCTTTTGGTCAGACAAATTCTTCGTGAAAAAATACATATAAGCACCAACTTTCTTGGTAATCGGTTACACGATCGCGACTATAGCTTTTTTATAAAGTTAATGGGGTTGAAGGAGGGAAAGGGGTTGAGCTTTGGCAAAGCAAATGATGACAGGATGTTTCTCTTTGTTTTAAATTATACATGGGCAAAGTTCAATAAAAATCAGATAACGAATGTAGATTTCTATAAAATTAAGGTGTGTAAAGGGAGATATCGGGTGGTTTTTTTTATTTATTTACTTTTTGTCAGAAGCTTCTCCATGAAAAATTACATGTATATGCCAACTTTATTGGAGACCAGTTAAATGGTGTGGACTGTAGCTTTCTATAAAGAACACTGGTAAAAATTTAGGGGGTGGATAGGGGAAGAGGGCTTCAGTTTTTTCAAAATCAAAAGTTGACAGTATTTTTCTCTTTATTTTTGACTGTACATGTCCAAAGTTTCATCGAAATCGGATAAAAAATGTGGGTTTGTATAAAAATTAAGGGATGTAAAGGGGAGAGGGATGGTTTTTTATTTATTTATTTTTTGGTCAGATTCTCCATGAAAAATTACATGTATATGCCAACTTTGATGATAATCGGTCAAACGATGTCGAGTGTAACTTTTTATGAAGAACATTGACAATAATTAAAGGGGTGGAAGGAGGGAGGGGGTTGAGCTTTGGCAGACCAAAAGTTGACAGGATTTTTCTCTTTGTTTTAAAGTATACATGGGCAAAGTTCAATAAAAATCGTATAAGAAATGTAGGTTTCTATAAAATTAGGGGGTGTAAAGGGGAGAGGGGTGGTTTTTTTATTTTTATTCTTTTGGTCAGTAACCTTCTCCATGAAAAACTACGTGTAATTGCCAACTTAAATGGAGATCAGTTAAATGGTGTCCACTGTAGGTTTGAATGAAGAAAATTGCCAAAAATTAAGGGGGTGGATAGGAGGAGAGGGGTTCAGTTTTTTTAAACCAAAATTTGACAGTATTTTTCTCTTTATTTTTGTCTATATATGTCCAAAGTTTCATCGAGATGGAATAAAAAATGCGGATTAGTGTAAAAATTGAGGGGCGGAAGGGGGTAGAAGGGGTGGTTTCTCAATGAAATTCATATGGGACCACTTTGGAGGTATACCCTATCCACTAAAAAAATTTCATTTAAATCGTACATACATACAAAAAAAAAAAAAAAAATCCAGACGGAATGAGAACCTTACCCTTTTTTTGAAGTTGGTTAAAAAAGGAGAGCCCGTCAACACATTTTGTCCCAAACGAAAGAGTACGCCACACTTTGCTGAGAGATGGAAGAAAACCGAGTCAGTTTCTGGGAGTTGATATATTTTCTCTTTTACTTGTAATCGGTTGGTCCTGGGATCGTTATTTTTATAGGTATTCATTGAGAATTTAATAAACTTAATTCCCAATTCTACCATTATTCATTATTAAATTAATTAATAAATTGTAGTTTGCATATATAATAAACATTGTGAAAAGCGACAATTGATCTTTACTAACGAAATTGTGGTAAGTTGACATTTATTGGTTACTCATTAGGCTTATAGACTGAGGCGCATTGACAGCTAATATGAATGCAAAAATAATCCAAAATTCAACAAAGGAATTCTCCGTCTTACATGAGCAGGCAAATGGGAAAAAAATATCTAAAAGTGCACGACACAATGACAAGAAGTAATGTACTGAAAATATTACACATGATTTCAAATATTCCTGGAAGTGATGGATCAAATTAAGTTGTTATGATAAGACATTGATCATTACTAAATGACATTACGTTACACTAATTAAACAAGCGCGAAATAAAGTGAACGAAAATACTTCAGATTTTACATTCACGAAATAAAGTGATTTAGGATATGTTCAGCACCATTAATGCACTCGGCTTTTAAAATGTTAGCTCAGATAATGTTTGGAGGAGATGCTCTTAAGTCTCGGTAAATTACTAAATACGCAAACAACGTTCGTAGGAATGCGTAGCCATTTCATGATGATGATGGCGGCGAAGGCGGTAGCGAGCAGTCGGACAGTGCCGTAGTGTCCGCTGCCAGTGATCAGGAGGGACAGCTCTCCTGAGCCGGCGCTAGGACTCTCGGGCCCCGGGTAAGCGTTCTTAGCAGTGACGTCACCGGGTGTGGCCCTCCCTCAGGCAAGGTGGGCGATTATAATTGCGAAATGATTCAATATTAATTTTCGAGTAGTGAGGGATAAAATCGCATTGCTAACACTGCGTTTCTATTTACAAAGATATTTGGATATTTATTGAATTAATACAAATACGCTAGGTGTCGTCATAAGTGGAGTTGGCAGCCGAATCCTCGACACGAACAAGAGGCGGCCTTTCATTTCCGGCGACCATGCCGGCAATAGACTATGAAAACGGTTTCCTGGTAGTTGGTTACGTCATTAAACCGATGCCTAACGGATTCATTGGCTATTAACGATAAACAGATGGTGCTGTCGAACTATCATGAAATTGACGTGCACTGATTTTGGGGATCACAGGTGCTGCAACCAACGCCCATAACGCCTCGTACCATACAGTGCAAGTAAACAGTCTCTAATCTGTAACAACGGCAACTTCTAAAGTGAAAACATCTCCCAGTGCTCGCATACGATATTTTTGGAGGAAATGCGTATACATTGATACTTAAATATAGCGCCCTTCAGATGCCTTTTGAAAGAATATGGAAGAAAGATTATCACTTTATCCTTTCTTTACCCTCAGATCCAATACGCCTATCGTTTTTTACTTAAATAGATTCATAACAGTCATCTACACATTTTGCATAGCGACATAAAAGAATCGAAAAGCCTCCTACAACTGCATCCTGTGCGACCATCAGACTTTGAATCCATATCGACATAATTTTTGGAATATAGTAGAAAATAAAACCGTAATTCGAAACTGAATCTTCGAGAATTGAGGGACGGGAAGGTATTCAGGCGAGTAACCATCCCGGCATTCGCCTAGAGTGATTTCTGGAAACCATGGAAACTCGAAGTCTGGATGTTCGGACGGGATTGGAACCTGAGCGTGGCGACCTCGCTCGGCGCATCACGCAGCCCTCGGCCGGAGAGGCAATGAGGCGGGTGCTGCGTTCCGCCACGACGACGCGGCCGTCGACGCCGCTTCCTGCTCGCCGCGCGGACGACCTGCCTAATTGCCGTGACCGACGCCTGCAGCATCCACAGTCCATTTAATGTTCTGCTTTAACAAAACAGTTCTTAAACAAACAAACAAAATATGGCGCGCGGTCTCTGCGACCATTTAGCCAGCTCCAATTTGTTTGTAGTGTTCTAAGTATTGTATCTGACTTTGTTCATGTAATGATGAGGAACACTTCAGTATGAACAACACAAGACGAACACACAACGCTTAATTAAAACTACCCACGCCCCAGGCCAGATTCGAACCGGTGACCCTTACAATGCAAGACCAGAGACGGGTTGGGCGAATCTCTATAGCGCCCGAAGTGTTGCCTACACTGACAGACGTGAAATCTCTGCTTGGCTAAGCAGAAAATTTCAAATAAATACCCGTATTTGATTTTATTTGACATTGTATAGTGTAACTGAGATCCTAGATCAAAGGAATTCTGTGATGAAGAAGCAGCAGCGCCCAGATACGAAGGAAGTGCGAGGTAGAAAAATATGGAACGTCGAGCAACTGCGTGTAAGGAAAAGAGCGGCAGGTGCTCACTAACTATTCTCTGTAACAGTCACTGGAACCACTTAACAACTTAAGAAACACGATAAATGATTCTTAAGACTTCCGCGGCCGTCTTTGTACATGATTTATAGCTTTACAGGCTATGCCGCATCGTTTATTAGATTATCTAAGCTTTCGGCTGTTATACTGCAGCCTTCTTCAGAGATACTGTTTATATTTATGTTCACATAGCAACAGTCGCCAAGCATCGCAGAGCAAAAGGCCGCTATCTTCGTTGTTGTTGGAATTCCTTAAGATTCCTGCTGCCTCTTTCACACGTCGGGGCCACCACTGGTCTTCTCTACACAGTAGCCTCGTGTCTTGAAATTTTATTTCATGCCCGGTGTTAATAGCATGGCGAACGACGGCAGATTTGTCGCTGTTGTTGTATTTGTAGTGTATGTTCTTTAAGTCTCTCCGCCACTGTTCGATCTGTCTCGCCGACATATAAAAAATTCAACCTTAGGCAGAAGGGCATCTTAAGGGCTTTTAAAAATCTCAGTCGAAAAAGACTTCCAAAATGGGGACCTCTGAAAACACGGAGCCACAAGACTGCTCGTGTATAGGGGTCAAATCAACTGAACGGTCTCGTATAAGGAAATCAACTGATGGATAGTTACACGCTGATCACAGAGAATTTCTTTCTCTTTTCTGTCCTTCACTTTTTTTAGTCTAGAGTCAGTTTTCAGCATTTAGAATTTCTATATGCCATTGACTGACTGACAAGGTGCCTCACTACATGCTGTTGACTAAACGACACGGCGCCTCAAATAAATGTTGTTGACTGACTGACCCAGTGCCTCACTATATGCTGTTGACTGACTGCCCCAGGGCCTCACTATATGCTGATGACTGATTGACCTGGTGCCTCACTATATGTTGTTGACTGACTGAGACGGTTCCTCACTATATGCTGTTGACTGACTGACCCGGAGCCTCACCATATTCTATTCCCTGCCTGACCAGATGCCTCACTAAATTCTTTTGACTGACTTACTGGGTGACTCACTATATGCTGTTGAATGAGCTACGCGGTGCCTCACTATATGCTGTTGACTGACTGAAGGTGCCTTCCTATATGTTGCTGACTGACTGAACTGGTGCCTTACTGTATGCTGTAGGCTGACTGACACGGTGCTTCATTATATACAGGTGACTGACTGACCCGGTGCCTTACTATATGCTCTTGACTGACAGAACTGGTGCCTTACTATATGCTGTTGATTGACTGACCAGGTTGCACACTATATGTTGTTGACTGACTGACCTGGTGTCTCACAAAATGCTATTGACTGACTGACCAGTGCCTTACTTTATACTGTTGAATGACAAACGCGGTGCCTCACTACACGCTGTTGACTGACTGACTTACTGATTGACAAGGTGCCTCACTGTATGCTGTAGACTGATTGGCCTGGTGCCAAACTATATTCTGTTGACTGACTCATCCATTGCCTCACTATATGCTGTTGACTGACTGACCCGGTGCATCACTATTGTCATTATTACGGCTCGTCGACGAGGAAGTTAATTACATACATCGATAAGATGCAAACTTCTACAATTATGTTTTACAAACATACGTAGCCAAGATATCTTTATGTAAAAATTGTGCGTTCCCTATCATAACATACGGCTTCTAATCTGGTAGATTTGATTGAATCAACAGCAGCCGTATCGACTCGACAGAAATGAATATCTCTGGTCAAGTATCCAGGAGACCAGATGGGGCCGAAATGAGTAAGTCATACTGCAAAAAGAACTACGAAAAAGTGTTCTTAACACATTGCAAGAATCAAGCTTTCAAAGCTTTAGCGTCCTAATACCGAAGTCTTTGGTTTGACCTGCAAAGGAAGTTTTGAAAAATTAGTAATTCGAGAAAGAGGAGGACGCAGACAATGAGGGAGTTAACAAAGACTGTTATCAGTCAGCTGAAAGACAGAGCAGCACTGTGGTTGGTGGAGCGCTTCTATACCGTAAATATTATAACGCAGCAGCAAATCTTTTTCATAACCATTCAAATGTTTTAATCTGGCAGTCGTGTTAGACCTAGTGAGTGAGCGGTTAGGCTAGAGCTTGGTGAGGCCAGGGCGTGTTAAGGCTAGAGCGTGGTGAGGTCACGGCGTGATAAGGCTAGAGAGTGGTAAGGCCACGGCGTGATAAGGCTACAGCGTGGTGAGACAAAGGCGTGATAAGGCTAGAGCGTGGTAAGGCCAGGGCGTTATAAGGCTAGAGCGTGGTGAGGTCAGGGCGTGATAAGGCTAGAGCGTGGTGAGGCCACGGCGTGATAAGACTAGAGCGTGGTGAGGCCAGGGCGTGATAAGGCTACAGCGTGGTGAGGCCAGGGCGTGATAAGGCTAGAGCGTGGTGAGGCCAGGACGTGATAAGGCTGTAGCGTGGTGAGGCCACGGCGTGTTAAGGCTAGAGCGTGGTGAGGCCACGGCGTGATAAGGCTACAGCGTGGTAAGACCAAGGCGTGATAAGGCTACAGCGTGGTGAGACCAGGGCGTGATAAGGCTAGAGCGTGGTGAGGCCAGGGCGTAATAAGGCTAGATCATGGTGAGGCCACGGCGTGATAAGGCTAGAGCGTGGTGAGGCCACGGCGTGATAAGGCTAGAGTGTGGTGAAGCCGTGGGGTGATAAAGCTAGGGCGTGGTGAGGCCATGGGTTGATAAGGCTAGAGCGTGATGAGGCCAGGGCGTGATAAGGCTAGGGCGTGATAAGGCCAAAGCGTGATAAGGCTAGAGTGTGGTGAGGCCATGGGGTGATAAGGCTAGAGCGTGGTGAGGCCAGGGCGTGATAAGTCTAGTGCGTGGTGAAGCCAGGGCGTAATAAGTCTAGAGCGTGGTGAAGCCACGGCGTGATAAGGGTAGAGCGTGGTGAGGCCACGGCGTGATAAGGCTATAGCGTGGTGAGGCCACGGCGTGATGAGGATACAGCGTGGTAAGACCAGGGTGCGATAAGGCTAGAGCGTGGTGAGGCCAGGGCGTGATAAGTCTAGTGCGTGGTGAAGCCAGGGCGTAATAAGGCTAGAGCGTGGTCAGGCCACGGCGTGATAAGGCTAGAGCGAGGTAAGGCCAGGGCGTGATAAGGCTAGAGGGTGGTGAGGTCAGGGGGTGATAAGGCTAGAGTGTAGTGAGGCCGTAGGGTGAAAAGGCTTGGGGGTGGTGAGGCCATGGGGTGATAAGGCTAGGGCGTGGTGAGGCCATAGGGTATTAAGGCTAGGGCGTGGTGACGCCACAGCGTGATAAGGCTACAGCGTAGTGAGGCAACGGAGTGATAAGGCTAGAGCTTTGTGAGGTCACGGCGTGATAAGACTACAGCGTGGTGAGACCAGGGCGCGATATAGCTAGAGCGTGGTGAGGCTAGGGCGTGATAATGCTACAGTGTGGTGAGGACATGGTGTGATAAGGCTAGGGCGTGGTGAGGCCAGAGCGTGATAAGGCTAGGGCATGATGATGCCAAGGTGTGATAAGGCTAGAGCGTGGTGACGCCAGGGCGTGATAAGGCTAGGGCGTGGTGAGGCCAGGGCGTGATAAGTCTAAAGCGTGGTGACGCCACAGCGTGATAAGGCTACATCGTAGTGAGGCAACGGAGTGATAAGGCTAGAGCTTTGTGAGGTCACGGCGTGATAAGACTACAGCGTGGTGAGACCAGGGCGCGATATAGCTAGAGCGTGGTGAGGCCAGGGCGTGATAATGCTACAGTGTGGTGAGGACATGGTGTGATAAGGCTAGGGCGTGGTGAGGCCAGAGCGTGATAAGGCTAGGGCATGGTGATGCCAGGGTGTGATTAGGCTAGAGCGTGGTGACGCCAGGGCGTGATAAGGCTAGAGCGTGGTTAGGCCAGGGAGTGATAAGGCTGGATCATGTTGAGGCCAGGGCGATAAAGGCTAGGCATGTTGAGGCCATGCCATGATAAGGCTAGAGCAGGTGAGGCCAAGGCGTGATTAGGCTAGAGTTTGGTGAGGCCATGGTGTGATAAGGCAGGGACATGTTTAAGCCAAGGAGTATAAGGCTAGGGCGTGGTGAGGCCATGGGGTAATAAGGCTAGGGAGTGGTGAGGCCAGGGCCTGAAAAGGCTAGAGTGTGGTGAGGTCATTGTGTGTTACAGCTGGGGCGTGGTGAAGCCAGGGCATGATAGGGATAGGGCGTTGGGAAGCCACGGGGTGATAAGGCTAAGGCGTGGTGAGGCCAGGGCGTGATAAGGCTAGGGCGTGGTGACGCCAGGGCGTGAAAAGGCTAGAGTGTGGTGAGGCCATGGGGTGATAAGGCTAGAGCGTGGTGAGGCCATGGGGTAAACTTCCTGGGGCGTGGTGAGGCCAGGGCGTGATAAGGCCAGTGCGTGGTGAGAACAGGGCGTAATAAGGTTACAACGTTGCGAGGCCGGGGCGTGATAAGGCTAGAGTGTGGTGAGGCCATGGCGTGATAAGGCTTGGGCGTGGTGAAGCCAGGGCATGATAAGCCTAGGGCGTGTTGAGACCATGGGGTAATAAGCCTAGGGCGTAGTGGGGACAGAGCGTGATAAGGCTAGGGCGTGGTGAGGCCACGGCGTGATAAGGCTAGAGTGTGGTTAGGCCATGGGGTATTAAGGCTAGGGCGTGGTGGGGCCAGAGCGTGATAAGGCCAGAGCGTGTTGAGGCCAGGTCAGGATAGGGCTAGGGCATGGTGCGGCCAGGACGTGATAAGGCTAGGGCGTGTTGAGGCCAGGGCGTGATAAGGTTAGGGCATGGTCAGGTCAGTTCGTGATAAGGCTAAAGCGTGGTGGGGCCAGGGCGCGATTAGGCTAGAACGTGATGTCGCCAGGGCGTGATAACGCTAGTGTATAGTGAGTCCAGGGCGACATAAGGCTAGAGTGTAGTGATTCCAGAGCGTGATAAGGCTAGTATGTGATGAGGACAAGGCGTGAAAACGCTAGTATGTGGTGTGGCCAGGGCGTGAGAAGGCTAGAGCGTGATGAGGCCATGGGGTCATAAGGCTAGGGCGTGGTTAGGCCAGAGCGTGATAAGGCTAGGGAGTGGTGAGGCTAGGGCGTGATGAGGCTAGAGTGTGGTGAGGCCAGGGCGTGATAAGGCTAGGGCATGGTGAGGCCAGGGCGTGATAAGGCTAGGGCGTGGTGAGGCCAGTGCGTGATAAGGCTGGAGCGCGGTGAGGCCAGGGCGTGATAAGGCTAGGACGTGGTCAGGCCAGGGCGTGATTAGGTTAGGGCGTGGTGAGGCCATAGCATGATAAGGCTAGGGCGGGCGAGGCCAGGGCATGAAAAGTCTAGGGCGTGGTGAGGCCAGGGCGTGATAAGTTTAGGGCGTGATCAGGTCAGGGCGTGATTAGGTCAAAGCGTGATAAGGCTAGTGTGTGGTAAGGTCAGGGCGAGATAAGGCTACAGCATGGTGATTCCAGAACGTGATAAGGCAAGAGCTTGATGAGGCTAGTAATTGTTGAGGCCAGGCCGTGATAAGGCTAGTGCGTGGTGAGGCCAGGTCGTGATAAGGCTAGAGTGTAATGAGGCCAGGGCGGGATAAGGCTAGAGCGTGGTGAGGCCAGGGCATGATAAGGCTAGGGCGTGGCCAGGCCAGAGCGTGACCATGCTAGGGCGTGGTGAGGCCATGGCATGATAAGGCTAGGGCGGGTGAGGCCAGGGCGTGATAGGTCTAGGGCGTGGTAAGGCAATGGCGTGATAAGGTTAGGACGTAGTCAGTTCAGGGCGTGATAAGGCTAAAGCGTGGTTGGGCCAGGGCATGAGAAGGCTAGGGCGTGATGAGGCCATGGGGTGATAAGTATACAGCGTGGTGAGGCCAGGGCGTGATAAGGCTAGTACGTGATGTGGCCAGGGCGTGATAACGCTAGTTTGTGGTGTGACCAGGGCGTGAGATGGCTAGAGCGTTATGAGGCCATGGGGAGATAATGCTATGGCGTGGTGAGTCCAGAGCGTGATAAGGCTAGGGAGTGGTGAGGAAAGGGACTGATAAGGCTAGAGCTTGGTGAGGCCTGGGCGTGATAGAGCTAGGGCACGGTGAGGCCAGGGCGTGATAAGGCTGGGGCGTGTTGAGTCCAGGGCGTGATAAGGCTAGAGCGTGGTGATGCCAGGCCGTGATAAGGTTAGGGCGTGGTCAGGTCAGGGCGTGATAAGGCTAAAGCTTGATAAGGCTAGTGTGTGGTGAGGCCAGGGCGGGATGAGGCTAGAGTGTGGTGATTCCAGAGCGTGATATGGCAAGAGCTTGATGAGGCTAGTAATTGGTGAGGCTAGGGCGTGATAAGGATAGATCGTGATGATGCCAGGGCGTTTTAAGTCTAGATAGTGGTGAGGCCAGGTCGTGATAAGGCGCCAGCGTGGTGAAGCCAGGACGTGATAAGGCTAGAGTGTGGTGATGCCAGGGCATAATAAAGCTTGACCGTGGTGATGCCAGGGCGTGATAAGGCTTGAGCGTGGAGAGGCCAGGGCGTGATAGGGCTAGAGCGTGATGAGGCCAGGGCGTGATGAGGCCAGGGCGTGATGAGGCCAGGGCGTGATAAGGGTAGTACATGTTGAGTCCAGTGCGTGATAAGACTAGAACATGGTGAGGCCAGGGCGTGATAACGCAAGTATGTGGTGTGGCCAGGTCGTGATAGGGCTAGGGCGTGGTGAGGCCAGGGCCTGATAAGGCTAGAGCGTGATGAGGCCTGTGCGTGATAAGGCTAGTACTTGGTGAGGCCAGGGCGCTATAAGGCTAGAGCGTGATGAGGCCAGGGCGTGATAAGGTTATAGCGTGATGAGGCCAGAGCGTGATAAGTCTAGTATGTGGTGAGGCAAGGTCGTGATAAAGCTAGTATGTGGTGAGGCCAGGGCGTGATAAGGCTAGTAGGTGGTGAGTCCAGGGCGTGATAAGACTAGTACATGGCGAGTCCAGGGCGTGATAACGCAAGTACGTGGTTTGGCCAGGGCGTGAGAAGGCTAGAGTGTGATGAGGTCAGGCCGTGATAAGGCTACAGCGTGATGAGGCCAGGGCGTGATAATGCGAGTATGTGGGGAGGCCAGAGAGTGATAAGGCTAGAGCGTGAAGATGCCAGGGCGTGATAAGTCTATAGCGTGATGAGGCCTGTGCGTGATAAGGCTAGTACTTGGTGAGGCCTGGTCGTGAAGAGGCTAGTACGTATGGGCCAGGGCGTGATAAGGCTAGTACGTGGTGAGGCCAGGGCGTGATAAGGCTAGAGCGTGGTGTGGCCAGTGCGTGATAAGGCTAGAGCGTGGTGTGGCCAGGGCGTTATAAGTTTTTTTTTGTAACAGTTTAACGTCCCTTTATAACAACGTGGTCTTTAGAGACGGGAAAGGATGGGGGCAAGGAATGGGAAGGAATTCGGCCATGGCCTTTTTGAAGGAAGCATCCCGGCATTCGCCTGGAGTGATTTAGGGAAACCATGGAAAACCCAAATCTGGATGCCCGGACGGGAATTCGAACCGCCGTCCTCACGAATGCGAAGCCAGAACGCTATCCGTTACACTACCACGCTCGGTGGCGTTATAACGCTAGGGCGTGGTCAGGCCAGGGCGTGATAAGGCTAGGGCGTGGTGAGGGCATGGCATGATAAGGCTAGGGCGGGTGAGGCTAGTGCGTGATAAGGCTAGGGCGTGTTAAGGCCAGGGCGTGATAAGGCTAGAGCGTGGTGTGGCCAGGGCGTGATAAGGCTAGGGCGTGGTCAGGCCAGGGCGCGATAAGGCTAGGGCGTGGTGAGGCCATGGCATGATAAGGCTAGGGCGTGGTGAGGCCAGGGCATGATAAGTCTAGGGCGTGGTGAGGCCAGGGCCTGATAAGGTTAGGGCATGGTAAGATCAGGGCGTGATAAGACTAAAGCGTGGTGAGGCCAGGGCGTGATAAGGCTAGTGTGTAATGAGGTCTGGGCGTGATAAGGATAGTATGTGGTGAGGCCAGGGCGTGATAAGGCTAGAGTGTAATGAGGCCAGGGCGTGATAAGCCTGGATCGTGATGAGGCCAGGGCGTGATAAGACTAGTACGTGTTGAGTCCAGGGCGTGCTAAGGCTAGTGCTTGGTGAGGCCAGGGCGTGATAAGGCCTCTGCTTGTTGATGCCAGGGCGTGATAAGGCTTGAGCGTGGTGAGGCCAAGTCGTGATAACGTTAGAATGTGGTGAGCCCAGGGCGTGATAAGGCTAGAGCTTGGTGAGGCCAGGGCGTGATAAGGCTAGTGCGTGGTGAGGCTAGGGCGTGATAAGGCTAGAGCGTGGTAAGGTCAGTGCGTGATATGGCTAGTGCTTGGTGACGCCAGTGCGGGATAATTCTAGTGCATGGTGAGGCCAGGGGCGTGATAAGGCTAGTGCGTGATGAGGCTAGGGCGTGATAAGTCTAGTGTGTGTCGAGATCATGTCGTGATAAGGCTAGTGCGTGATGAGGCCAGGGCGTGATAAGGATAGAGCGTGGTGAGGTCAGGGCGTGATAAGGCTAGTGCTTGGTGAGGCCAGGGCGTGATAAGTCTAGTGCATGGTGAGGCCAGGGGCGTTATAAGGCTAGTGCGTGGTGAGGCTAGGGAGTGATAAGTCTAGTGTGTGTCGAGACCATGTCGTGATAAGGCTAGTGCGTGATGAGGCCAGGGCGTGATAAGGATAGAGCGTGGTGAGGTCAGGGCGTGATAAGGCTAGTGCTTGGTGAGGCCAGGGCATGATAAGTCTAGTACATGGTGAGACCAGGGGCGTGATAAGGCTAGTGCCTGATGAGGCTAGGGCGTGATAAGTCTAGAGCGTGGTGAGGTCAGTGCGTGATATGGCTAGTGCTTGGTGAGGCCAGTGCGGGATAATTCTAGTGCATGGTGATTCCAGGGGCGTGATAAGGCTAGTGCGTGATGAGGCTAGGGCGTGATAAGTCTAGTGTGTGTCGAGACCATGTCGTGATAAGGCTAGTTCGTGATGAGGCCAGGGTGTGATAAGGCTAGAGCGTGGTGAGGTCAGTGCGTGATATGGCTAGTGCTTGGTGAGGCCAGTGCGGGATAATTCTAGTGCATGGTGAGGCCAGGGGCGTGATAAGGCTAGTGTGTGATGAGGCTAGGGCGTGATAAGTCTAGTGTGTGTCGAGACCATGTCGTGATAAGGCTAGTGCGTGATGAGGCCAGGGCGTGATAAGGATAGAGCGTGGTGAGGTCAGGGCGTGATAAGGCTAGTGCTTGGTGAGGCCAGGGCGTGATAAGTCTAGTGCATGGTGAGGCCAGGGGCGTGATAAGGCTAGTGCGTGATAAGGCTAGGGCGTGATAAGTCTAGTGTGTGTCGAGACCATGTCGTGATAAGGCTAGTGCGTGATGAGGCCAGGGCGTGATAAGGATAGAGCGTGGTGAGGTCAGGGCGTGATAAGGCTAGTGCTTGGTGAGGCCAGGGCATGATAAGTCTAGTACATGGTGAGGCCAGGGGCGTGATAAGGCTAGTGCATGATGAGGCTAGTGCGTGATAAGGCTAGTGTGTGTTGAGGCCATGCCGTGATAAGGCTAGTGCGTGGTGAGGCCAGGGCGTGATGAGGCTAGAGTGTGGTGAGGCCAGGTCGTGATAAGGCTAGTGCGTGGTGATGCCAGGGCGTGATAAGGCTAGTGCGTGGTGAGGCCATGGCGTGATAAGGCTAGTTCGTGGTATTCGGAAGGAGGTCGATTCGAATCCCTGTCTCACTATTCAGATTTTGCTTTTCCCGAATTCACTCCATCAGAATATCGGGATGGTTGCTTCAAAAGACAATGGCCGAATTCCTTCCAGATCATCGGTTCCAGACTTTCACCGCCCGCAATGGCCTCGATGGCGACGAACTGTAAAGCCATAATCAAAATACGCTTAATTTCGAATTCATAACACACTGAGTTCTGTGCGCCTTACGAAATTGAATTTATCATTAAAATTAAGAATTAAATTGAGACTGGATTCCAGGATATTATTGGGTAAAGCTGGGCAAATGGTGGTAAAGCTATGCAATAGTTGATTTCATACAGCGCCAGCCAGAACCAGGGATTTGCAACATCTAAAGAAAACAGTTGCAGGCGTTGGAATGTGGCGATATAGAAGGAAATGGCAATAAAGCAATCAAGTCAGTAGAATTAAGCTGAAGTAGGACTGCGCTGGGAAGAAGATGGTTGGGAAGCGACCACCACAATTTGTAAAAGGGTCCACACTACCACTAGTTCCTTGGAGGGAATCGGGAACAAAACCCTGGTGCACAGGTCAGAGAGGGACCTTATGACGGGCTTGTCTAGTGTCGGTCGATTGACAGCTACAGAGCGATGTAACTAGGCAGAACAGCAACGGCAAGCGAGGCTCAAGGAGTTGTTCCAGAAAGAAGGAGGAGCGAGACTTAGAAGCGAGCGGCTGTTTACAGTGGGACCAACCAGGAGTCTACGCCAGCAACAGTCACTATAACAGGTGGGAGGAAACCAATGGAGCAACAACATAATGGGGAAGTCAAGCAGTAGAGACAAGTAAGAGGAATCCTGCCTATGGAGGAGTTCAAGGGAGTTAGGGATATTAATGATGTACATAATCCTGACGTATATAAAATGTATATGTGTAAATATCCTTACTGAGAGTATCATTTGCAAGTACTACCACTCATCTGACAAGAGTCTTACCCACGATCTACATTATTATTATTATTATTATTTTAACAGTTTAACGTCCCTTTTTAACAACGTGGTCTTTAGAGACGGGAAAGGATGGGGGCAAGGAATGGGAAGGAATTAGGCCATGGCCTTTTGAGGGAAGCATCCCGGCATTCACCTGGAGTGATTTGGGGAAACCATGGAAAACCCAAATCTGGATGCCCGGACGGGGATTCGAACCGCCGTCCTCCCGAATGCGAGGCCAGAACGCTAGCCGTTACACCACCACGCTCGGTATTATTATTATTATTATTATTACTCCGCGATTCACTAAAAGTGTGTGGCGGAGGGTGCATTGCACCTGTCTGGAAGGATTATGGTTTGGAAGAGTTATAAGGGATACGACAGGATGCGCCCATGGGCTATTGTGAGGAACCATCCCCGCATTCGCGTGGAGTGATCTGGGAAAACCATGGAAAACCCAGATCAGGATGGCTGGAGTGCTTTATCGAAAGCCACTCCTGTCGGATTTTAAGTTTACTCGCCCGGTAAATCCTTTCTATTCCATTCCCTAATCGGTCGTGGGAAAAATGAGTACAGAAATGAATCGGTTCTGGCCCTGATTTCTCTTATCTTATTTTCGCGGTCATTTCGAGATATGAATGTTGCTGGTAGCAATATTTGCTGGCTGTCATTCCGAAATACGTCTGTCGTGAATTTTTCAATTAGCTTCCGTCGAGAGCAACGCCTTCGTTGTTCCAGATGTTCCCAACCTAACTCCTTCAACATCGCACTTACGCTTTCCCTCCAACTATATATACCTGTCACGAATCGGGCGGCTCTCCTTTGGACCTTTTCTAAAGCCTCCATTAACCCCTTTTGATGGGGACCCCATACAGAACAACAATACTCTAAGTGAGGACGTACTAGTGACTTGTATACAATCGATTTAACTTCTTGAGTGCATTGATTTAAATTACGACATAGAAATCGGAGCATTCGATTTGGTTTTCCAATTATTTTCTCCATATGCTCATTCCACGACAAATTATTACGAATTGTTACCCCTAGGTATTTAGCGGAATCTACCGTTCTAAGGACAGTGCCATTAATTGTATATTCATAGTTAAATGGTGTCACCTTTTTACTTACACGCATGACTTGGCACTTTTTAGTGTTTAACTCCAACAGCCAATCTTTACACCACGCAATTATTTTCATAATATCGTCTTGTAACAAAGCGCAGTCGTCCTGGGTTTTGATTTCGCGATAAATAATAGCATCATCGGCAAATAATCTTTTCATCCCCCCTATTATGTCACATAGATCATTGATGTATATGAGAAACAATAGAGGCCCTAACACGCTACCCTGGGGAACTCCTGACCCAACTTCAGTAAGTGATGAACGCTCACCGTCAAGAACTACACACTGTGTTCTGCCCTTCAGGAAGTCTGCAACCCAGTCGCATATTTGTCTAGATATGCCATAACCGCGAAGTTTCCTAAGTAACCTAGTGTGAGGCAGGCACAAATCGTGAATTAGAAGTGCAAGTTGTGTTTCGCAGCATCGGCCTTTTCTGAATCCATGTTGATTTGGATTTAAAAGCTCATCTTCATCCAAGAACCGCATGATATTTGAATAGATGATATGTTCTAAAATCCTGCAAAATATTGAAGTTAACGAGATCGGCCTATAATTCTGAGGATCATTAACATTACCATTTTTAAACACTGGAGTTACGAAGGCGGTCTTCCATTCGGCTGGTATTTTTCCTTGATCCAAAGAGACGGTATACAATTTCATCAAATACGGTGCAATTTCCTTTGCGTATCTTGAGTAGAATCTTGTAGGAATACCGTCTGGTCCGGGAGCCTTATTGGTTTTTACATTCATAAGCAGTTGAGTTATTCCCTCGACATCAAGAGCGAGATCATTCATAATTTTGTCTGTACGATTGTTAAATATAGGTATCTCCTCTGAGTTTTCTATCGTGAAAGCCTTTTTAAATATACCATTCAAAATTTCTGCTTTCTCTACGCTTGTTTCTGATAATTCACCATTTTCTTTAATCAGCGACGGCATAACCTTACGAGAGCCTCTTATTACTTTGATAT